>JANPWX010000049.1:8477863-8554073 GCA_024734555.1 Trochalopteron elliotii
ATCAGCATTCGTGGCTTACATTCCGTGGCGGTGTGGTGTCACAGAGCAGTGGCACATATTTATTTCCTTTTGTGCTCCTTTTTAAATGACAATTCCTTACCTTTATTTTTTTTTTTTTTTTTTTTTAAATGCGTTAAACACTGGCACAATAAAGCAAGGTATTTGGAAATTTTTGGGGGGAATTTTTCATGGAGCTTGCTCATCTTTTAATCTGTCTGTTCACCAATCCAATCACATGTCCCCAGATCAGAAGAGGATAGTAAAGCTCAAAGTAAACAGGACAGCTTTTGCCATGGAAACAAAAGTTGCTAGGGGATGGATTGCTACTACACAGTGGTGTTCTCTGAAGCTGTGATCCTACATCCCACATTTTCCTGAGCACCTGGTGTTTAGGCACTGAAAAACTTAATGATTAAGCCACTTCTTTCAGCCTGGATGTATGTTTTCAGATTGTGGGTAACACAGATTTGGGTAACAGCGACTCTCTTTTTAGCAGAAGTTTCCCAACATTTCAGTGTTTAGTTTCTCAGCCCTGAGGGCAAGACATGCAAATACACATCAACACTCAAGAGATCATAGCTACTGCAGTATTTATTCATCCAATGTAAATTGATGCTGTGACACACGTTTCCTTCCTACTTGTGGAGAACTGTTTTCTCTCCAAGTGTTCAGTTCCTGTGCCCTATCTGTAAGCAGCAAAAACATTACATTTACATTGCAGCTGAGCAAAGAGACCATTTTAGCCCAGATTACCAGGCTGCTTCATACAGGGCTGGGGAGCCTTCTTTCTCAAGGGGCAAGATATTTTTCAAAAGATAGGAGATTTTTTCTAAGTGAAAGAGTCTGACCATGAAGAAAATGCTCAGTAGAATTAATATTATGCAATGCTTGAAAAGAATTAATGATTATGGCAGTCCTTTTTCTTTTTTTTTCCCCTTCCATTTTAAAAGGTCATAGTACTTGATGGTATCACAACTCTTTCAGGCATAAGATCATTCTTTTGTTTTCTGTCTCACCTCCCAGCTCTTATTTATCATTTTGCTCATATACCTGACCAAAACCACCTATTGGCCTTTTAGATTGCTAAAGAAAAATAATCTAAGTGTCATCTAAGCTGTATGGTCCTTACTGGCAGATCTTCTCAAGCTGTTAGAAGCACTGCATCCTCCTTTTTCTCTCTTGACTAAACCTAAAGAGAGTGCAATGAATGCAAGATCATGTTTATACAAGTCTCTGTCATATCACACTGGGTTTTCTTAAATTTATCACAATAACTAAAGTTGCTAGTTCAGACTCAGCAAAGTGGTTCAGCTTCTTTCTGTATACTCCTGATGGCAGCTGGAGCAATACAAGTAAGCTTTGGCAGGCCACATTATCCTGTCATGTTAATTCTGGTTCTTCCCTGGGTTGACCTTCTGGAGTCACACCTGGGGAAAATACCTACCATTCTGCTCATTATATGATGCTAAATTTGCTTACCTGAATGATTTAAGTTATCCAGAAGTTAGTCATGATTTATTAAGAAGATAGGGTTGATGTGAGAATAAAGATCTAAGTAAGGACCCAAGGGAATGAGTCTCTGCAGAACTTTAGTTGACCTCTTTATTGCAGTTCTGATGTGTGAGATGGAATCTTTGCTTAATCAAAAGACAGGTTGAGGGGTATGGATTTGAAGTGTTCCTTCCACACAGGTAGTGTGACCCTGCATGAGAGAGCTGAGGCAGCCATGGTAAACTACACCATCTTTTCCTCTTCTTCTTTACCCCTAAGGTGTTTTTATAAGGTCAACAGAACTCTGGTTTTATGAGAACTCTGAGAACTCCTCAGTGCTTGTGCTATTAAAGATGGCAGCTAGCTGTTGAAATGGTGGCAGTGAGTAAAGAGGACTTCTTGTCCTCTCTTTTTGGGTAGGAATAAACAGTTTTCTGAGGGAAACAAAAAGAACCTTCAAAAGTAAAATAACTTGCAGCTTTTCCCCACAATAGTCCAGATTATATACTTATATACATACTTTTTTGTTTTTCCTTTTTTTTTGTACCTCAGAAAATGATAGTGTTCAAAACTTGATAGCATGATAAAAAAAGCACAACAAACTGTCCTGTTTTCAACTGGGATAGAGTTCATTTTTTTTTCTCAGTAGCCATTACAGTGCTGTGTTTGGGATTCAGTATGAGAACAGTGTTGATAACACACTGATGTTTTGGTTGTTACTTCATGCTTGCCCTAAACCAAGGACATTCTCAGTGTCTTATGCTCTGCCTGTGAGGAGCCACACAAAAAGGTGGGAGGAGGAAGAGCCAGGACAGCTGATGTGAGCTAGCCAAAGGGGTATTCCACACCATAGAACATCATGCCCCATAGAGAAACTGTGGGAGTTACCAGGAAGGGGATGAAGGCAGTTTGGGGACAAGGTTTGGCATTGGTTGGGGTGGTGAGCAACTGTATTGCACATCACTTCTTTTTCTTGGGTTTTATCTCTCCTTTTTTTATTTAGTAGTATTGTATTTTACTCTGTTTCAATCATTAAACTGTTCTTATCTCAGCCTACAATCTTTACTTTTGATTCTCCTTCCTATTCTACTGTGGTGGGAGAAGTGGAGGGTAGATATGAGGGAGAGGTTGCAAGGTGCTTAGCTGCCAGCTGGGCTTAAACCATGACACAAACAAATGTTTTTCAGTACATTAACTGAAATTACAAATGTAAATTCATTGTGTACATTTCAGTACCTTAGTTGTGTGTACAACTTTACACAGGGTGGCCTCAAGGCCAGGCTTTCCCAGTTCACCTGGTGAGCAGCTGGTGCTGCTCAGGAGTTTCTGCTGTCTCAAGGTCCCTCTCCACCGTGCCTGTTTTCCCACCATTCCTTGGAAGGCCAGCACCTTGAGGACACTCTGAGGGACACTGGTGCTGTACTATGAGCAGAGAGCAAGCCCATGCACAGACTTGGAGTGCACTTCTTTAATTTCCTAAAGCTTTACAGTGGCTAAGGTGGGAAAGGAAAACTTGCAGGTAGGACAGAGGCAGTTAGGGGTTCAAAAAAGGGGCTCCTGACAGCAGCTGTGCTTGGTGTTGCCCCTGTTGCTCTGCAGAGCTCAGTCACCAGCAATGTTCCCTCTGGCCCTTGGCAGGTCTCCCAGCAACACGTGGGCTCCCTCCTCCACTGGGTCATGACTTCTGTGAGAGCCTTGAAACCTCATCACTGTGTTGTATGAGAGATATTTGCAACTGTAAGATATTGAGATCATGAAATCCCAAACTAAATGCATATTAGATATACAAAATAAATAAAACACCAAGATAATGGGTTTCTGTAAAGAGGAGGAAGCCAGTCCCTCTCTATTCCTATTCTGTATTCTAAGCCAAGAACACAAATAGGTTCCCAGAGGCTGGAAGGTCACTATTTATGCCAGCACTGATTTCTAGCAGAGCCAGCCAAAAGATTCAGTTAAGACTGTTGCTATTCCCCATCAATATTTTATGGATTCTTCTTAATTTGAATGCTTGCATACTGAGGTATTTCATACTCATTCACAAAGGGCAGAGGTCTGTAGGGCTGCAAAACTGGGAGGTCCCAGCTGCTATGAGCACATCAAACCTCCCTCCCTCTAAGTGAAATTGATGCAGAAATCTGATGTACTGCTTGAAGCTGATATAAATTGAGCCATGACTTTCAGGTGCAAGTTCTGATTAACAGTTCCCTTTGGACCAAGGCTTTTTGAACTTCTTTAAAGAGAAGCCAATGGGCCTAAGTGACTTTGAACTATTGCTCAGGTTGTTTTTAGGGGCTAGTATTATTTCAATGAATTCAGTAGCATCACACTTGCACAAGCAAATTTGGGCCTTGGACTTGCATAGTTAAATATGGATTGTTTGTTAGGAGAACTTACATGAAATGGAAAGAGTAAGAAACTTTGTTCATAGTTTTCATAGCAGGCAAAATTCTGATTTTATTAAAATCAGCAGGAGCTTGGGTATTGACTTCTTCAAGAGAGCAGTACTTGGCTGTAAAGCTAGTATTTCCATTTCAGTCTTGCTGAGCAGATTGATGCTGTTATGGCATTCCATTTCTAACTTTTTTTTTAACTATCCCTATTTAAATACAAATTATATACTCTTTAATCTGTCTAGGACTTATTTTGCCTCTGTTTCCCATGGCTGTGAATGGTATATCAATGCTTAGTCCTGCACTTCAAAAGCTTAGAGAAAAACATTTTAAAAACCCCCTCTTATGCAGTGGTTTGGAAAGTTCATAAGGTGGCAAACTCCAGAGACTAACAGAGAGTCTGGAGGAGAGGCAACATGAGCCCTTGAGGGATGCTGGATTTTGTTACCTGGCATATCCTGCTTTTTTCAGTCTCCATGGAAACACAGTAGCACACTAGTGTGAAAGATGGGGAGTGAGCACCCTGCGTAAAGGAGTGAATATTCCCTGCAGCACCTTTGGGCTGTGCTGTGCCAAGTCACTGAGTTCCTTGGGTTCGCTTGAGCTGAGTCACTGCATGCAACTGTGCCTGGCTCATTTCTCGGTTTGGAAAAAAATGAAGGGAAGGTCTCTCCTGGGCTGTGTTTTTTTTATCACATCTGGAGAGTTTGCAGCCATCTTTGCTCTCAGCACACCGACAATGATGTGCTTTGTGTGAAACCTCTCATTGCAGGTAGGAAGGATGAGCTCCTATGCTGACATCTGCGGGTCCAAGCATGCGCAGGGCAGCACCGAGGGAGGGTACCAACGCTACGGAGTTCGGTCCTACCTGCATCAGTTTTATGAGGACTGCACAGCTTCAATTTGGGAGTATGAGGATGATTTTCAGATCCAGAGATCGCCGAGCAGGTGGAGCTCTGTATTCTGGAAGGTACGGCCTTGCTTTTTACTGGAGAGAGAGACTCCCATTTCAAGACTTTTCCTATGTAACTACTAGTACTACCTATTCATCCAGAGAGGTCTTTTGTTGCTCAGTTTTGCCTGAGATGGCCAAATAACTGCGTCTGAAAGCAGGGCACTCTTACCAAAATACATCAGCTCCCTGGGGTCTTTGGATCATCTAGTTTCTCTGTCCCAGTGTCACTGAAACACCAAAGTTTTGTCTGGGAACCCCGTATACATCTTGAAAGTGTAGTTTACCTCCACTCTGTGCCTGTAGAAGTCCTGCCAGAGTGTTGGGAAAGGACTGGTAGGTTAAGAGCAGATGTAGGGATCAAGAAAACCAAAAGATCTCCATTAAGGTCAAGGAATTTGACAGAATTGGAGAAGAGCAGAGGTTGGGTGGGGCCTGTGAGGCCATCCAGTCCCTACCCCGCAATGATCCCTACCCCCAGGAACGTTCTGGGTGAACCAAATTTTGTACTTGCACTTGAAATGTGCTATAAACACTCTATGATCTGCTGTTCTTATGTCAATAGCAACTTCCTTCTAATCCCTCCAAAGGAATGACATCTCATGAAGTAAAATCAAGTGGTGGATATGACAGACTATGAGCAGGGGCTGAACTGTTGGAGCTAACCACCAGCTAAAGCTAAAGAAATGATCAGTTACACAGCACTGTGGATCAGGGGTTAAACTCTGATCCTCTCTCTGATGGGGCCTTTCAACATGAAATGCTGTTTAGAGATACTAATGCACATTCCATTGTTTCCAGAAATGTCAGTACTCAATTATATGAGTATGAGTTGTAAAAAGAACATTTTTCCATATATTCTAGTTCTATTAAGGCCTCATATATCCTAAAAGGAAAATGCCCACCCTCTGCTAGGAGAGAGCACTGTATTTGCAAGACACAGTGAAAAATAAGCGCACTTCCCAATTAGGAATGGACTAGGAGCACTTCCCAACTGAAAACTGGAAAGGGAAATGGAAAAACTGGAAATTAATTGGGAGTTTCTTTGTTTCTTTGTTTTCCAGGTCGGACTCATCTCTGGGACGGCTTTTATGCTGATAGGTGTAGCTGTTCTTGTAGTGGGTTTTCTTGTGCCACCAAAAATCGAGGCCCTTGGGAAGGATGATTTTGTTGTTGTGGATACCCGTGCTGTTCAGTTCAATGGGTCCCTTGATATATGCAAGCTGGCAGGAGCAATCTTGTTCTGTGTTGGGGGGTCCACTGTGGCAGGGTGTCTGCTGATGTCTGCTTTTGCTAAAAGTTACTCCAAAGAAGAGAAGTACCTCCAGCAAAGATTTAAAGAGAGAATAGCTGATATAAAAGCCCATGCAAACCCAGTCACAAAAGCGCCAGCACCAGGAGAATCAAAGATACCTGTCACTTTGTCCAGAGTTCAAAATGTCCAGCCTTTATCTGAAACCTGACCTTTCCCTTGGGTTTTGTTTTTCCTGTAGATCACTTTAACTGGAAAATATCAGCCCTTGTTGGCATCTGTGCTAGTAAAAGTAAAGCATCGAGTGCTCTGCTATATAAACATGCAGCTAATGGGGGAGCTGCTCTAGTAAAAAATTAGGATTGGGAAAAAGAAAATTATGTGATTAGACCTGTGACTAATATATTCAGTACATTTGAACCTTTTAATCTGTGTGGGTACAGTAAATTCTTGCAACAATTATTAGGTGTTTAGCTTATCAGATTGCATCCCTGGGAAACCTAAGGTGCACTTATGACAGCTATACCAGGAACACTCTACATCCCACTATTTAAAGTTTAGATGAATTTGCTACTTTTTCAATTCCATTAATTTGTTTAATTTTTATGGTTTTTGCCTTTAAAATACTGTTCAGTCTTACATTTCCCACCTGGTTCTGCTGTCTGGGAAGCCAAGATTCTGCCCTTGTAATTTGCACTTGTCCTCCTGTCACATGCTACAGTCTCAACATTATCAAAGTAATACTGCACAGGTAAAACATACATGTCGGGGAGAGCCCTTAATTTTATCCTGGCACAGTGTAACATCATGGGAAAGGCAAGTTATACTTGATCCTGAGTTACAACTAACCTGTGCTGAAGTGCCACTTTTGTCTTAGTCATTGTCATGTTAGCAAAAACTACAAACAAAATAAAGATAAGGAATTCCTGTGGGAGGAGGAACATCATACTTGTGTGTCTTTGATATTGTTTCTTTCATTAGATTGTATTATGTTGAGGCTAATACAAAATGGTTTTGTTTTGTCTGGGTGAGAATGAATAAATGTGGTTTGACATGCCCTGGCCCTGTATTCTGTCAGTTCATCAATGCCATGTTAGATGATCTCAATGTACGTATCTGAAGACATTTTGAAATGCTGTTTATATTTTTATAGAGAATAGAAAAAGTTATGCTTAACCAGATACATCTGTGTAAATGCTTACCTAAAGACTTGTCCTTTCATGGAAGACCCCTAATTATTTTCTCACCCAGGGCAATTATTTTACTGTCTTAATCAATGGATTTAAATTAAACTGTATAAAGAAGGATGTGACATTTGTACTCTCTGACAATATGTGCCACCTTATAGTTCTGTCTATTTTTTGAATGGATTGAATAAAATTCTAGGCGTGAGCCAGCCATGGATTTTGTGGAAAGTTTCTTTCTAGTCAAAAATATTTAAGAGCACTGCTTAAAGGAGAAATCAGCAGTTGAAACTCACTGGTCTCCTAATGCAGTCTGTTTTCATCTTTCGACAGCGGCGACCACGCCACTTTGGTGCTGAATCAAACAGATTCTGCCACAATAATGGCAGGTATGTTGTAAGAGCTGTGCTCTTTCCCTTGCTCATAAAGGATCTGGTTTTCTGTGACATTCAGTTCAGGCTTACAACATCAAAAAAACAGATCATATGTGTCTGGAAATTTCAGCTGAATCTGCAGTAGTTATCATGGCTGACAATACCATGGGAAGTAACATTTTCTTCTGCGTAGAAAGTTCCCATCTTGGCAACACAGTTGCCAAGTTCAAACATTAGCACTGAAAAGATGGACAGTCGAACTCATCACATGCACATGGTTACAGAGAATGGAAGAAAGAAGGTGTAAAGGCATCTAGCAATTCACTAGCACCCGTGTATTAGAAATGCAAAGGCACATTGCACCCAGTACTTCAAAATAAGGCTGTAATCTGAGGGGGGAAATAGATGAGGCAGTGCTAAAGAGTAAAAGATCAGAAGATTAGCAAAGTGAGCTGTGTATTATAAAGAAAGCCATCAAGAGCAGGGGTGAGGGGTACTGATTACTCACAAGGCACATGAAGAGCCTGTCACTGCTGCTATTTGTTAGTTATTCCAGGTAGAGAGGGTCCTCAGCGCTTCCTGTCCAGGTTGCAAGGAGTGTTGTTTGCTGCCACTGACTTTCACTGCTGTCAGGCTATCAGTGTGTGGGCAGCAGAGTCAAGCTGTTCTGGCCTTTTCAACTGAGACTTTTTAATTGTTCATGGAGGAAATATGACATTTTAAGTTTTACAGTGAAGTTCACAGGAGATTGAGGGCTCCTGTAGCTGAGTCCCTTCCCTTCACCTGCATTTTATTAACAGTGTACTGGAAGTTTGGCTGAAAATCCAGCTGGAAAAGAAAGCAGAGTTTGGGGTAGATCACACAAACTAGAACTATGAGTACATAGTTCTATTCAAAACACACTTCACCACACATGCAACTGTCACTACATTTTCATCCACAGGACAACTGACCCAACAGGTAATTGATAGAGCAGATCCACACATCAGGTGCTCAGTCACATTGCAGAGATCTGAACATGCTTTGACAGTACAAAAGCAGATGAGTCATGGCATGGCATTACCCAGGTGCTAGGGGAAAAGGAATGCCCTTGAGGATTTTACTGAAGCTTGCTGGGATAGGAAAAGCACTTGGGATTTAGCAGCAGCAGCAAAGCTGATAATGCTGTCATGGCTAACGTTGCCACACGTTTCATCTCATTAAACCATTGTTTCGGTTGCTTGGAGCTTTTCTGGAACAGAGACCTCCAGAGGCTGCAATCCTTCACAGCAGAGAATCAGTGCCACACACAGCTTTTGTAGAAATATTGAGCAGAAAATTGCTCTCTTACTATTAAGAAGCCACATACTGGAAAGATTAGGACACCTCAGGAACATTTTTAACATCCATTTTCTTCCAGTGTTTTAACAGCTTCACCCTTTGCTGCAGGAACTGAAGCATTAGCAAAAGGCAGTGGAAATGAACTGTGTGCTGTTCTTATGGAAAATGCCTGTGATATGGCCTCCAGATGGGATCCAGCAAGAAGCAGTTATGCTCCCTGGGAAATTTCTAGTGAGACTGGGGGCAATCTGTCCCTGCACGTATCAATTTCCCTACCATGTAACTTTTTCACTTTTCCCATCCCCACTAAATTGCAGCATACACTTGACTATGGGACTGCCTGGGACTTCCCCTCCAGGCACTGACTGCCATCAGCTTTCTAAGGGACACATTAATGGAGACCTCAGTGCAAATGAAATGCCTTAAGCAGCCAAGCTCTTCTTTTTTCAACCCTTTGACCTCCCTGCTCCAGAGGTTCCTTTCAGTTTCTTCATGCTCACCTTATTTCTTGCCCCTCTTCTAGCCTCATTTGTCTTGAAATTACAGTGCAATCCCTCCCAGCCCAACACCATTTTCTCTGCAATTGTAGTGAAAGAAATCACAATTTTCATCTGAGTGGTAATTACTGGCTTCATTTTAGTTAATAGATGTTCTCCTGAAGGTTAGCTCTGCTTCCCCAGCACACTGTGCAGAAAAGGATTCTGTTAGCATCTGTTTTGTCCTCCACTCTCCAGGCTGTCTCAACCCCTTTATTTTCCATTTTTTCCCAGTGCACGGTGAATCACAGGCAAAAGGCAGAGATGGAAACATTCCTCCTCTTGAGCTGCCTGTAAGCAGATTTAATTCCCAGTTTCAGCTACAGCCTCAACCTGCCATTTCCAAGTATGAGACTTTTAATCATGCAGAAGTACAAGCAAACAGCTCTTCATGGAAGCAGAAGCAGCAGAATGGGGAGGCTGCAGAGAGAGAGGTTTGGCAGGGGGGGAGCAGCAGCACAACCTGCACACCAGGGAGGCCACAGCCCCTGAGGACATGAAATGCAAAGGAGACAGCAAAAGACTGCAAGTACCTTAGCTGGATGCACTTTCCCAGCAGCTTTCTAAAAAGGGCTAAGAATGGAACAATTTTGGTAAAATAAAGAAATTTGTACTTGTGATTATTCAGCAGTGACCAGTCAGCCTGCCATTACACAGCAGGCTGCCCTCTCAGCTCACTGCCTGTCAGGTCAGGGGTAGAGGGACAATAAAATACAAGCTGCATGAGCAGGCTGTGGAAGCACAGCCTCACCCCTTCCATGTCCTGCCCCTTACACAGCTGAAGGAAGCAACATCTCTACAGAGCATTACCCTGCACCAGTCATTTGGGATCAATGCCCATGCACCTCTTAGAGAAACAAGGCTTGAGTGTTGCCAGTTCCTCCCCATGGGACAGCTTGTCCCAGAGGAAAATAATGGTAAATAGGAAGACCCATCTAGTTTCCTCTTATTTCCAATATTTTGAGGCTGTGTGTGACTCTTCTGGAGCCTTCTGCTCTGTGGGCAAACAATCCATCCACCCCCTCATTTTTCTTCGGTTCTTATCTGGACACGTGGCAGACCTCACAGTGTGCATTTCCTGCATCAGTTCACTTGATGCACATTAAGCAGGCCAAAGCTCAGTTTTGCTGTCAGATAATTTACAGAGGTATTGGGATGAAAATAATTTCTGCATATTGACAGTAGGTGAGGCAAGTACTTCTAACAGCCCTTCAGAGAAAAGAGCCAGCAAGAGGTTATTACCTCCTTTATTGTTTATTTCCTAATTATTTACAGCTGATTTTTGAAGGCACTCTCTTTTTTCCATAATTTTCCATTAATGGACTTCTGCAAATATGGATGGGAGATCAGTTTTAAACAATGCTAATAAGCTAGTCAATTTAACAATGTATGTTATGCTGCTCCAGCAATTTCAGCTTCCAAACTTACAAGGCAATTTCCTGGCTAAAGGCACCCTTCAGCCTGAGGCTAAAAAGATGTGTTGGTGTTGGTGTGGTCATCTGTCAATGAGTATCAGAAGAGACAGTCAGTGAATATTGAAAGCATAGAAAAGCTTGGTCTAAAACCGGTGACCAGAACAAGGTAAGTACAGTGGCTAAAATCTTCATGGAAGTAGACATTAAAAAAAAAAAATCAACTTTTGACATCAATATTCTGGCCTCCACACATGGCCAGACAAGCATGAGGACCTTATTTTTGGAGAAGTGCATTATCTCTGATGTGAGGACACATTTTTCCCTTTAGAATACTATGATAAAAAACAATTTCTTCTCATAGCCATTGCTCAGAATGGGTTCAGCTCTTGAATGGCCCCTTCCTTCTGAAACTGGAGCAAGTTCCTGTCCAGACAAAAATCCTCACTTCAAAGACTGCTGAACAGAGCCACTACCTCCAAGGAGCACAAATGAGAGGATCCCCCAGTATCCCTCAGGTACAGGCTGTTTGAGTTTCTGGCTCCCTGCTTTGTAAGGTCACAAATGAGTGGGTTCATCTGCACCTCCCCTTGCGTATCAGAGATGACTGAGAATGCCCTGAGCAAGGCACGCATCAGTGCAAATCAGAGCAGAGGTATTCGCTGAGACCCAGGACAGCCACAGAAGCCAGTGACAGCTTTTAGCTCTGGCCTGTAGCTGAGCTTTTAGGGCAGATGCAGCTCCAGCAGTCTTCCAAAAATCACCACAGCAGCCATGTGAACTCCCTTGTGCCCTGAGAGCCAAGGGCTCAGATTTCCCCAGAATGAGACATCACCATCTTATGCCACAGGAGGAGTAGTAAGAGCTTGGTCCCTTGCAGTGAACACCAGTTAAAGACAGATGATTACAGCACATGCAGACAGCCTATCTTTAGCTTAAAATCACAACAGAATGGATGGCAAAGAGCTTGTTCTGATCTCCAGATGATCGTGTAACTGGAAAGTGACAAATTGAGTTTGTTGGTTTAAATGTGTCTCGTGTTTGACCATAGGTCTATATGAGATGTAGACAGATCTTTGCCCTGATATGGAGCATTGTCTGAGTCCTCTACCCTTCCTCTGCCCCTCCAGCAGCAGTGACTGTCCTCTGAGGAGTGCCTCAGCATTGCTCTCTGAACTAAACTGCTCTCTCTTGAAGGCACCATATGTGTTTAGCCAAAGGTATGCTGGGAAAATATCCTCCAGATCACACAGAAGTTCACCTGCCTGAACCATTGGCATAAACGTGAAGGCCTCAGCTCAAAAGCAACTCCAGACCTGAAAGCCAGATTGTTTTGCCTCTGCAGATGCATTCATGGCACCCGTGTTAGGAAGGCTCTGGCCTCTAGTTGTCTGGTGTGCTGCCAAGTCTCCTCACGCAGGCTGTCTGCCAGCAAAGCTGGCAAGCAGGCATACACAAGGCAGGGCCCAAACCTCTCTCCAGGAGCAGTGCAGACCAGCCCATCAAGTCCTATCTTAAAACACCCAGCTGTGGATCACACAGATGTTGGTTTAGAAGAAACTCGAAGTGTACACTGAAGTATCTCCAGATCTGCTCTGTAAGGAAGCTGCTCGCCATGTTTCCTGTCAGGCCTGTACTGAGTCACACTCACAGCAAAGTGCAGAGAACAGAGGTGTCAAGGACTGCAGTCTGCATCCCATGTGTAAGGTAACTGATCTAGCAATGGCTCACTGCTTGTATGCAGGGCTGAGCAGTTAAAAAAGCAAAGAGAGCTGCTGAGAGCTGCTGGGAGCACCAATAGAGCCCAATACGTACGGACACACATGCCCCTGACATATGCATCATTCTTTTGGTACAGGAGCCCTCATAAGGCAGTGTTGTGTGTAGTTTCTTCACTTGCTAGGAGCTTCCAGCAGGCATTTGTCTTAGGGCAGTGGCAAACACCACTAGGTCAGTCAGCACACCATGATCTGCTTCTCACGTGCACCAGCCCAGCACCTGCCCACCCCAGCAGTCACACTCAGGGGCCCTTTGCAGCACCAGGGCTCTCCCTGCTGTGGAACAGCAGTGGAACATCCAAGTGTAGAGAGGTGCTAGTGAGTGAAAAAAGTCTTAACACCAATATTAAGGCCTTTGAGATTAATTACCCATTCCACCATCCCCCGTCAAAAACAAACAAACAATCAAGCAACCCACACCTCTTATGCAAAAAAACCTCAGCTTCAGTTTCCCCACAGAAAATCATGCTTGGGAAGGTTCTTCCAGGGAAAGGCTCCAATCCCCATGAGCAAATATGATGCTACTACAGCAGATGTCTGCCTCCCTTTGCACACACATAGGACCATCTGCAAGCACCAGATGTGCCTGAGGGTGAGGCCCCCAGCCACAGTCACCCAAGAGGTTTAGCTATCTTACCTTCCTTGTCCTGGATAAGTCACCTACAGTCACTGGAACAGGATACTTTGAAATATGAATCCTTTGCTCATCTTGAACTAGGCTTTGTGCTCTGTGAAAAGGAGAAATAGTCTTTATCCATGCCTCTTTCTCTGCAGAAGGAGACTACTTTTAAATAGTGGATGCAAATCCTAGCCCTTGTCTCATCAAGGTCATTTCTGTTTGGTGCTAACCCTGCTGAGTCAGTGGGAATAATAAGAGAATGATGGGAAGGTGTAAAGCTCAGGTTACTCCAAGGATACCAGCCTTGAATCAACAATTTATAAGGGAGAATGAGATACAGGCATTATTTTTAATAGTATTATTTTCTTACAACCAAACTGGAAGAAGCAAACACACCAGAGAAACAGGATGAGGAGATTGTATGCAGTGATGAAACCACAACCTCTGGCAGCAGAGGAAGTAAGGGCAACGTCTTTATGAGGATACCAAGCTGAGTACCCAAAGTGTAGTGGCAGCATGACTGCTTATCTCTGACACCTCCACTTCCTCACTGAGACAGAGGAGTTTAAATCACTCAAACCTCTAGTTAAATCAGAGGCCGTTCCTAACTAATACAAGGAAAAAAGTCTATATATCACTGAAGTCTGAATACATTTTCTTCTCTCAAGAGTAGGAGAATTCACTCTCCTGTGTGAACACAAACCTGAAGTACCACCATCCCCTAAGTTCTTGCTAATAAAGTAACAATTTCCTCCTATCTCAAGCACTGATTTTGTTGAGCTTCTTGGTTCTACAACATTCAACTGGTTCATCCACAAAACTGCTTCAGCTGAAGGCTGGATTGCTTATTTCTCCCCTCACTGAGGCTGGCTGTTCTCATCTTCTCAAGCAGGAGTCCCAAAGACTCATACCACTTTACCTCTTCCCAAGCAGACACAGTTCCCAACCACTGAGATACTCACAGTGTGGGAAAGTCTTGCTCAGCTAGAGAGGGAAGTGGAATTGGCAGTTAATTTCTTAATGACAAATATCTGTAAGAATAATTTAATTTTAAAGAAAAAAATCATTTGCTTAAAAATAAATGGTGTAATATTGGGGAGGAGGTGGGGGTTAGCATTTAACAGGGATTTTCTTACCAGGTGTAGCAATTAAATTAGAATATGCATTTCTAGAGATGCTTTTTCATTCTGCCATGTTGAGCAGCTTTGTAGAAGAAGTAAACTTAAATGGATTCATATTTAAAATCTTAAAATCTGAACAGGATTTTTTAGTTTCTGATAGAGATAGGATGAGAAAGAAGAAAACAAGAACAGTCCTGAACTAAGAATTGAAAGCAATGCAGTGAGTTTTAAGAAATGTACATTCCCTTGGATCCCTATAAAACCTTTTGTCCAGTGCCTCAGCACAGTACTCCCCTATGGGAAGAAGTCATGTTATTCCAAATGGTGAGTACAAACCTCTCCTTGGTGCCAAGCAGAGGAGCCTTGATGGCCTGTAGAAAGGGGCTGGCAGGAACAGCCTGCAGCTCAACCAGGGCAAGAGCCAAGTACTGCACCCAGGTGTAACAAATCAGTTTAAACACAGAAGAACAAAGAAATCAGTCTCTCTGAATAAAATGGATTGAACCCAGAAAGGTTCGAAATATATCCTGAAATTTGATTAAAACCAAATGAGATTAGATGTTGGTGCCAAAAAAAGTTGATAGATTTTATTTAATAATAAAAGAGGCAAAGAGAAAGAAAAAGAAAATAAAGAAAGGAATAGAAAAGGGTGGGGGGAGGGGAGGTGACATAAGGAGAGAGTGACAGGGGTTAGGTAGAAACATATCACCCTTCTGAGGACCCCAATGATGTCTTGTTGCTCCCCTCCATCTGGTCTTCTTGGTGGCGAGGGTCCCCCACCTCCTGCTGCCAAAGAGTACAGAATTCAATGGATTAATATACATTTGGGCCAGGGGGGAACACCCACGTACCTCCTGTGCAGGGAGCCAGTTTGACACTATCCCTTGCAACAACTGTGGATCTGTTGCACCATGTTTTGGTGCTCTGGTGCAGGGTCTGGGGACTCCTTTGGGGGGGGTCCTTTGATGGGTCACAACACCCATTCTGCTCTCCTTCATGTGGATGCAGCTTTTCCTGGGGTGAAGGGGCCCCAGAACTGAGCTCCTCTGCACAGCAGAGGATGGGTGTTCACTGCCTCTGGCCAGAGGCTTTTCTACCACCCAAAACTTCTCCTCCCTGCCCCTCCTTTGGTCTAGGCATCTGTTCGAGCCTGGGAGCTGATAGCCCTGGGGCTGTGGTCTCCACCTTGAGGCTGCAAATCTTCATCACTCTCTGAATATATTCTTCTCCCAGCCCAGACCTGAGTCACTTTATCTCATCTCCATCAAGGAACAGTGTAAGACCTTAGTCAGGGCTTGGTGGTATTCTCTGCTGCTTTTATACAGGCTTGCTATAATAGGCAAAAGTACTTTATGAAGATGTTTAAGCCATAAATTGTAACATTTCAGTCTCCAGCACCAGTGAGGGACAAGCCCTTGCAGAAGTAGATGCTGGGGCACAGCCAGCTCTGAAGCAGCTGTGCAAACACCTGGGCCATGGAGGACCCCAGGAAGAGCCCCAATTTGAAGGTGTCAAAGTGCTCTGGGGGCAAAGGCAGCTGATGGAACCCTGGGCTGCAGTTACCAAAGCTCTGGTAGCAGGGGGAGGGAGGTGACCTTTCCCCTTATCTGTGTACAGCTCTGGGCTCCCAACGCAAGACAGACACTGGCCCTACTGGAGAGAAGTCCTGTGCCAGTACCTTCCTCAGCTCCACGCCAGTGCCCATGGGAAGGTGGGTCAGTGGGAATCAACAGCCAGCAGATACAGCAGGAGGCATGGAGCAGTGCTGGCAGGAGGCATGCACTCTGTGATTTCCATACGCAGAGCCTGGCCAGGGAGTGGGCATCCTGCCAGCAGGGAGGGATGGGGGCACCTCCATGTCCTAGATCCCTTGGTCTAGGCTGGTGGAGGGCCTGGCAGAGATGCAAAGGGCTGCCTTTCACCCTCCTTGGGCTGTGCCTCCAGAATGTGCAGCCAGCAGGGTGAGCTGGTGTGGGAGGGGTGAGGGTGGGAGGGAGGAAAGGTCCTGCAGCATCTCTGAAGGAGTGGAGAGGGTTGGGAGCCACCAGGAACACCATCATATCCATGCTGGCAGTGCTGGGAGGAAAAACCTGCCTTGGAGGACAGAGAGCTCAGAAGGGCAGAGGGTCCCAGCTCTGCCACACTCAGGACACTCCACACTCAGGGTGGAGGCTTTCTAAGCACAGCCTGGTTCTTGCAGGACAGTCCCAAGCAGGGTCCTCTGACAGCCCCATCTGGCAATGCTGGGGGACTTTGCCACCCACCAGGTTAATACTAAAGACCTCTCAATGTTTTGGTATCACGTGTTGCACTCTAGACTTATACTTTCTTTCTTGAATTTTCCAAATCTTGTCCCCTTCCTTATGGCCCCCATAGCTTCCAGTAGCACCCAGGCCAATATTTCTTTTTTACTTCAGTGTTTCAAGAATTCTGAGCTTAGTTCAGCAAAGCACTGAAGTGTACACACAACATTAGAAAATAAGTCACCCTTTTTATGAGGTTATTACTAGGTTTTGATATATATAAGATTATATAATCTTGTATAATTATAACAAATTTCAGCTACAACCAATAATATTTTCCCATCACTAACATTATAAGAAGATTAAAATATTAATATGCAGATGATTTATGTGTGCAGTGTGTGTGAGCACACAATGAATGCCTTCAGTTTCAGCACTCACACACATCTGTAAGTTGATGGATACAAACAGAACATTATTCTGCACACACAGAATAATCTACAGAGAGCAGATGGCTCCACTGTCTATTGCCATGTCCACAGCACTTCTTTTGATTAAAACTTAGATTGAAGGCTGTCAGCCACCCAGAACAAAATATCCCTGAGTGGATCCCACGCAATCATTCTGATTGCAACTACTTAATAAATACACTCTTCCTGGAGATACTTCATTTGGTATTTACATTTATTATCTGATGGTTGTTTCAATGTACATTTGGGGTAATCAATCAAAATAGCCCAGCAACAATCTTTTCCCTGTATTTTCAAGTGATCAGAATACTCACACTTACTCTTTTATTCTTCTGCACACAGGATTATTGGATGAAACTGAGCAGGGATTATGTTTTCCTTCTTTTCACACATGTTTTACACAAACTAACTTTATTTTGGCTCTGACATGTCAAGGCACCAAAGCATTAGTTAAAACTCAATGAAAACTGCAGTCCTATGGGATTTAAGCCTATGCTTTAAAGCTTTGCTGAAATTAGGAATCTCTGCAGGGAGACACATAGAAGTTTGGTAATTCTCCCAGGAACTGCCAGTGAACAGGTAAAACTCATGTCATTTGCTGAGTATTGCCTGAACAGCACACACATACCAATAACCCAGGCCTAACCTGAATTGTGACATTAAAAAACTCCCTGAGCAAGTTTAACTGTGACATTAATCTTACATTTATAACCATGTATCAGCTAAACTGGCAACATATTTTCTTTCACAGTTGCAATACAAAAACTATCAAATCCCTTTTCTGTTGTTTGTTTGTTGGGTTTTTTAAGTTCTACTTATGGAAGACTCCTATCAGATGCAAAATCACCAAATTTATAAAGTCAGTAACCCAAGGACATATTTAACATCAAACAGGCCTTGATATGAGAGAAAACACAGGAATATCTGTACTAGTTCTCTTTAACAGCAATTTGTTTTTAAAAATAAAAGCAAAACAAGAAAGCAATTCTTAAAAAATCCCTCAGAATTGTTGCACATAAGCTCAATAAAATAACATTATATAAACTTTACAAAATTATGTATTTCTCAGGTAAAAATCAGTTAAGCCATCACACACAGCAGATCAAGACAGAAAAACTATTAGCAAGACCACCTGTATCATTCTTGTTTAATTTCTACCAGAATTATTTGTTAGGCATAACCTAGTTTCCCTAAATAAAAGAACCTGATACAAAATTCATATTGTCAGTGTTGCAAGGTGAATGATAAAATGGTTATATCTCTATTTCCAAACAGTCTGATTTGCTTTTCTGAAGAAATATATCCTATCTTTCGTACAAAAGAACAGAGAGGGAAACATTTTCAAAGTTGAGTAACATTCACAAGAATTTCATGTTCCTATGAAGGAAACTGATAACATTACATTTCCCTAGAATTTAGTTTAATCCTTTAAATTACTCTTATTGATATCTGTAAGTCTTTTAAGCATGGAAAATACCGAACTTTTGGGGAAAGGAAAGAAATTACATGAACTGCTGGCACTCAGAAGCTATAAATAGAAACCAACAATAAAGGCACCTGTGTCATTTTACCTCACTATCACCCACAGTTATTCTATCCATTCTGTTTCAAGCTTTTGTTGTTGTTTTTGTTGTTGTTTTTGGTGGTGTTTGTTTGGTGGGGTTTTTTGTTGTTTCTGTTGGGGGGAAGAGTTGGTCAGTTTTTACTTCTCCTTAACTATAAATGTCTTTTTAAACCTCAGAGAAATCAAATATATTTGAGCATAGGCTTAACTGCT
Organism: Trochalopteron elliotii; assembly: GCA_024734555.1. NCBI lineage: Eukaryota > Metazoa > Chordata > Aves > Passeriformes > Leiothrichidae > Trochalopteron > Trochalopteron elliotii. The sequence goes on from JANPWX010000049.1 coordinate 8,496,786, forward strand.
ATCAAAAAAAAAGGAAGCATGCATACTTTGCTTAAGAGTTTGGCTAAATTAGGGGCTTATTTTGAACTGTTCACAAATGCAATATTCCCTTTGGTCCTTGTTAGACAGCTCAACAGAAGCTACAGGTTTCCTAGACAGAAGGTTTCACAGACAATTCAGAGATGCCACAGGGCAAACTGTTCTAACCCTATTCATATGCTTTTTAATATGTCTTCTATACTTACATTACCAAAGCACAGAAATATGCTGAAGGATCTCCACATATTTCTATTACACTGGAAAAATATACTTAATAACTAGTAGAAGAAGGGAAGATGTTTGTTTGAGCTTCAGTTATGACAAGTGGTTCTTCACATTCCTTAAACAGTGCTTCAAGTTCAATTTGTTCATAAATGTAACTCTTGTCTTAATGGCATTAAATCAACACAAATGACATTAAGTTTCTTGTAGTAATAATTTACTAGCATTAACGATAAGGAAACCCACTATTTCTTTTGTATAATTAATAAAATTACGCTCAGGGCTGTATTTCTACGAACTACAAATTATTCCCATTACTAACAGAGAAATGATAAGAGCAATGGAATCAGTGTCATTAAGAGAACTAATATTGTGGATCAATGCCTTATTTACTAATGCATATTAAGCCACAGCCTATCAGGAGACAGCTTGCTCCAAAGGATGATGACACACTTCCAACCATTAAGGCTATGCAAAGGGTTCATAAATGCAATAATTGTTCCTGACTTTTACAGAAAGCTGGTGGGCTCATCCTGATGTCTCACATATTAAAATGGCTCCATCAACAGCAATGGTTTCATGGAAATTTCAGTCTGAATCCAGGCATGTTCTTTTTTTTAGTTCATTAATAAATTAAGTTTCTCCTAGACTGAATGACAAATCCATCCGAATTCAACTTTTTAAACTAATCTACTGCATACTCTTCCTTTGGTTTTTGTTCATGATGACAATAATTCACCATTTAGTGAATCAGTGCAGGATGATCAACAAAATTTCCTGTTTTAAATGGAAAAAGGCTGCATTATTGTGGGCTTTCATGTATTCATAGTGCTAAATAAGTGCTATTTATGTATGCAAAACCTAATACTTCTAATTAATATACTGAAAATAGGCTATTTGGTAACATTGAACTGGCCCCTCATTATAGTAAACCATTTTATGTGGGCATAAATCAATTAGGTGAGGAACATATTCTAGTTATATCTTAATGTTATACCTGAAAACTATACCTATCATGTGGAATTTCAGAGGAAAAACTACACATGTCCTAGTTAAAAGGTAAAAAATAGTTTCTTTTCCTGAAAAAGAAAGAAAAGAAACTTCAACAAAGAAGTTTTGACATTGAATCTGAGTGGGTCTCTTTTCCTTTCTGTGGAACAGTGTAATTTTTGTGGTTACTCTATTGCTGCTAACTATCTCAAACAACAGAATAATTCATTTTTTTCTAATACTACTATAAAGTACTCTTGTATTTCCCCCCTCAAATCTTATCAGAAAATCTCACTCTGTAAAAATAATTCTATGTTTTTCTAGTAGATATAAATGCTTGTTTTTCATCAGTCCATAGAGCATCATCATCTCACAACTCATTACGTGGGTACTCAACCTGCCTTCCTAATATAAGTTACCAATCACAAAAAATAACATCCTTTATATTTAAAGTGTTATCCTTTTTCATTTTCTGCTCATTACATTTTTCCTGTTTATGCAACTGCCGCACAGTCAATGCTCTGGTCATTCATTTCACCTTCCTGTGGGCTGGTGATTGTCACCCTTGGATTTGTGGATGTTTTTCCAAGACCAGGATCAACCTCGAGAAAAAAGACAGGCACTGTTAACGTCATCGGGTACCAAAGATTCCACTTCATTTCAATACAGCATTAAGCACTTCATATTAAAATTTCCACAAGGTATTCTTAATGTGAAAAAAAAATGTTTTCAAAGAGAGATCATGCTAAATTTTTCATTTATTTTATACTTATCTATCTTTCAAAGGAGAAAGCACTCACATTAGAGGTCCCCCCCCTACAGTTCTTTCATCAAGCATCCAGCTACCCACATATGCATTTAAAGTGAATGCTCACTCACTTTCTCCATTTCCATAAATACTTTCAGCTTGTCTAAAACAAAAAAATAGTTCAAATATATGAAGCACAGAATAAATTCAGAGTCCAAGAAAATGTCGTGTTACTCAGCTCTCTCAATTGAAAAATATTCTTGTGTGTCATACAGGAACAAAAGAAAGCCCAGTTGCAAAGTGCAAGAAACCATTTCCAGTGTCACAGGAAGCTGAGGAAGAGACTGTTTATCAGCAGCCTGTAGGCAGGGAATGTGCAGCAATTTGCTCTGCTTCTGACACTCATGAATCCCACTCTTCCCAGACCTGGATTCTTCCCATTAAACAAAACACTTTGTTCCCCACACTCTGTGAGCTCTGTGAGTTCATCTGACAGTCAGGGGAGTTCTTATTTATGTGGGTTGCACCCTTACATCTAAGCCAATAGCACATTACCATATATCCTATAAATTAATAGGATATTTGCTTTTAAATTGACTAAAGCCCCTTGCTTTGAAGGATCTTGTTCATATTCATCTTGTACATATTCATATATGGATTTTTCAATTTCTAAGAAAAAGAGATGAAACTTCTACAAAGTGATGGCAAAAGCTCTTTATGAAATGCAACTTTTGTGAAAGTCAAATCATCAAAATAATGAGGCACTGTGGTGTCATGAATACACCCTTCTGTGCTTTGTCCTAAAAGACAAAGTAGTGTAGAAATATATAATGACTCTGCTTTTCTGGAAACTGCAAGAATTTTTTCATTACTTTTTCCCAAAATTCAGCATACTAAGGAAAGTAGAAGATGCAGATTCATCAAATAGTGAGAAACATCTGCTTTCTCAGTTGGAGGGCATATAGTGTAATTACTGATGTAACTGATCTATACAGACAGAAAATAATTTTTCCACAAAGTGAAGTTCTCATAAATGGTCTCAGGACTTTATCAGAAATTAACTACTTAGAGACCAGATGAGAAGCACAAGGCTGAGATGAATGAGGAACAATAACTGAAGAAAAACAGTATGAAAGAATAAATGCTCACCTGGTTCTGACTGCCAGAATCCTCTTTTATTTCTTCTTCAGGCTGAAGATCACCTTGGTAGTTCAAACGCTCCATTTCCTCACCATTTCCTTCATTGTTTTTGCCATTTAAATGGATAGGTTCCTTTTCCTCTGATTGGTCAACATTCTGTGTTTCTCCTGCTTCATCTTCATAATTTTCATTTAATTTCTTTTTGTTTTCTTCCACTTCAATTCTTTCTTTAACAGTTTCCCCACTTTCCTCTCCATTCACTTCTGGATATTCTTCCTCTCCTTTATATGCCTCCTCTCCCCTGTCATTTTCCTCTTCTACATTCTCTTCTTCATCTACAGTTTCTGCTGGTCTCTGGTGAAAGGAAAAGCAGCAGCATTATGAGGCATTTTAAATCAGAATGCTCCATGCAATTCTGAAACGTGACAGACATCCAATTCACAATTACATCATTACTGAGGAGTAAGTATGCTAATCTGAGGTTTGTCTACAAGGACAGAAAATTATGCTCCTGTACTGACACTCCATAATGCCCCTTTATTCTTTACTTCCAAAATGCGTTGGAGAGATTTAAATTTATTACACAGGGTTTAATCCATTTGACCACACTCAAAACAACTGGAATGAGCTAGGTTTACTTGACACAGCAACAGCTTACTCTGTTCCATCTGTTCTCTGACTTTCTAGCATTTAGTACATACTTGTTTACAAAGTCTTGTCACAAGAAAATACCACGTATTACTAGCTCACAAACTTGTTCTCGTTTCACAAGAAGCATTTTACCTATGGGCCAGGCCATGATCATTGGTCTTTTCTTCTTTGAATACACAGAAAAGTAGTTAGAGAGATGAGGCAGACCTACCACTGGTCACTTCCAAGACATTATTCCCCTTCCCAAAGATCCCTGTGCAGGGTGGCTTGGTTAGGTTTTGCTGGACTTTTGGCAGCAATTTTTTCCTTCACAGAACTGGACCAGCGTCCAGAAGGAACAAGATCTTGCCTCACCTTGTAGGAGAGTTATCAGAAACTCACTATGGATAAAGCTGCAGGCAGCATCATCTCATGACAGCCGGGGAGACGGATGCACAAATTGTCTGGTGTTTGTCATTTGCCTTCCAGTTTCAGCTTTGAAGATCACCTGACTATTCAATCAACCAATGCTCCTACTTGCCAATATTGTTTACATACTTGTGCTGAGGTATAAATGAAAGTAAAGTGAAAAAAATCTCACAGGAGCGACAAGGTGTCTGCCTCCCACCCAGCCTCATCAGACTCTAAATCTAAAGCAAACAAGCTGAGAGCAATAGATTACCTCTTAATCAAAACTGTTTGGAATTTTCCTGTCCTCAGTAGCTCCTCTATGCAAGCAGCTATCTGATACAGAGAAGTAAGTTCTCTTCTAAAAATTTCTTTTTCTCATTAATCCTAACATTTCAAAAAATTCTCTCATCACCTTCAACATATTAATAAAAGCCAGTTCAGTAAGATCAAGAATTTATTGAAGCTTCTTGACTAAACATCTTGGTTTTCCTTTGATATCTAAGTAGCAACATAAGACAACTTTATTATGCCAGTGCTCAATGCCACATTGGCACAGCTGCAAAAAGGGCAAGTTATTGTGTTGCAATAATCCACAGAATACAGAATTACCAGAAATACTACATGGTTACATGACCAGGTAAATAATGGCCCCGTAAGTGATTTTTGAAGTACGGTCATTTCTATGTGTTTTTTATTCAAGCCTTTCTAACGCACTTTGATCTAGTAACATCAAACTAGTCTTATTACCACTAAAATAAAACTTTAACAAGCCAAGTCTTTACAGAAACCTTCAAAGAAGGCACCATCTAAAGCAAATTTGATCCAACCTTTGTAACCTGCAGCACACAAATATAGCAAAGAATCTGTAGATCCATAAATTCTCAGAAGTTACCTGCTACTCTTAGACATGTTATCTACTAATTTGCTTTCAGTCTGCTAAGGAAATTAGGAGCTCTGGATTCTGACCAAAACAGAGGAGGGTGGGACAAAATATATGCATCAGACACCACTAGCTAAAAATGTGTTTGGCTTTACTTAATGACACCTGCTTGCTATGACACTACACACACTAAATGAAGAAAAGTCAACACAGACTTTCTCAGTTAACTGTTGTAGTCATCCAAGACATTCCAATTTCCAGCTTTTTGGTAGTGGGTACAAGCAGAAGTGAATATATGCTCTTGTCTGCATGGCTTTAGTATGGTGGCTCATTCTGGACTGCAGAAGAAAGTGTGTAGGCTTTATGCCTATATGTGTAAACATATGCATCCCAATGCTTCAACTGGTTTCACTGCTGTGGAAGCAACCTTTGGCATGGAAGCACAATGGACATTTGAGGGACAGTGACTCCCTAAAGTGCTATGCTAGCTAGACTCATTTGACCTTATCTGTCTAAAATAGGTGTGGATGCAAATTTTTGAAGAGTTAAATCTGAGGAACACAGAATATAAACACAGCATTATTGAACTGTACCCAGAAAGTCACTGAAAGCTCACAGAGCATAGAACTAGCATGACATAACATTCAAATTCCAACTAATTTAACTTGACCAAACAAGCTAAATTGAAAAAAAAAAAAAGTAGCAAAGAAGATGAGTAAAAAACTCCCATCAGTACAAATATAATGTTTTTAGAGTAAGTGAAAATTTCAAGATAGCTGAACATATTACTACAATGTCATTACTATTACAGACAAAAATAAAAAGCCACATTTTCAGCTAATAATAGGAAAGCAAAATTCATTCTTCATTTAATCTCCTTTCAAGCTACACTACATAAGAATGGACATTTCAAACAAGTTAAAAATCAACACTTATCCTAAGTAAAAGACCTTTCACAAGGTAATCTAAAATGCAGTATGGTTCCCTCTGCATGCAGAATCAAAGGTAGACTTTAAAATGTGAATATGACCACTGACTGTGCATTTCAGAATGCATAGCAGACCTAAGTCAGGACTGTAGAGAGGAAACTGAAGGCCAAAATCACCTACCATATAAAACATTGCTCTCTATATAAAAAAAGTGTGATACTTCCTACTGAGATCTTACTGACCTACTCGCTACGCATAAATTAGTATTCTCTATTTTAAGTACACCTTCTTCACTGAGAAATAGCAAATTTTTGATTTTTCATATTTAGGGAAAGAGAATGTTTATCTGCATGTATACATGCAGGGAAGAAAACAGAAAAAGGGAGAAAACCAGATGTCTTAATAGTCCAAAGCCTGTAAATGCTCTATATACTTAACTTTACTTTCTTGAACAGTTTCAGTGATAGCGGTGAACCTGAAATAATGAACTAAAGCCTACATTAAAGTATTTGGTGGGTCAAGGTGTAATTTAAAGTTCCCTGGAGTCACGGGGAACCTTTTCATTGAATTTGATGCAGTCCAGCCATCCCTCCACCTACAAGTGTACAAATTGCCTATTATATATGCACCAAAGTTACCACAAACTGTGCTCTCTCAGTCAGAATAAATCAGGATGGGTATGCTGAAAGCAAAACAGGTATGCTGATTGAGACCTACCTATCCTTGCAGAAATTATCAGACTCAAGTCAGCAACAGCCTTGTATAGTGATGGGGAAGCAGTGACATTTCCCACCTTAGTTTTTAGCTTTTTATCATTCACCTTTTAAATAACCAAAATACTCTCAATCAGAATTTCCTGTATGGAATGAATTGGATGGATAGACAAGACAGATGTGGGAGTGCTCTTCTTGTTGCTCAGACATCCAGAGTTCAGCCTTCAGCCATTGTGTTGGAAGTTGTCCCTCACATTTGAGATTCCTATAAAAGCTCAGAGCATCGCAAATCCAGAGAAACAGCTCTGGATATATCTCCAGGCCTGAGTACCTGAGGTCTATCACCTCTATATAACACAGTTATCATAAAGATATCAAGGATAGTAACAGAGAACAAAAGGCACATCGAAAATTCATGCTGGAAGCCAGCAGCCAGTTGTAGCCCAGTGTAACTGAACATGGATACCATAATGAACTACAGAATAAATGTTCCTGCATTAGTTTAGTCCCATCTACACACCTCAAAAAACAACAACACAACTTGAACTTGGATTGAAGAGGCATTCCTATTCCTTAAGGTAATTTTCACAATCAAGTGAGTTCTAGAGCAGAGAGTTTTTCCAGTCACTGTGCTAGATTATCCCCATTCCTCCTATAGCCAGAACTAATCATAATAAGGTTTGTAATTTTGCCTTTCGAATGGTTGAAAGAAAACAGGAAGTAACTTTCCTTTTTGCATTGCTGGTTGCGTCTTTTAAGTGAAGGTGATGGTTTTGCAGATTCATGCTTGAAAGCACATTACTTAAAATAACTAGTTTTCAAACCATACCTTTGTGAATGTGAGAACAGTTCTTTGCTTGTCATGGACTAGCAATGAAAAGACAAAAGACTTGTACACTGAAAGGCATATTCAATCAAAGGCATGCAAAAAAACTGAAGCAATTCTCAGCTTCTTGCTGGAAACATGGACCCAGCTCGCCTTCTGGAAACCTTCTGACTTAACTAACAGGTTGATGAGGAACAGAGCCAATTTCATTTTGCATTCAAGAAGTATGATTGCTTGACAGTATTTTTAATCTCAGCAAAAACAGAGTGTTTAAAAAAGAAAGATGTATTCTAATTACACTCATCATGCCATCATTCATTAAGAGCTACATTACCGAATGCCATCATCACTCAAAAGCAGTAAGTCAGGACATCTTCAGACATTGAAGCATTTGGCTTCTTTTCCTCTAGAGATGCTAATGTAAACCTCTCAGAAGGTTTGTACATGACTGATACTGAAAAGTGAAGTATCACAAATCATTTAAAGCAGAAATTATTTTGCACCATTAGTATAAAATACAATTTTGCTTTATTGAAGTCGTTTGGAAATGTTTACTTAGCTAATGGTCACAGCAGACAAACAATGAGGGAGACAACAAAAATCTTAATGGTCATGAAGAGTGGCATGAATACATCTCACAAATGCAGCAACAGGAACACTTGACTTCGATTGCATCAAAGCTCTTCAGAACAGAGCTCCCCTGCTCCTACTCAGGAATGTTTTGTAGCAGCACTGCACAGATTCCAACAGCAAAACATTTTGTTCCTGAACTAGAAAGTGTTGCTAAGTGACAGCAGCCCTCTTCTCTTCCACATCATTTACAAAACCCGGGCTCTTAAAAACAAGCAAATGAATAGTTAAGGTTCAACTGTCTTACACTTCCCACATAGTTCCTACATTTGCACAAAATGCACTGTCGTTCCTGAAGGCAAAAAGCCTCTATCCCCACAACATTTAAACTCCAACTTTTTTACGAGATGGGTGTAATTATTTTATTTCTTTTTTACAACACATACAGCACCTGAATCCAGAGAGTGTAATTTTTCATAACATCACAGCACCCAGAAGTCCAACAAGAGGGAATGGAAACTAAAGGACTTGAAGTGTAGAGAAAAACAGCCTTTCAATCTCCCTTCATAGGTTTCATTGTCTAGTAACTGTAAGCATACTTCATTCCTTAATCACAATGCAGCTGTGATAGAGAAGCCAACACCTTTGAGCACTGCCCTCTGGGGCATGGCCCAGAATAAGAGGGACACAGACCTTTCCTATGAAGACAGAGAGTTTGGGGTGTTCAGTCTGGAGAAGAAAAGGCTGCAGACAGACCTCACAGTGCCTTCCAGGGCCTTTGTGTAATCTGGAGAAGATCTTTTTACCAGGGCATGTAGTGACACGACCAAGGAGAATGACTTCAAACTGACAGGGGGCAGGCTTGTACTGGCTATTAGGAAGAAATTCTTTACTTTGAGGGTGCTGACAAACTGGAACAGGTTGCCCAAAGAAACTGTGGATGCCCCATCCTTGGAAGTGCTCCAGACCAGGAAAATGAGGCTCCGAGCAACCTGGTCTAGTGAAAGGTGTCCCTGCCTGTGGTAGAGGGGTTGAAATGAGATGATTTGTAAGGTCCTCTTCAACCCGAACCATTCAATGGTTTTATGATCTTTTCAGGTCTTTACTTTTCTAATATGTACCTAAGTCAAAACTACTTTTTTCCATCTCCTTCAGTGACACTTACGTTTATTTTTTCCCACAACATTTTGCGCATGTTCATGCACAAGTTTAGCAAATAAAATTTGCTAAACTTCACTTCCTACAATACAGTATGATATGCTGAGCATACCTGTAGATAATGAGAAAATTGTTAAGCATTTAAAAAAGGCCCTACTGAAACTGCAAAAATACAAAAATAATTTTATAAGTTTTTCTATAATTAATTTAAAATGCCCTGTAAGTTAAGCAATTTGAGAAACTGCCTGCTCGAGGGTTGCTGAAATTTTTGAAAACAGGGTTGCACAGACAAATTTTTTTTCAAAGTGGTATCAAAACTAGTTTTATAAGAGATTTTAATTTCCACGTTTCAGTCAGAAGAAGTGAAGGCCCTTCAACTGTTGGCCACACAGGCCTCTAAAGACAAGATCAGGCATTTCTACTACAACTTCAGAAATCACAGTCACCCAATGCAGAAACCGAGGAAAGATCTCCCTTCTCATTCTGAACTGCAAGAACCAATCAGAATAAGTTTCCCTGTCTCACACAGACAAACAATAACAACATTAAGTGTAAATCAGTGGAGCTGAAAGAAAAACATGCAGTGGAAAATATTATCTGCTGGCTTGTCAGCACTCAAAATTCATAAGGCTTAAATTACAGCTGCATCATTTGTAGAGAAATTTCAGTATAAGAAGTTCTGCATGTGTTCTTTCCAAATGCCATTTTGAAATCCTTACTGATGTAGTGCAAAACGTTTCCTCATGAAAAGTTATAGCCTTTTTAATCAAAGAATCTCTCTTCAAGCAGTCAGCCTGTTGTACTGTTGAAGCAACACAAACTTTAACATTTTGCCTTCAGCAATGGGGAAGATAAACATTTTATTCTGCTCACTGAGGTGATTTTGGGTCTCTAAAGCAAAATGTATACTTCATAATGAAAACTGCAAATGAAAGGTGCAAATTTTCTGCTACTGATGATATACTCCAGCTCCAGCTCACCTAGAGGAGATACATAATCTCACATCACATCACAGCCCAGGAAATGGGAAATAATGAGTGGAGGACTGCATTAATTAGCAGACATGTCTGTAAAAGTGGAAAGCAAATGGATAATGAAAAAACCAAGAATGTGAACATCTACAGAAAAATCCAAACTGGTGCCTGTTAGATAAATCTATCACCAACTAATTTTTACAAATGAACACAGAAGGAGAGAAGCAGATGGGTATGATGAATCTGGAGGGGGAAAATAACCCAAAGAGCAAACCAAAATCAAAACCCAGAGACTCTTTCTACACCACATCTTAATAGGCAGTATCATATACCCCATGGCAAAGCAGGCTGGCACAACAACATGCCTGAATTCCTTATGGGGTCATGCACTGAATAACTTCAGATCTCATAACTCTCATGCAAGGGTTCAGCATGGGAGAAGAACAACCATGCTTATGGAAATGGATAAACCAGTGCATACTTGCAGTGTTATTTCAGTATTATCACTAGAGACTGCTGCTTTTGTATTTTAGAATTTATATAGAATGAAAAAAAAAAGAGCAGTTTTTTCTGAAAGCTTTAAAAGTTTGAAATTTTTCTCTTGGAGTTACTTTGAATATATTTGCATTATTACCAGCAAATTCAAAGTAACACACTTAATTACCATCTCCAGTAAGAAACTACTATTGTTTTGCTGCCTCCCTGTCAAGAACCACCTTATTCCCTTGCTATTTGCACAACTGATTTCATAGCCTGTCATCAGTCCCCATGAATGTTGACACAGTGATGCAAACAACCAACTTGGAGTAAGCCTGCATGTCAGAAGAAGAAACTTATAATTTTGTATTTGGGAGCTGAAGTCTTGGTAAAGAATATAGAACAGAAAGGTCTGGTTTGGTTTAAGGCAAAATACTCATTTTTTTCATCCTTGATGTTCAATTACAACTGTCAGCTAGTCTGGAGTAAAGCAAACCCTGTTCATTTAATGTGTTTTCAGCTGGCAGACAGCATTTTACAGAACAGGACATAAGAGAGAGTCTAGCCAGTATAACACTAGGTTTAGTTAATGGCTAATCTGGCATTTGTTCAACTGTGTACTTCAAACAGCAAGACAGAGAAGGTGCATAAAAAGAAAAAAATATGAAGCTCTATCTTCACTGCCTCATTTATGTGGTTGATGGAAATGATAGCCTATCAAAAGTGCCAGCGTTCTAGTGAAAGCTGGCATGTAAATATTTATGCATTATGCAAGATAGTCAAGACCTGGCTGGCTGTCCTTTCCCATATTTCTAGCAATAACAGAAACTGCAGTGAAGATAGGAAAAAAGCTAAAAAGCTTTACATCAGAGAATTTGAAACACTTTAAAATGGCCATTAATATGAACCTGAACATGCAAAATGCTAAATGCTTCTAAGGTTAAGAGTGACCTTAGTTATCTGGGAATAAAAAGTACTCTATTCTACTCAAAAGGACATGGCTACTTGCCAGATTACCAAGGAAACTATATGAAGTTTTAACATTATACATAAACCATGGCCTGTGTTGCAATAAATTTTGGTGCTTTGTTTGGCTTTATGGAAACAAGAAAATCAGATTATTCATAGTGCACATGACTGATTTTTAATTTTTTTCCCCCATCAAATACACCTGTTTCCAGTTCCTTGTCCAGATAGCAGAATCTGTTGGTAGCAAGTGAAAAATACTTCCATCTGAACATGATGAATGGACCTTGGTACATGAGCTTAGAGGTATCCAGCAAGTTCCTAGCATTGCAAGCTTGCCAGCACATCTGATGCTCATTGGCAACTGTGTGAACAGTTCCACTGCCAAACAGAGAAGTGGTAGTAGGGAGTTTTTCCCCTCCCTTGGGATCGTCACCACCCCTGGCAGAGGCAAACTGGTGAGACACGCAGACCTACTGCCTGTGCTGTAGGATCTCTGTGGAGAAGTAAGGCAGCTGTCTCCAGGCTGGATTTCAAATGAATTGCAGGCAGCCTAAAAAACTAAGGCCTGACGAGCCAATTTACACAGCCACATGTTCTACACTACCCACAGGAATTCTTTACACACCTTCAGAGGCCAATAAACAGGCTGATCATTGCTGAATTTGATTATTACACTGTCAAGAGCAGAGAAGGATGTGCTTCAGGATGTCATAAGAAACAAAGATTAAGACAACAGCCGGCATGTTCTTCCCCAATGTCAGCAATATCAATATAATGCAACACATCCTAATTATCATGACACCTCACCAGGACAACCACAATTAACAAGGCTGATGAGCCCAATGGTGTTCATCATATAAAACTGAGGCCGGGGCAGGTATGTGCTGTGAGAAGACACAGCTGTAGCATTCCTTCTATCAGAGACCAAGACAGTCATGTTCTTCTTGCCTCTATCACCTGATTCATGCATCTTCAAGAACAATGTCTATAAAACAGCTAAGCAACATTCCTTCCCATTAAAGTGAGTAAATAATGAGAATGATCCTTCTTGGCAACAGGAGCCTAAGATAAAATCTGTGGGTTTTTTTAGGTGGTATGATGTCAGTCTTAAAAGTGGCTAGTAAGTTCATAGAACATCTATTTCCCCTCAAGTATTGTTTTTAAAAGCAAAATACAAACTAAAGAAATAGATGTCTAGTATTCTTTTATACAAATAAATTGAAAAAAAAATCAGCCAACTAAATAGTAAGCACTATATAGTAAGCAATTAAATAGTCTCATAAGCTCTAGCCCCTAAACTTTTTAGTTTGTTCTGTCCTGAACTTTCTCCTGTTTCTAAATATCTCTCTTCTGCTGAGAAGGACTCAAAGCTGGACAAATACTCTAGATGCAACCTCAGAGACGCTGAGTCAAGGAAGATAATCAGTGACCTCGATGTGCTGGCTGTGCTTTTACCAGCCCAGCCTGCACAGTCCACCTCATCCCCACAGGGAGCAACACTGACTCAACCTGCCAACCTCAGGAGCTGCATGGCCCTTTCTGCAGCTCCTTTCTAGCCCACCTGTGTCAAGACTGCACTGAGACAGTTGGGCATTACAGGTGCCCAACTTTGTACCTCTCTTTCTTGTTGAACTTCATGAGGCTCAAGTCATCCTATTCCTTCAAGCTGTTGAGACTGCTCAGAAAGACATCCCTGCGTTCACCTGATGACAGCTGGGCCTGAATGAGGCTGTGTCCCAAGCCATCATCTGTGTTACCCATGAACATATTATAATGTCTCAGATCCAGTATCAAACCCTGAGGACCACCATCTGTAAATAGGTGCCACTTAAATCTCACCCAGCTGACCTTTTATATGTCACCAAACCAGCCAGTTTTTCACGTACCTTTTAGCCCACAAATCCAGTCCCTACCCTCATTAAGGGTATTTTCCTCCTCATATTTACCATACTTCTTCCACTTTCTCCTAGAAATATGGAAGTCTATACTGAAAACAAGATAAAGGAGAATAACTGCTCTCCACAGAGACGCTTATTTCATCACTGAGCCAATGAAATGAGTAAAGTGTGATCTGTCCATAGAACATCCATGATCCTTATTCCCAGTCACGTGCACCTGCTCCCATTTCTCAATAAGCTTTGGCTGTCTCAGTTCCATTTCTGCATATCCAGGCAATGTCTCTATACTGCTCTTTAGGAGTCTAACCCCTCTTCTGCCCCTTTTAGTGTGAAGTCAGGAGTCCTCTGCTCAAACTGGCCTCTGCTATGTCTGCTTGTTATCTTGCACAGTGGACATAGTTCCTGTGGTATGAGGAAGAGTCTCTTGGAAATCAATGAGATCTCCTGAATTCCTCCACACTTCAGGGCAGCCTCACACAGGATCCTGCAGCCAGTTTCTCAACCAAGCCAAAGGCAACTCTCCTAACTTCTAGGATTTGTATTTTGTTATTTTTCACCCCCACTTTCTTCAGGGGCTTAAACTCATGGCCAGTGCAACTAAGGCTGCCATTGTCACATCCCAAACAAGTTTCTATTCTTGAGAAGCAAATCTAGCAGAATGATTCACCTAACTATGTCTCACACTACCTACATCAAAAACCTGTCTCCAACCTACTCCGGAAATCTTCTAGATTGTTTATGCTCTATTGGGTAATTGAAGAGTATTCACAAATTCTTATCTTTAACTACCTCCCATTTGTCTACAGACTCAGACTCACATTAACAACCAGTCTTCAGCTCTGCTTACCACCAGTAAGTCATAAACTGCCCAAGATTCCTGATGCTACTGGGATGATTTTTAGCCTGAGAAACCTTCCAGATAAACTGTGATTCTTTACATCAAAGCATGGATCAGAAACATTATTTTTTGGCCAATGTGACTGGTCCCAAGCCATCATCAAGAGACACCAAAAGCACAATGCAACAGGAAACAAAGTTGAACAAGTTGGCAAATTCCTACAAACATATAAGATGAAAAGGAGGACTGTCTTGTGAGCAATTTATTAGCAGAAAGAAACCACGTATGTTTTCGGCAAATGGTTTAAGCAGTTCTACTCTTCTCTTCCTTGGAATGAGCTTTAATTTACCTACTCATTCTATTATTTCAGTCCACAGGAGTACAAATCAAAGTACAGAAAGGGAGATATAATCTTATGTTTAGTTATCAAGATGTATTTATTGCACATAAATCTTAGGATTAAAAAATTGGCCAATGAAGCACCATGTTGCTCCAACAGAACAAAGTGCTGTCAGCTTTAACAAAAATCAGATAAATCTGCACCTGTTGTGGTTCAGGACTGGAGGAATATTGCTCTACCAGTATAAAGAGATTGCAATTCAGGTGAACCTCTTTGGTAGGATGCAACAGCAGGGAGTCCTGATTCTCTAAGGCTCTATAAGAACTCTCAGAGCAGTTCTGAAGCTGATGAAAAGGTAACTGACATTTGACATATTAACACAGAAAGAGAGATTTGCTAAAGCTGCCATAAAAGAAGCAGTATTGTTGAGCTTACAGTTATCCCCACAGAATTATGCTTACACTTGAAAGAAAATGAGAAAAGAGAAACAACACACAATCTGTAATCCTAACATATAAAAAGCAAAGCCATTTATTTAAAGCTTGATCACTACCTGGTCCAGTGGAACTTCCACAAGAGTATCTTCATCTTCTTGCACTTCAACTGCCTCCCACATTTCAGACCCCTCTTCTCTGGCTTTGTAAATATCTTCACCTATAATGGGAAAGATAGAGTGGAAGGAAGTGAAGACCAATGGTGACACAGTGTGGCTCAACTACTGAACTGCACATTCAATTTTGCTTCTGAAAACAGCTTTCTGAGCTGATACATCATTCCCCATACAGTTCTGTCAAGGAAGTCTTCAGTCTCCCATTATTGTTAAATTGTTTTTCTTTCCTTTTAACAACAAATACATACTACACCACTTGGGGAAGAGGGGAGAAAAGGCAAAGGGAAAGGGAAAGGGAACTGAACAAAGTTCTGGATCTGAAGTTCCTTCACTTTGGGAAAAGGTTCAGAGTGAATCTGAACTAGATACATTATGACAACAACATAATACTTCTGTTTCTACCATCAATTATAATATCCTTTAGTAATGAGCATTATAACATACATCTATCAAAATTTTCAGTCTCTGAATCAAAACCAAACATGCCGAATCAGGTCAGGGTTAAAAGATTAAGAGAAACAGTTGGATTAGTTCTACTCCTCAGCTCTGGGCACATGCAAGTAGAATTAGGGCTGAAACTCCACATCCGTATTAAAAAAGCACATACTCCTGGATTAACAAGGATTAATGGTTACATTGGTATTCAATTTTGCAAAGATTTTACACCATTTAGTTAAAGTAATTTCTTTCCCCTAAGTATAAGTAGTAATTAGGCGTCTTTGAAGTTTCCAACACAGTCCTTGGGGTATCAGCCAATCAGGAAAGTGAAGATAGGTACACACAGAAAACAATTTCCAAGTGATACACAATCTTCTCTATTTTCCCCTGAACTGAAAACAGCCCAGAAACTAAAGGCACAAGTTACTCCAAATCATCTCTCTCCATTGATCTAGGAAAGATGAAGATGTGTCCATATGCAACATAACATGTAACTACAGCAAGAAAGAGGAAAAAGTATTTCCACTGTTTCTGACTGCCTCCCAGTTCTTCATAAAAGGATCTGAGCTTGGTAATATCAACTGACCATCCCAGTTGATCTACATTGCTGCACAGAACCATTTTGGTGGAAAAATAATGAGTAAAACCCCAAGACCTAGAGAAATCCAGAGACGATCTGCGTAAAAAGTCAGCATTGACTACTCTGGTAGTTTTCCAGTTACTTTCTCCTCACTATGAGAGCCAAGGGAAGAGTTTGCCCTGGGAACAAATTCTGAGGAGCATACCACTGCAAACGGCTGACTGGAGGGGAGGTGCCAGATGGCCTTTGAAGTTGCCTGACAGCCACTGACCAGAGGACCAGAAATGAAGGCCATTCTCACAGCCTGAAATGAAGAGGCAGAAATGGGGGTTTCTATGGCACATCACAATGAAATTCCAAAGTGGTACGGCTGGGTGCATCTTAGGAGAGAGATTTCCTGATGGACAGGGCAGCTTGATTACCCAGGCATCAGTCCTGCTGCAACCTCCCCCCTACTACCAAAAGATCTATACTACTCATCCTCTGAAAATATCCCTGTTGGAAATACCAGAGGGCTCTTAGCATCATTGGTTGGATTCTTATCCTAAATAATTCACACGTTTTTCAAGACCTGTTTCATACTTCATATGAAAATTAACAGTTTTCTTTTTTAATTTCCTTTTTTTTGGGGTTTATTAAATAAAATGCATGTGCATGGATGTTCCATTGAAACCAGCTAAGGACATTCAATAGTTGATGGCAGCATGATAAACCTTGGACAATCTACCTGTATATATCTTGTTACAAATCCCCTTTGATGCAAGACTTGTTTGGGTTTTTTGACAAAATCAGAAATAAAAACATGGAGTGGTTGAGAACAAAATGCACCTGGAACAGATGCTTATACTTATACTTTTTCAAATAATCAATGCACTTCACATTTCCCATTTTTCTGAGCTCTCTAAGAGACAGAATGTTCTGTTTCTCTTACCTGGTATTATCATTGTTGCCTCTCATCACAGACATTTGAGTCATAGATTTCCACCATATTCTGAGAGGAAAATGTAATGTCTTCCCTAAAAGCCACCATGAAGACTGTCCTATTTCAAGGCCTTCCCTTAAGTACATAAGAAAATAACCTTGCCCTAGATTCCTTGGCTCACTGAACTATAAAAAGTCAACTCAGTGTCTGAAAGAACTGCATTTAATATCACCATCCTTCCATTTAGACTCTGTAATAACACCTTTGCTTTCAAGGTCCCCAAGTCTTTCAACCAAAATTGGGACTGTCTGGCCTCTAGAAGTAAAAGGGATTTTGGTGCAGAGGCAATTTTCATCAGGTTTTTACTCCAGGGCAAAAGGAGGAGTACAAGGGAGATGAACATGTGTTAGCCCTGGAGGGCAAATCCACTCAAGAGCTGAGGATTCTCAATTTTAAAGCACCTCTTCTTAGAAGAGCAGATCAGGCTCAGGGCTATGCTGAACAACCCAAGGAGACAGACATACATTATTTTGAAAAAAACTTAAACATGAAGGGAGCAGGAGAGAGGAAAGAAGACTGTAAGTTTCAGTAAGGAATCATATTTCTCATTTAAAAGAGAGTGCCCACAAAGGTGGTAACAGCAGGATTTCAATAAGCAAAATCTGAAATCTCCATGGAATTTCCTTCAAGCCCTTTCTAGCAGGTGGTTGCTCAGAAAGCTTGTCATAAATGAAAATATATTAGTTGAAAAGAACTCTGCACACCACTGCAGCTTCTCTCGGGGATACCACTGCTGTCTTGCACAGAAAGCATTCTCAAGAGAAACAACATTCCTGGTTTTCCTGAAAGTATTATTTAAGGAAAATAGAACATTTACAACAAAAGGGAAATTAATTATTTACCTCTGGACAAACATAAGAGAATGGAAGACACATGTCCAAAATACAGTCGGGGAATGAATTAAAACACTTAGGCCTGAAATGTGCCAAAACAGATGAAGAAAAAAATGACACTAACTGAAAAATGGGGAAGTTGTAATACTTGAACAAAAAATACCAAAGGAAATGGCAAGGAATGCAATTAGTCTTACATTAGGACACACACTGTTGTCTTTTGCTACAAAAAGTGAAAAGAAATACAAAGACTGCAAAATAATTTACATTAAATTAATTTGAATAAATGGAGCATTATGAAAATAGCTTAAAATGTTAATATTATTAGCATTGCTACTCTACAGCAGGAAGTATTTACACTTTTTGCATGTGAAGTTACAAATGTCTGGAGGATGGAAGCTGAGTGAAAGGCCAACACCTTTCTTGTTTGTGTGGTTCTGTGTCAAGATCTTGTCAACAGGAGTTTGCAGGACACATTAATCACAATTATTGGTGCCCTGAGTTACTTCCAAGGAAATGTTTTCAGTTGAGTAACTTTGCCTCATATTTTATTGATAATGCTTTTTGATTTAGGAGAAAAAAGTATGAAAAAATCTTATTGATGCAATATTTCACATCTCTATGTCTGAATCATTAGTCAGTTTCTTCACATGTCTCTAAGGGAGAAAAAAACAAGAAAACATTTTAGAAAGTGCCATAAATTACACGAAGAAACATATTTGCAGGTCTTCATCCTGTATTGTTATGGGCTTCTATTGCAATCTCTACTGAAGCAGAAATATGTGGTATACCTTGCCGAAAGAAAAATTCCAGCACTTCAGTTAAGTGGAACATTTATGACTACTCCATACAGTTCATACAAAATTGTAGATTAAACGTGCTCCTCTTTTATGAGTCAGCTCTGACTTTCTTGTGCCTCAAACTACCTGAGAACTGAGCACAGACAGGCCCATGGCAACACTGGGGCAGAAGAGCTCTAAAAAGGGGTAAGAAAGGAAGGCATGTCTCCATGAAGCTTTGCTTTAAGTATAAACAGAGGATTTATTTCAGTTAGGTTCTTGGTTCTCCATGCCACAGCAAGTGAAGCTTCTGTCAAGAGGCCAAGTAAAATATTACTGAAAGTTTCATGATCTTCTGTAAGGATATTTTTCCATGGTGCCTAGACAAAAAAAAGATACTGGAGTTTTTCAAGTTTTGCCAGTCACTGTGTGACAATAGACTACCTTGAGGCAAAAATCAGCCCTGTTTTTTGTACCTTAAACAGAGAGAGTTAGATAACCTAAACATCTCCTGTTATTTCTGATTATTTTAAAGCAGGGTCATGTTCAGCAATTTAGGTAAAAAGGGGGAAGAAGAACCTGCAGAAGGGCAAAGAAAAAAACATCCAAAAGGAACAGCCAGGTGGAGAGAGAGAATATGCAGAGGCTGGAGGATATTGACACTGAGGGAGATGATGAAGGCACAGTGATATTAGAAAAAACATGTGGAATGAGGAACTGTATAAAAGTAAATAGAAAGATGAGGAAATACTGGTGAAAAAAAAGGGAAGCAATGGGGTCCAATGCACTGACTGTAAGGCAGAAAAAATGGCTTTAAAAGAGTAGAAGCTTGAAAGAATGAGAGTGGGAAAAAAACAAGTCAGCAGGTACCCAAGCCAATTTAAGCTTCCTAAAGGAAGATTACTTTAGGAAAGACTATGAAGAGGAATGCTGTTGGACTACTACCCACCAGCAATTGAATGTCTGTGTTCCAATGTTACCACACACACAGAAGTGCAGCAAAAAAAAAAACAGCAATAAAAAAACGCTCTTTTTTTTCAGACAAGGATTTTTACTGATTTTTTTTGTTCATACTTATTTTTCCAACAAACAATACTTATTAAGACTCGGGAGAGTGGAAAGGGTTCTTACAGGATTTTTTGGTTTCAGGCTGAAGAGATGAATGAAAACTACACCGTAAGTGCTTTCCTATGGAGTTTCTTCAAGAGTTGTGCTCTCTCCAGCCTCTTCTCCAGCTCCATAACCCCACAGAGCGAAAGTGTGATGAAATTTCAGGAATATCTAGACGACTTAAAGCTCTGAATTCCTCAAAGCCTTGTCAGGCTTACCAGGAAAGGGAACATTTGGAGTCTGGTAACAAACCTGCCAAGGAAAAGTAACTACTGCCTCAAAAAAGCTGTGGACCAACTCAGCCTGCCCCAAGTAAATTCAAATTACACAGGTGTTGAAACACTGGCACCTACTTTATGGCCAACCTCTACAGCTAGGAGCAATGAAGCCACACAGATAGTAAGAACAAGAAATTTTCAGCTGAAAAAGGCAGTGAAATTACATGAGCAGAATGTTACCAGAACACTTAGTCTTTGGTAATCAGGTCCAAAGGCTATGAGTGAGAGAAAGGCACTGTGGTCAGATTTGGATAAGAACCTTGAAAAGGACAATGACTGGTAAATAGGGGGTGAGGTTTCTGATTTTGTACTTGCTCAAGGTCTGTCTCATAAAGATGGTACTGTACTCCTGCAGAGCTTTTCAGCTCTGTGACTCTGTTGCAAATGGACAGATAAAACCAATTCAATTTAAGACAATTTTAAGACTTCTTAATGACTTGCACAATGACTTTTAAAAGTCAAAGATCTTCACTTTGAGAGTTACCTACCCTGTCCTGGCCCCTGCCCATGCCAGCTCTCACTGGCCTTGCAGCCCCGGAGAATTCATTTATGTGAAAGTGATTCTGCTGCCCATTCAGGAGAATTTTCTAGCTATTTTCTAGATCTTTTTTAATTCCTAATCTCCTGATAGGTACAGAACAGATGAATTACCAGCAAGAGCAAATTTATAAATGCCCAAAAGATTTTGATTAGCAACATTTCACTGGTCATGTTTTAGTAGTTGTCTAAGCACAGAAGTGTTCAGCTCAGTATGTAGAGAAAGAAACCACAAATTGGTGCATATATAACCAAGCAAGTCCTGGCTAAAATGCAAAGATCATTTTCTGTTTGATGCCATTCAGTATTTCAGCTGGAGTTCTTTTTCTACATTTTGATAAACAAGGTTATACAACCTTATTAAATACTAATTAAGTTATATATTAAACTAACTCATAAGAAATCTGTACTTTTTAAATAATTAAGCACAGGATAAATGGCTTTTATATAAGCTCCTTTCCTAAACATAATTAAATTTAAAACATTTATTGCAGCAAAAATTACAAAATTATAGAGATATTAACGCATTTCAAATTTTAACCTGATTGAAGTTTAGTAGTAAAAAATTTAAAAGTCGTTGTAAAAATAGTCTGCCCTGAATATTTTGTGGAAACCTGAGGCATTTACTAACTGCAAACCCTAGACATAAGGAAGTTAATGTGACAATAAAAAAATTAATGTGACTTACAACAGAAGCTGCCTCATAAAAAAACAGTATGTAAAATTAAAAACAAAAAGGAAAGAAAAAAGTGGCTCATAAAATTGAATTGTTTGCTATGAGGAAAAAGGACATCTGTTTATGCCTGCATACAATATAATTTTATTTTCTCATTTTGTGTGTGTTTAGGGGTTTATTTAATTTAAAAATATCACTGTTGTGCAAAGCCCCTTTCCAACAAAAAGCCACTGCCTTTGTGATAGTTTTGCATGTGTGTTCATGCCTGTGACTCCTGTCATCAAAAAGCAATGGAATTGAAAAGAACGTGCTAGCAGTATACATATGAAATTGTTGAGAATATTAAAAAATACGTTTTTTTCTTCCCTTGATACTGTTGCAGCTTCAAGCTTTTAAGCAATTGCTTCCTCTCTTTCAAAAGTTTTGAATTCATGATTCAATTTGATGCTATTAAAGAATGCTGATATCTGATTACTTCAACAGAAACTGCAAAAGGTGCTTCAAGAGGTTGCCCTTGTCTGCAGCACTCTCCCTTACTGGTAGGAAATATGGTAATGCTGGAGCAAAGGAAAAGCTGCAATACTCAGTCATCTTTATACATCAACAGATACAAAAATAAAGGACTGTCATAATAGAAGGGTTTTTTCTTCCCTCTTCCTGTTTTGGTCCTTTATCTCATTTAGCTGCCATGTTTCTCAGCATCTAATTAATTAATTGATTCAAATTACAGACCATTAAGGCCATTCTCATTTTGAAATTAAGAAAGCAGTCCTCATTCAGCCACATCTTTTTTTAATTCCGTGCCTGTTCCATAACTCGGCCTTCTCTTCAGTACAGCTGTGTGCTAGGGGTTAAACTGTCACAAAACAAATGCAAAAGCCCTGAAATGTGTGCCCTGATCCCATCATTCCAAACTGAGCATCACTACACTTTTACACCCTCCTACTAGGAATTAAGCAGCATGCTTTCCTGCTGCTAAGTATATATTTTCCCATTTAGCATTTTGCAAAGCATTCACTTCCCTAAAAGCAAGCCCAAAAAAACTCACTGTGTTCAAATAAAGTGGCTGCAAGGTTTATCATCATCTTAGTTCCCCACTGGCATTAGAACACTCTGGCTACCATGATTCAGCACTGTAACAATACACACTACAGCAAAAAGGGTTCTCATTTCTTGCCACAGATTTGTCTCCTACTATGCAAGGAATAAGCCAACAGGTCTTGTAAAATCCGTGCAAAAGAGAAGCTCTCTCTTTCTTCAGCAGCCTTTTTATCTGCTTTGACAATACAGAAGTGACAGGGTCTGTGTTTTAATGGTAGATAGGTTTTTAATCTTGAAAGCTGTCAGCAGGAAAACATGGACAACAGTTTTAGCTCACAGTGCAGAGTGGATATTTGCCAGTCCAGGTTTGTACTCTTTGCCAAGTGCATAATTTCACTGAAACCAATTCAGAGCAGGACAGCAATACCTGGCGTTCTGTGCAACTTTCCTTATAAATAAGCGTTGGCCTTTTTCTTCCTTTTTTTTGCCAGCAACAAAAATGAAATTGAAATAACTACTAAGACCTCATAATACTCAAAAATAGATCTAAAAAACTGTGGAGTGGCTCAGCCCATCTCCACTCTATGACTTCTCCAAATCACACCAAAACCTCAAACTTCACATTCTATTAACTCTAGAACTTATTTTACAGTTTATGTAGGGAATTACTTTGCAAGCCATGTGACCACAATTAAACTACTGTATTTGAATGGAATAGGCTTTAAAATGAGGGTTCTCCCTCCAAAGAATATTCTGCTACACTTCTAAATTTGCTACTTTCCTGATCAACTTCCTACACCTACTCTTTACAGGAAGTGGCACAAACAAAACAAAAAAAATAATAGGCTGTCTTTTTTTTGTGGGTTGCTGTCTTTTTTTTTTCTTTTTTAAACCTCAAATCAAGCTGCTGATAATTAAATGTACCTTTGGTGTCACTTTCATAAACCCAAATTCTGCTGAACCAGATGCACTAGTCTAAGCTCTAAACCTCACATTTCCAGCTGCAATTACTGTTGCATATAATATATTCAATGTTATTAAGGCTTCTATGTGGCAGCCTGATCATAACATTAATAGTGTCTCTTATAGGTTACAAACACCAAAGCAACAGCTCACAATCTACTGGATTTGTCCTGAGAAGTGGTGAATTTAAATCTTGCACAAAGAGCTTTCAACTCTAAGAAATTCTTTAATCATCTTGATTTAAGAAGATTATGACATGGATCTGTTGTAATATAAATGGCATGCTGGTGAAATTCTCAGCATATTAATAAAATAAATTCAAAGTAAATACACAGCTAGCCCAACTAAACTCAGTTGGAAGATTAGGTTAAGCCTTAAATACACTATGTGCATAATTCTTTAGCTGTTAAGACCCAGGAAACAATCACTTTCAAATGGTCTAGCACTCAAGAGAAGATTCCATACAATGTTAAACTGGCAGGGAAAAGGACAGCAAAGAATACAGGATACATTTGCTGCTATGAATATTTTCTTTTTATCTATTTCCATACACCCCAAAATATGCATGTGTAAACTCACTGTGCAATTTACTGGTTTCAGATTAAAATTAATGAATCACTTATCAGTGACAGCCAAATGCAGCCAGATAAAATGCCAAAAGTTTTTTTCACTGTCCATCAGGAAAATAAAATTATAATTAAAATTAAATAAAATTTCTAAGATAGTGATAAGTGCTTCCCTTACTCAATCAAAAGCCTTTGAATGTGAAGGACTGTTTTGGAATAAAACTGCAAAGCCAATTTAGGAACTGCAATGAGCCTTCAGAATAGACAGTGGAGATGGAGTGATCAAAACAGTACTTGGGAGCCACCATTATCACTGTGTTCCTGGAGCTGGCTCCCAGCTTTCCATGAAGAGTAAATCTCCATTTCAGAATAAGACTCCTCATTTTAAAATGAACCTGAAAATGTCATAATTCAAGGCAGCAATCACATATCAACTTCATACATCCAATACTTCAGCACCTGGTCTAAACTAGATTTCTAATTTCACTGTCAGCTGAGAGAATAAACCAACACGTTTACCAGTTTTTAAGGCATTTTCATCGGCAGCCCCACTAGTCACACAACCACTGTGAGGGTCTGTCTCACCCAGAGACAAGGTGACAAACCAGGACAGAGCAAGGGAGAGTCTCTGCTGACAGGGAGACTTTTCAGAGGACTAAAAGCACACACTTTAGGAGAAGGGGAAAAGCTTGCACAGCCTGTATTGTGCCCTTTCAAACTGGACTGGATGTTAATGCAGGTCTTCAGTGTATGAAGAAGTACTGAAAACAACAGGTGAAGCAGTGCCCCAAGAAAAGGGAATGTACCCTTTGCCTGTCCTTTGGATCCCAACATACTGTCCCAGCAGCATAAGTTCCTTCCCAACCCAAAGGGAAGCACGACAGGTCCTCAGCAGACATGTAAACAAAGCACATAGGCACACAATAAGTATAAGCACACACACAGCATGTCTTGCTGCCAGAGAGCCATGCCCACTTATTTGTATTCTGAAACCCAGGGGCCCAGTATCTTTAAACATTAATTTCAATGGAGGGGTTGGGTTGTTTTTTTGGTTTTTTTTTTTTGTTCAAAATGAAACATCTCTTTGGTTTTTAACAAAATTTGTCCAGTTTGCCTGTTGGCTTTCTTTCCCTCTTGGCTTTCTTTCCTTTTAACTAAATTAAAGAGTCTTGTTCCACTGTTGCAGCACAGCATTCACATTAACTTGCAATGAATGCTTAAAATGTAAAAAACACCCAATATTCTTTGCTCTGTTGAGTTCTCAACACACTTCCATCATTTTAACACTAAGCACACTACGGTTATGCAGATTATGCTTAAAGGCTGCGTGGCAATAAAGAGAAAAAATTATGAAGTAAACCAAGCACGTGAGATAGTAAATAAAGGAAAGAAAAATTGTCTTTTTGGTATCAAAATGACCAGGTAAAACAACAGTCAAAAGAATCCAAGGGAAAGCAAAAAACCTTGGGGAAAAAAAAAAATAGAGTTGACATTAAAACACACAAATCCCCCAGCTGTAAGAAAAATCCAAAAATTAATAGTATCACCTGAGGATTGAAATGGTGGTATTTGGGAAAACCCTGATAAAAATGCTGATGAGGAAGAATGGGACTCCAATGAAATGACTGAACCTCTAGCTCCTCTTCTAGAAAGGAAGTGGTTCTAGAATTAAAAATTATACCCATAATTAAGACTGAAGTGTTCAAAGGACCTCAAGAAGGTCAGAAAAAAACCATGGTCAGAACTACACCCTGGGACTGCCTGCAAGTGGCAAGCATACAGGAAAAACATGGATGAAAACCAGGGGAGTCAGAGACTGAGCATTTGTTGAGAGTGAGTCTCTCAGAAGTAGGTAGAATATTGCTGAGTGAAGTGAAGCTGACGGATATTGGGGGCCAGGAGTCTTATTAAACATAGAACCTGAGCCTATAAAACAACCTCATTCAATAATCAGCAGGGATGCAAATTGGGCAGGAGGAACAGAGGTTATGGGAAGAGCAGCACCAATTTCCATACCCATGTGATCATCTCATGAGATATTCACCACTATTACAAGGCAATGTATGGACACTTAAAGGGATACATCACAATCTCCCCAGAAGTCGATCCTAATACGTTAAGACCTCTATTGAAAGAAGCCCTGATAACATTAAAAATGTTTTCAGTAGGGTGACAAGACAAAGTGAGAGGAGATGTAATGCATAATGAAGTGTTACAAGATCCCCAAGATGACCTATCCTCTTGGGCAAGACTTTTCCATGACACAGTAAACCATGCAAGGGAAATGGGCTGGGAAACCCATCCTGGAGAACAAACTTGAGCCTTTGAGAGGGGCCCAAAAACTGAAGTGCAGAGACTTCCTGAGTGCTAGGTGAGGACTTTTAAACATACCCTGCCTGAGATAAAAGGATCAAAACACCCCTGGAGCAAAATGAGCTGTGGAGGACGGTAGCTTTAACTCCCCATGCAGCTCTCAGGCAGCAACAAGAGAATATTTAGTGAAAACAGTGCAAGGGGGAAGTGAAAATCAAAAAAGCTTTCACAGAAAAAACATACCTGCAACCCTTTGAGGAGAGGAAGAGAGATGAAAGAAAACCCACTAAGTGCTGGGAGAACTTTAGGCTATATCACCTGGTGCATTATGATCTATCAATGGGCTGATAAGGACAATCCCATATTTACCTACCAGTAGGACCTAGAAAATATACTTTGAAATATGTGATTGATAAAGGAGCTCAAATTTCACTAAACACCCCAATAGATGCTGAGAAATTAGATGTAGGTTTTAAAATAGGGCCCACGCACCAGAATTTAAAGGGCAGAGTAATTTATGTTATACTGCCAAAGTCTGTTTATGCTTACCTGGGGAATGACAATGGACCTCACACACCCTTGCAATCATGGAGCATGAAGAATATACTTTAGGATACAGTATCTTTAAAGTAGAAGTTTAGCAATTGTCTGATGGGAGTATTTGGTCATTCAGGCCCACAAAAACTCCAAGTAAGTTTTCTGAAGAGAATGAGAAAGTTTACTCAACATCTAATGGTTTTAAGCATGTACTGACAGGAATGGAAGTGGTATTTGGACTGTTAGCTGTCCCTAAAAGCTGGTATGCTAATGCCAAAGCTATTGTATCAGGGTTCTATAACTGCTTTTCCAGTCTTCCTGTTCCAGATTACACACAAAGTGACAATGGATCACTCTTGACCAGCATGATGGTACACCACTGGGACAGAAAGGAGGGTATCAAAGGAATTTTTCATATTATGAAATTATTAACCTTATTATCCCCAAGCAAACAGGATGGTGGAACGCCAACAGTTTGTTAAAAAGCTACTTTACACTTCATGCATCTGGATGGGATAAAAGGTTCCCCTCTGTATTATACGAGAGAGGTAAATGACAAGGACCATGGTATAATGCGGACTTCTGCAATGCTGGCTTTCTGTCAAGGGCAACCCTTGACAATGAGGTTTGGCTGGGCAAGAGGACACTCACACAGCAGCACAGCTCACAGCTCCTACAGCCTGCCTGGCTTGTGCTTCAGGTCACTCCATCTTGAGGTGTGATCAGAACACAATGCACAAAAGACAACAGCTTTGCTGGTACATGACCATTTGGAGTCATTGTAGTGCCTTTTCTTTTAACTACTTCATTACAAGCTACTGAAGTTCTGACCACAGCGAAGCTCCCACACTCCACTGAGTGCATGAGTCAGGAGTGAGTGAAAAGACTTTAATTTCTCAAGAGTTAGAATCATAGAATAGTTGAGGTTGGAAAACACCTTTAAGATCATCAAGTCTAATCATCAATCCAGCACCACCACCATGTTCACCATTAAACCTTGTCCACGGATATAGAGTGCCATATCCATACTTTTTTGAATATTTCCAGGGATGGTGACTCCACCACCTCCCTGGACAGCAGGTTCAATGTTTTACAAGCCTTCCCATGGAGAAATTTTTCCTAATATCCAATCTATGCCTCCCCTGGTGCAACTTGAGGCCATTTCCTCAAGTTGCAGGTACTTCTTACCTGGGAAAAGAGATTGAACCGCACCTGGCTACAACTGCCCATTCCCGCTTTTACTAAGAGGTCTTTATATATGGAGAAAAAATAGAGGATGACAGAAAGAACCAAGGGCTCCCCTAAAAATACACCTGAGCACAAACTAGACAATCTGCTGCCTTGAACAGCTTCTCTTAGTTACACGAGACTCACAAAGAATGGAAAAGCTGAAGTGAGAAGCAAGCAGTCACTTCTTCAATAAACTTAGTGGCTTTCCAACCAATTCTGTCAGCAGGTGGAGCAGCAACAGCATTACATACAGGCATAAATATTTCCCTATATATGTCTATCTATCAAATATGGCTATACATATAAATATAAGGGAGTGTCGCACTATAAGATAAGAGAAATAGTTTCTCAAAGGGGATGTTAATGCCTAAATTTGCAAACTGTTGCCACTGCTGTCACAGCACAGAGAGGGGCAAATTCTGGGGCTCCTGCAGCTCTGCTGTAGGATTAGTCTCAGCAGCTACCAGCTAACTGGAGTTTCTGTCTGTGTTCTTCTCCCAGGGTCTAGTAATTTTGTTATACAGAGCCAAGCAGGTAATCAGGGATCCTCAGGGACAGCAAGGGGTCCTTTGAGAACATAACTCCTTTTCTTCACCTTATTGCAGGGTAGAACAGTGGGAAAATGGTCAAAGAATATATCTTCATTTCCTTTACCTAAAGCATAAAGATAGAACCATATGAGCTTAACTTTCAAGGTATACTAAAAATCATACACTTCCTCTTGTGCTCTGTAAATGAAGCCAGGAATGTAATGGCTACATACAGGTGCATTTCCTAAGCAGAAAGAACTTCGTCAATTCCAGTTAGCCAGAGTAAATGGACAATTCAAGAACTATTCAAGCATGTTATTCTACTATTTCATTTGTTTAACTGAAGACCAAAAGCCACTATGCTACAATAGTGCTTATCTCAGTACTGACCATTACCTTGAAGGACTCCTGTGGAAGCTTTTACTGTCTGTTTTACTTTTGTAGAGTGGTTAGAAAAGTGTCGTCTGGACACAGAATTCTCTGGATTCTGGCTTTTTCTGTCTTTCCTTTTGGGAAGCTGAGGTGAGGAACTGTTTTCTCCCTGGTCACTGGATCCAATGGTAGATTTTGATTGTCCATCATTTCCCTGAAAAGAAGAGGATGTAATTATCAGTGATGCAAATTAAAAAGCTTATTTTTAAGATTTCGTTAAGGACTGGTATCAGGTGTTAAAGAAGCGTAACAATTTACAATTAGTACATTTAAGTGATATATTAAATTATCCAGAAAAGCATAATTATCTTATCAACTTACTGTATGATCTGACCAATTAAATCCTCAACAACTTCCAGGAGAAAAATCACATCTTTATTATAAGAAAATAATGTTTAATTTAATGAAATGGAATAGCTAGATGAATCTATGCATGCATGCATATTATATGCAGCTCTCATCCATATGTGTGGACAGTCACAAGACATGTTAATATGACTTGTTAATAAATCACTGTCTGTGTAAATGAGACCTTGGCATTATTCAAAGTGTCAAGAGAAGCTGGAGAATGACAGTCTTCATGGGGCTGTAACACATTCAATAGAATAGAACAGAAACTTGTATATTTTATTGCTTACTTCTTTTTAGGGGCTCCAGAGACTTGTTTTGTTTTGTAAACAGTAAATGGACATAATCAACTACCACAATTATAATGACAGACTGTGAGTCTGATTCCCTGATGTCTTGCAGTAAACTGCACTTGTGGAGAATTGGTGAAAACACATACTTATATTCTGTTTTGGCACTCAAATCTACAGAGGACTCTTCTTGTAGCAACATGGGGTTAGGCTCTTCTCCTAGTCAACAAGCAACAGGACAAAAGAAAAAGCCTCAAGCTATGCCAGGGTGGTTCAGGTTGGACATGAGGAAGAATTCCTTCACTGAAACAGTGATTAAGCATTGGAACAGGCTGCCCAGAGAAGTGGTGGAGTCACCATTCCTGGAAGTGTTTAAGAAACAAGTGGATGTGGCACTTTGTGCTATGGTTTACTTGACACAGTGGTGATAGGTCAAAGATTGAACTCAATAACCTTGGGGGTCTTTTCCAACCTTAATGGTTCCATGACTCACTTTGTACACATATAAATAGCTATACAGGATACAAAGCATCCTGTGAAGGATCAAGCTCTGTATGCAGTGGTTACCTAGAATAAAATGTATGAGATTGCAAACTGGTTTAGGGCCTTTTTCAGACTCAGCATTCAGAAACACACTTTTCTGCAAAATGTTTTGTAAAAGGTTCTGTGTTTTCCTTTAGGTGCATAATTTCAATAAATAAATAAATACACAAATACATATGATCAGATTTATAGGAAAAGACCTCAAGCCAGCAGCTGATCTTTGCTATGGAAGCTTTTATAAAAAACAAAGCAGCCCTTATCACAACAATATTTTCTCAGATTTCTTGTGTCTAATGGACACTGCAAATAGCTACAGATTCATCAAGCTTTAGTAAGCATGCTACCAGGTGGCTGTGGATTTTTTTCTCTTCAGAAAACCCAAAGGACGGGGACTTTCTCTCTGCCAGAATTTAGCTGAATTAGAAATTGGATACTTACACTGCCTTTAGACTTTCGAGATCCCACAATCGTAGGTTGTACAGAGGTTTTGGAACTGCAGAAATAAGCCACATCTTAGAATTGTGTACACCGTCACTGGCACAGACACTATAATCTATAATCAAGGCAGATAACATCAAGATGGCTATGGCAACAGAGGTAACTGTTTCTTTCACTGTGGGTTTTCACTAAGCATGACTCATTCTGCATACTAGACTATGATTAAGTGCATAATCATTAACTTATTCAAACAAGTGCATTACCCCACAATGCATACTTTATATACCAAAAACTTGCAGAGCAGTAGCCAGTGGATTACTATGTGAATGCTCCTTACAATTTCCATTTCTTTCCACATTTTCATGTTTTCCAAAGGTACAAAAAGCACAAGTTTCTCCTTACAGACACCCAGTTTGGGACTGTATTATGTGAACTAGCCTACAAAAACCAGATCCAAACATAAAACAATCTTAAAGGAGTACATATTTCACAAAACATTACTAAGCAAGAGTAGACCGAAACTGCTATAGCTGCACCTAATCTCATTCAGCTCCACACATTTGTATCCCAAGGAATAAAAAGCAGGATTACTTTGACTTGGATTAATTTTTCTCTGGTGCTAGTTTTGTGATACATGATCAAAGGAATGGTTATGAATTCGTCTTCTGAATTTCCATTTCTGCTTTTGTTATATTTATCTCAACTTTCTCAGAAGCTGCCAGTGAAGTTTTGCATCCACACCAATCCATGCATCATTCTTGGAATAATAATTTTGTACTTTACTGGTGGCACTTTGCAAACAAATTAATACACACAAACACAGAAGTGTATCACACACCTTAGAACTTACCCCTGGGGCCTTCTTGTTGTAGATTTGGACAGCAGATCACCATAAGGCAATTTCTTAAACCTTTCTCTACCCACTGCAACATAAATTTGCCCATTCTCCAAGTCTGACCCATTCTGAACAAGTTTTCCATCTACAGTGTAGAGTCTGAAAAATACAAAAATGCTTATTACAATAAACCTTAATATTCACTTAGGTGCATTAAAAGTACTCAAAGCTATGTAATCTAAACTTACTAAATATATGTTGAATTTCCAGATATGAAACCCAATGAAGTACAGTGGACCATACAATGATCAGTAACTACTACATTTTTTTAAAAAACCCAACCAAAAAACTAAAACCCAAAAAACATCAAACAAACAAATCACCAAGGAAAAACAGCAAAATAACTACTTGAATCACAGTTTAGTTAAAACTAAGTATGAAGTGCTATAATAGATGAAATACTCTCATAATTTCTAGAAAAAAATAAATGACTTTATACTTCTAAGTTCTGCAATACCTTTTCCCTGTTACTTTGGAAAGAATCTATTCCATGAGTTCCTGACCCCCTCTCCTACCAAGTTCTACCTTCTATCTGTGCTCAGGGAACTATGCAGTAACCTGGGAAGAACAGGGAATTCATGACTGAAGGCCCTGTCCACCTAACATGGAACTCATAATGCCAATAATATTGCATTTATATTGTTATAGTGTATAGATCAGAAGGTTGGAACCTGGTGGGAATAACAGGAAATACAGTACTACATTAAAGCAAGAAGCCACGTATCTTGGGCACCTATCAATAATGACTATGTCTATTATGTCAGGTGGATTTTTACCATTATAACTTCTTTCTGAGAAGAAAAATGCATCAGATACTGGTGGAGGGAATTTACTTCCTTGTCAAGTTTGTGATTTTATTTCAGCATGGTCAAAACAGTAAGTAGGAACATTCAATAATAAATTAGCTCTTTCCTACAAAGCATAGTTTGAAACTCAACAGTATTTATATTTAATTTAAAAGCCAATAATAACAACTTTCATTTAAGCCTTAAATGCAGGAATGTGGAATTGCTATCTTAACTGCCTTTCTGGAAGCTGCCTACAGGAGCTATACTATTTACAAATTTATAATCATAAATTTCAAAACTATGCAAGGAGATATAAAAATACATACACAAGCATACAATGAACATATGGGGAAGAATATCAAGAGGGTACCTTGAGTACACCCTTGACTTACAATGTGCAAAAATTTTCAGTTTAAATAGAGAAGGAGCTTTTAAAATTGATACACATGGTGCCATAACCCTGAATAAACACAGAAGAAAATCGTGCACTTTACTGAGCCAGGAATCACAGAATATCTGAGGTTGAACAAGATCTCTGGGGACCACTTAGTCCAATCATGCCTCGCAGAGCAAGAGCAACTAGAGTAGGTTGTTCAGGACTGTCTCTAGGTATGTTTTGAACACCTGCAAGGATGGAGACTCCACTGCCTCTCTGGGCAATATGTTCCAGTATATGATGACCATTAGTGTAAATTTCTTTATTCTTCTGTTCAAATGAAATTTCCTGTATTTCATTTTGTGCTCATTGCTGCTTGTCCCATCACTGTACACCACTTAGAAGAGCCTGTCTTCTTCACTCATTCCCACCAGGTATATACACACACTTAAAAGATCCCCCTGAGCCTTTTCTTCCTCAGGCTGCAGAGTCCCAGCTCTCCTCACATGACAAGTATCTTCAAGCTCTTCCTTTCTGTGGCCCTTTGCTGCACTTGTTCCAGCACGTCCACATCTTTTTTGTATTACCCTCATGAAAGTACCCTAATTTTCTGTGTGTCTCCTGCCACATGAGAACACAAAGTGTAAAGACTGAAAACTCTGAAAGGTGAAATTGCAGCTATTTTAAATCTAGATCACATTGCTGCTTCCTTGAGAAGAGGCATGCTAACTCTGGAGCACCTCGTTTGTATTACTCATATTTATTTCATAGTGCAAACATTCCACAGGCATGCCAGCAATTCCAAGAGCAATTTATGTTTCACTACCACAGAGTCAACATCAGTTACCCACAAACAATGAAAATAAAACAAGCTATCGGAAAATCAGCAGGAAGCCTATTTCTGAATTAATCTCACTGTGTTCCACTAGATTGCACTTCACTTTGGGAACTCGGGGGAAAAAACAGCAAATCAAGTGTACCACAGCTTAAGAATTGTTCATATATTTGTATGGGGCTGCAGATACAGATAACTGGGGGGTTTTTGTCCCTGATCTTTCATTTTGCTTGTGTTTTAATGTTATATTTAAAGCACAGAAGTTGTTTATTTAATATAACTCAAAAAATTGTTACAGATTACCTGGCAATACTGAATTGTATTTTTCACCCTGAAAATAGTAAATCACAATAGTAAAATCAAACATAATCAGTCTCTGAAGATGAAAATGAAATCAAAAATGCATTTCTGAAAAACGGATCTTCAAACGAATAATTAACTAAATTGACTTAACGAACACACACGAGTTTTGTGACACTAACTTCTGAAGCTACTTTTTCACAATTTCTTTATTTTTTTTTTACAAGAAAGCAAGCAAACAAGCTGACAAAGGGAGACAGCAAACACAATTTCTGGGACAATATCTCAAATTGCCAGCTGCCCATCAGGTTGCTGCACCCCATCTCCATCAGCAATCTCTGAAGAAGAAAAGCTGCTTTCCCATCATCTCCTCTCATATTTCTTGCTTGCATCCCTATTCTGATCAGGGTGATCAATAATTTCTTTTTTAAAAAGCCCCATGTGAGACTGTATGACTTACTAGCTTTTTAAGTCTTTTAACAACATGGAAAAGAAACAGCTGCCATGTACATAATGCAGGTTCTTGTAAGTCCACTTATCCTTCTTTAATGAGAAATTATATCTTCCCAGCGTCAGAGGTTTTACCAGTTCTCCCCTAATGCCAATACAGTTTCAGTAAACCCCAGAAAGTAATGTGTAACTTATTAGAGAACTACAATCACTTTACTAATGGATTTAATATGTATTTCTAATATTTCAAGGAAAAGAAATTGAAAACTGAGTTAATAGAAAACCAGCAAGGAGCAAACATTAAATAATTTAAAATGTCATGTACATTATCTTATTTTTGAAGGATTAAAAATGAGCACTGAAGGGAACTCAAGAGGAATCTTAGTTATATATTGAATGCTTTCATGTACAACATTCAGTTTCACCAGAGTGACACCAAGTAATGAGAACAAAATGTGAAAGGTTTTTAAATTGCTAGACAACCTGAGAGCAGAAAGAATTGGTATGCTGTAAATGTCTTTTCTCGCTTTGTTCAGTTCTGAATTACACTAGCTGAGAACCAGATCCAGAAAGCTTCAACACATGCAGGTTTACTTTACTGCAAGTGAAAGTCCTAAGTAGCCAGCTAATAAGAGCAAAGAAGTGCAGGGCTGAGAGGAAAAACTTGATGAGAGCTAATATTCAACAGCATTATCTTAATCTTCTCTCACCCATATCAAACGGGAAAGCAAGCAGAAGAACTAAAAGACTATCTTATCTTCACTGTTTTGAGAAAGATTTTGCAAGCTTAGCCTCAGACACTGCATAGGCTGTGAAGAATGATTTTCCACAAAAGGTCCTTTTCCCACCTGATGAAGAGATTTCTGTAATGTGCTCTGCATGGGGCAACACTGGAATGTCAGTAATTTGCTTGCACACCTTGACAGCCCACCCACACTGCAGTGTTTGTCACGGACTTCACATCTATCATTTTGCTCTAAAACTTGAAACAACCACCAAATGCCATTTTAGGTAACTTATTTTACCTTGTAAAAGCCTTAAGGGACTGAAACCTACCTATCCAAGAGGTCAACTCCTATTCCTCAGATACCTCAACAACTCAGACCAGCTGAGATACTGGAACTGGCAAACGCCAACTACAACTTTGGCCTTGGCTTTTATTAAGAGGCTGAGGGTCGAATATGAAGCCCAAGTATACAAACCCCAAAGAATCTGTAATATTTTCCTTGAAATTACTTGCCCCAATGAATTTCAAGAGCTATCAAAATTAAAAAGTAACACACATCACATGTATCTCACATTCCAAACATCTTCACCAACTTTACCACACTCATTTATTTTATTATTACATGTAACTTAATTATTAGTACTAAGTGTATTGCATTATTATCGTATTATTACAGGCCTACATTAATTATTCATTAATTATTAATTAATTAATATTAATTTTAAAAATAACAGTAACAGCTTAAGCAATTTGTGGTTATTCTTTTTTAAAATAGCAGTTGAAAGGAAACCTGAAGGTTATTTGGAGTCAATGCACTTCCACTTTGTGGCTTTTTGATGTATTTTAATTTTCTTACACTGAAACTTCCCATAAAATAGGAATGATCCATTATATCGACCTACGGATTTTTAGCAACATATCTAGACATATAAAATGTGTCTTTCAACTATTCAGCTTCCTTGTACCTGTGAACAGCTCCACTTCTGAGGGTAACTTTTCCTGTAACCATTTCAAGAATATGATCCCAGTGATTCAGTGTTTTCCTGGGAATGAGGAGGCGCACTGCAGGGCTAATAAGGTCTCCATTAGCAATCAGGCTGAAATAAAGCAAAGTAATATAACTTGGAGGAGCATTTTAAACAAAGCTCACCTGAAGCAAACACACTACCACCAGCCCTCCTGAAATGGCAATCCACTAAGTGAAAATCCTACTTACAAAATAGTGTAGGGCTCCTGGAGAGGCTTTCGGAACCGGGCTGACACGGTGATCCTACTGTGAGTAACTGGCTTGACCTGCAAGAACAAAACAATCAGAAATTATGCAGTCTTCACAGTCAGAAAAAGTTTACCCTGACCACCATCAGCAAGTAGGACAGCATGTCTTTAAAGCATGCATTTTATTCCATTCCAGCTTCACCTTCTACATAATTACTACATCACACACATAATTACTGCTGCAGGTTTATGTGTGTGATGAATAACAACGACAGCACAACATACCACAGTGCACCATGGCAGAATACATGGTTTGCACTGAGAAGACAGAATTGCATGGACAGCTTTGGTTGTGCTACAGACCCAAAGAAATACTCCCAAATGCTGTTCTTGCTGGCTCAGTCTTTATTGCTTATAACCATGGTGGAGACAATTTAACTATCTTCTCTTTTTAACAATAAATGCCATTGCAAGATCTCTCTGCTCTTATAATAACTACTTTTAGTCTTGTACAGGCCTTTAATCCAAATCCCTCAGTAATTTATAAAGGTTCCTGAATACTTGGCTCATTTTACAGCAATCACTCAAAAGCAAGGTGAACTGTAGATTTTTAGGTTTCAGAATAATACATAGGCAACTTAATTCCCAGAATTATTCCCTGTACTCTTTTGAACAGACACCGCATTGAGATCAACATTAATCTTGTTATTCTGAACAGAAAGTTAAAAAAAAGAAAAGGATAAACCCAAACTCCAAAATCGTTAGGAGGATTTTTTTTAAAATTCTTCATCATTAGCAAATCGAAATAAGATGTTAAACCCAAACAAACATTCAATGTTATAGTACATGCATTAAAAAGTTGGCTACATTTCTAAAAAAAAATACCATAAAAGCTTAAAGGATTAAAAAGCCAGCAGAAATGCAGAGAGACTTGCCTTCAAATAGATGTACAAAGTTTATTTAAACTGGCAATTTTCCAGTCACTGTGTAAAGCAGTCTAATGACATGATATGTTGCAGTTTTATCACACTCTTTACTAACTTAACCAGTACTTCTCATTTAATTTGTGGGAAATGATCTGTACTCCAGTGTTTTTAGTCTTTGCTTGGATTTTCACACAAACTCATTTAGTAATGACTGGAATGCTTTCCAGATCTTTCTCTTGCATACACTGAAAAGAAAAGTGCTCTTGAAAATTTACTGGGAAAAAAAAGAAAATACATCTTAAACTGCAACATCTGAAAACATTTCTATTGCTGCTGTCAGCCATTAAAGGGTTATTTTCTCAGCGTAACCAATCTAATAAAGAGCTTCAGAATACAGGGGGAAAAAAAGTAACTTTCTAACGGTTATGCTACTGGAGGCTAAGACAATACTGATTTACTTCCATAGCATCAGGACCTAATGTTTAGGCTTCAAACACAAGTTGCACACAAAATAGGAGTTACTGAACCTTGGATGTCCTTACACCTCTCTTTGTAGCTGGTGGGTTGCCAGGACAATCTGTTATAAAATACCCAATAAATAAATAGTAAAAAAAATTGATTCCACATCCATTCCTGATGCTTACTTATGCTGCTCAAGCTCTCCCACAGTCTCTCCAAACAGTCCATCAAACTAAGTTCTCTGATGAAGCCTGCAACACTCAGGTTCCAGGGTTCTACATCTTACTGGAACACCTAGAAAGTATTCACTATGTATAAAGGAGCCCTTAAGGACAGTACTAGGTTATTTATTATTGTTACTCTTGCTTAGTTGTTCCTGCAGGCTGATAAAACCACTAATTTTGCCTCTCAGAAGGCCATCAAATTATTGCACATAGCTCAGTCACAAGACACTGGAGAAAACAATAACCTGACAGATGCTAGAAGTTCATTTATTATTTGAAGGATTGTATTTCTGCCAATAATATATACTGAGGCATCAACTTCAAAATTTTTCTTTTGGATTGCTCTCTGAGGATCATTAGTATTTCTGGCAGCCTTCTGCAGCCTTACAAGTTCAGGCTTGTTATTAAACAAGCAAACTGCAGGGGATTATAATGTTACCAGCTTGGGCCAAGACTAAATATTTGTTTGTTCTACCTAAATACGGCCCAAACTGGAACTAAATATAAACTTGCCTTGTTTATCTAGCCCTGTTTACATCTATGTACCTTCTGTATAAAAAAAATGAAGAGAATATGTTGGTGCAACAATACATTTGATAAAGTGAAACTACAAAAATCAGTGGAAGGAAGCATGCTCTGAGGTTGTATTTTCTAAAGATCACATTATACTATGATTAAAAAAAAAAAAAAGGCAAGAAAACCCCCACCCTTTCCATATTATATGCCTTTTTTCTCAGTAATCTGACTGTTTTGTTCATAGAGTTTAGAATAACTTCTGTCTGATCAATGCTAAGCTATTTTTGGTCGTGAAAAGCAAGGTACCTAACTTCAAAATACAGAAGTATACATTAATAAAAGATCAAGTGCTCAGCCACAGTAAATCAATTTAGATCCTTTGAAGAATATGGAGTTCCACTACACAATCCCAGTGGAAGACCTCGTCCAGGGTTTAATTAAAGAATACATAGTTCTGCTCCTACTATGTTTGTAGGAGGCACCACAGTGTTGCAGTGTCTGGAATAGCCTGACCCCTCTGGCACTGCAGAGTTACATATTAACAACAAAGTGGTCTTGGGTGAAAGTTTGTGCTTACATTAAGAGAACAGCATCCCTAGCCCCCTAACCCCTTTATTTTCTTTTCATTTCACCAGCCACATTCTCTGATGATGTAAATCAGCACTTTCCCATTTACGTCAGCAACTGCACGCAGATTTACATTATTCAGTGGCCTGACCCCATTACGATTTTATCTTTAAATTTTGTACATTTTGAGTTTGTTTGAAAAGACCCACTTAAGGGCAGCTTCCATTTCCTACCAACAAACATTGCCAACAATTAATAATTTGTGATGAGATACTTATCTGAGGTATTACACAACACACAGCATCAACATAAAGTGTCCAGGGGAGGAAGGAGAAACTCAGAGAAAACTTTATGTAAGTTGGAAGCAATCAATCCAATGAGAATTTGCAAGGCAACAAGAGCTACACACAGTTGGAAATACACCATGGGAATGGTGCTCCCCATGAGAACAGGTTCAAATAGAAATATGCCATTCTTAGCTTTTCTTTTCCTTTCAGTGTTCATTAAGTAATTAGACGTATGCTAAACACAGAGGCCTGGCAGCACTTTCACAGTGCTGTCATGAATACATATACCAGTTACCAATAGCTAAGAAACGGTATCACTAACTTATTTATTTCCTTTCCTTACCAGAAGTGTCCTCCCATCAAAGGGGGACCTGCATGATTTACAGGATAACATATATTTACAAAGCCACACTGGACAGCAAAAAAGCAAGAGTCAAAAAATATAATGTGTCTAAACCAGATGCTCAGTGATGCTTTCATCTGTAGGGGTTTAAGAGCTGGCATTTCTTGTTGCTACCAGTGTAGTCCTGGGTGCTATGAACATCTCACTCATTACTCACATCACTTTATAACTAAACTTTTGAAGCTTTAAATATTTCAACACAATGTCACATTCCAAATCTATCAGCTCATGCAATGAGCCATGGCCTTGCCAGTTTGTCACAATGGCCTGTAATGGTTTGTTAATCAATGTGCCCAGGAAAATTGAGAACAAATATTTACATTTCCTTGGGATAGAACTGGGGTCAAAAGAACCAAAACCCCATTGATACACACCATCACCACCCTGTGATGTAAAAGAAAGGAATGTTCAAGGTTCAGTGATCAAAACCAAACTAGAACAATAAGTTTTCAAAAGCTATTACAGCACAGGAAAGGTTACCTATTTCATAGAAACATGACTTTTTTTTTTTTTTTAATGGACATTTTTTACACATTGACTAAAGTTGCAGAGTCAAACTCACTGAGGCATTTGCCTAGTACAAAACCATTTCAGTCATTCTATGCAGTAACTAACCTGGATAATCCATATTTCCCTGGCTACTTTGCACTGCTAGATGGTGCTCTGGATAGTACAAAACAGCTTTGAGCCAGAGACTACGAGCTTGTCTACTGCTGTGGATATAAAGCAACTCTTAAACTGCTATTTACTGAGCAGTAGGCTACAAGACCACAGCTGCACACAAACTTCTTAGCCCACATAAAACATGGATGAGCTGGAAATGAGCTACTCCACAGCAGAGAATTAAGGGAGCTGTCTAGACTGGAAAGCTCCTATAAAATTCCCAGAGAGTTTAAAGCCAACCTGTTCGCCTGCAAGATAAATCACCCTCCTTTTCAGTCATGGTAAGTGAAATGGTACATTAGTGAGTAAATCTCATCTTAGCTAATTACAACCTGAAAAGAAAAAAATTTTCAGTCTGGATCTGCCACAGTTTTAGGACATTGGACTAGTGGCCAAATCTTCAGCTGGGGTAAGTCAGACAATGGCACAGTCTTACCTGCCCAGAAACTTAGCCTGTGCAATGCTCCAAAAAGATCATGTCTGTGCTCCCTCTGGATCCCAAGAATAGACCCCATTCCTTCTCTGAGTTGCATGATGCTGTACCCACACTGCTTGCAACACACACAATGATGGCATCAATAACACAGAGTTCATTCAAGCAGAAGAGATTCTGATATTAATTTCTGACACTCACATGATAGTGACGATTCTGATTCTGACTGGTCATGCCACTCACATTTTGTGTATTTTCCTCAAATTCCTTAGACTAATTAAACCAAAAGGAAGTCTCTGGCCTTTACAGCTCACCAGAAGGACCTGAGGCTAGGAACAGTCAAAAGATAAAAGAACAAAAAAAACAAAGCCCCCCAAAAATCTTTTTTCTTCCTTCACCATTTTTACTCAAAGGCAAAAGTTGTTAATATTTCAAGTAAGTCAATTTAATATACAGCAACAAATTATTAGCAAGACTAACACATGCCTCATTAGAAGCTTCAGTACTGGCATCTCTTCACTTGCTCCCAGCTTCCTCACAGGTCAGGAAGACCAGTTACCCGACTGAGCAAGACAGGTGTTAATCAAGGAAGAAAACAACTTTCAATTTTCAGATCAAACTCAATAAAGACCATGGAATTCTCCAGTAGCATGAACCAAAATCTTTCTGCTGCTCAAAAATTCACTAAATCCATTTGTAAGCAAGCTGCTAATCAAAATACTTGAAACTGCACAGTAATACCGAAGTATACAAAGAGAAATTTTATGCATCCATAGTTCAAATAACCAGAAAAAGGGCACAGCTTATCTTCTAACTGATGTCTGGGCAGTTCTTCTCTGATTCCTCCTGGTATTAGGCTGTGAACCCTCAGAAGAGTACTTGTTTTGTATGTCTTGTTGTGCTAAATATGTTACCAGGATACAAAACACCGAACAGTGGCATAACACATTCAAGTATCAAAGATGTTGCTCAGGAGATTAAAGACATCTATCACATCTTTTGTAACTTTGCATTTTAACAGTCTTATTCATTAAAATACACTTACAGCAGAATTTCTAATTAATTTAGCATGAGAAAATGAGAAAATTCTCGCCCAGTCTGTGACACCAGCAGTAGAAGAAATCAAATGGGTCAGATATAGAGTAGCAAGAAAGTTTAGTTTTGGATTCTGGCAAAGGAATATGAAGTGGACCTTTATACACAACTTGTTACCAGTCATACAGTAGTGTGTGTTTAGCAATTTCAGGTAGCACAAATAATGTTTGAGGTTTTTTAATCCTTAGGAAAAAAGCTGGAAAGAATATCTTTTGTATTTACATTGTTTTGACATCAAAAGGCTGTAATTTGCACAGCCTGGGATCATTTCTAGTATCTATTCAGTCTTTTTTACAAAACTATCTTCTGTACAGAGAAAATATCCATGAACCATTTCTGATAGTTAGATGTCAAAGAGAATCAAGAGCCCGATAATTGAAAAATGACAAGACTTTCCTTATGATTAAACATGTATGCTGTCAAACATGATATATAGTAGTTTTGAAACAAAAAATAATTATAGCTACTGTGATTTTTCATGAGAAGGTACTTGAAAAAGAATTACTCATGTTAAGTTAGAAATGAGGTATATCCAGCATGACTATACCAAAATAATTTGTGAAACCAAGACAACATCATGAACTTCCAAAATGTAATTTTTACAGATAAGTCCAAACATACTATTGCTGAGAGATGAGGGGTGACTTTGTCAAGCAACAAAGGACAAAAAAAACCAATTGCCACAAATGATACTAGAATAATTTAAATTTGAAATATGGAGGAACAGAGGGAAATGCAGGATTTGCAAGTCTTCTAAATACTTTTATACTATCATCTTATATGCCTTTGGGGAAAATTTTAGTGCTAAGTTCATATCTACCAAGTCTCAAACACTGTATTTTCACACTCTCCTGTCATGGTGGTCATCTCTTCTGTCAGCACTGGACAACAGGGAACCATTCCTGTCCCAGGACCTCACCAAGGACACAGTGGCCAACTGACCTACACTGAGATTTGCCAATCAACTATGTCTGGTCCACAAGACCCCCAGCAGCTGCTAAGTGATGGGCTGTACCTGGAGACCACCGGTAGAAGACATTCTGCCAGTCACATTTTCACTCTGCAGCCCCACTTCACCATAGGCACAAACACGATATATGAAGCTCCCTAGCAAGCAGAGGTGCTTTACTCCATGTCCCAGCCCACATCTGTGTCATCCAGAATGTAACCAACGTGAGAACTGATAGGCACTGGATCAAAAAGAGAAGCTTTAAATTTTAGAAGTGTTCAGACATTCACTCAAATCCCTGGGATCAGTAAGTGTTTTCACTAGGGAGAGATGTTCTGGGGGTGCATGCAGATACAAATATGCAGGTCATACATGCAGGAAAGCTTTGAGGAATCTTTACTAATCCTCTAAAGAATCATTCATAAAAACATTGATTATTCCATTTAACAAATACTCCTACAAATGTGAGCACACCTAAACCAAATGATAAAACAAGAAGTTGCAATTGAAAAGGAGTTACAGAACAATAAAATAAGTTTATGTAGAACAGTGAAAAAGTGATTTATCACTGGGAAAATGTGACATAGCTGTGTCAGAGCTGCGCACACAACCACCTTGTCCCAGAAGTCCGGGAGAAGAAGTGAAGTGCGGACAAAAAAACCTCAATGTTCTTATTACCTAAGAAGATAAACCAAGGACAAATGTATCAACAGTAGGGTAGCTTACTGCAGGCCTACTATGGCCTTCTGATAACAGACGCTTTTCCATACAGACAGTATAACCTTTCTTTTTTCTTTCAGTTGCAAGAGACTGATTCTTCAATATCAAAGTACTACTGCTTTTCTTGGGTACCTGTAATTCTTTGCTGTTACAATATCACACAGCAAAGCTCATTTACTACAGTGTGTTCAAAGAGTAGTTGGTCATAAGAAGTCAAAGAAGAAAGGAGGTTTCAGCGGAACATATTTTTATGAAGCAAAGAGTTTAAAATAAATAGCTGCCAATGAGATTTGTGAATACAAAAGCTCAGTTGATTCGTCTTCAACTTGCCCAGCCCCAATGGCAAGTAAAATTCATCTTTCTGAGTGCAGAGGGAGAGACCATCTAGATCAGACAGTGTTTTAGAGAAATATAAATGTCCATACTTTCCACATTATAATTGGAAAATAACATTCAGTGCCTTTTAAAAACAAATAAGCTCATAATAAACAACTGGTAACTCTGTTGGTCCATGTTTTCTCAAGAGATTAATTGTTAGATTCCTCAAGCACATCATTTAACGTGTATTTGGACTTGCACATCAGCT
Source organism: Trochalopteron elliotii (assembly GCA_024734555.1). Taxonomy (NCBI): domain Eukaryota; kingdom Metazoa; phylum Chordata; class Aves; order Passeriformes; family Leiothrichidae; genus Trochalopteron; species Trochalopteron elliotii. The sequence continues at coordinate 8,540,985 of JANPWX010000049.1, forward strand.
TTGGTACAAAAGGGATCTCTAGCAAAACAAGCAGCTCAGTTGCCAAAAGAAGCAATGCATGGAAACACACCTGAGAAAGAGTTTGTAACAAAGCTTTAGCTTGGGTCAGGATGAAATCTTTCTACTATTTTGCCTATCAGTAACACAACTGTTAAAATTTTGAGATGTTTTATTATAGCATGATGGCTCTGACAGAGGATTTACACCATATCTTGAGCATCAAGTTTTTCTTGCTTAATTCTAGTTTGACACACATTTTCTAGTTATTTGCAAATTTAAAGTAATTGGGATGCTCCCTTGGAAGAAGAACATTAAAGTGTTCCCAAAAGCAGATGTCAGGCATTTAGCAGTTTAACTAACACGAAAGAAAAAATACAGCTGCATACAAATACAGAGTGTACAGCTGCTGCATAAAGTTTTCTTTGTTCTGACTCTCTGAACACTAACCAGAATCAGAAATAAATATTTTTAATTGTTTTAGTGGAGAAAATGCCAATTACATGTGCTTGATAACAATCAGAATTGATACCCTTGTATTTAAGCATAATAGGAATATTGCTGCCTCTCTTGGTCTACAACAAATCTAGGGTTTTGATTTCTAAGTGAACATCTGAAAAAAAAAGTAAAACCAAGACTTGCTGCCTCATATCATTTTAACAAAAACTAATTTAGGCATTAAAACTTCTGTTACTAGTCCCCTGAAAGTTCATTCCCAGGATTAAATTATTAGGGAATGAAGACAATTGCATTATTAATAAGCCCAGATTAAAATATGTAGACTATCAATATGTTTCATCTCATTTTTATGACTCCTCTCCCCAAATAAATCAATCATGTTGAAGTTAAATTCAGCACAGGGATTTAAGCTCTCAACAGGGATACAGTGGAGATTGCAAACATAAGTCAAATATGAAGAAGAAAGCTGAGATAATGGAGGGTTTCTACCGGGTTACTTCAAAGCCCTGAGACATGGCAGAAAGTATTAAGATAATATACAATGACCACTGATTCCTGACAAAATAATAAAAGCCTCTTTTATCAAATATGCAACTGTAAGTAAAAAAACTCACAACTTCTACAACTACTTCTTCAACTGCACAGACTTTCTGTTACATCAAAAATCTTCTAAGGATTTGCAGCAAAATAATCAGCCTTAAAACCAGCCTTCAAAAAGCAAGGCTGTAGTTGTACTGGTAACTATCCAACTAAGAATAAATTTACAGGGTAGTTGTAGCAGCATATCAAATCTTCAACTTGAATTTGATCTTCCTGTTCAGTGAGCCCATTCAAAAAATACAGGTGACAAGTTATGCTCAATTATAAAATTGTTGTATTTCATAGCCTCTGAATAAGTATCTGAGTATCACAGAAAAGGCCATTAGGGCAATTTTGAGGATCTTCTAGTACAAGGTGTCCTACTGTCTGAAGATCCCTGCTATCAAACCACTGAATTGCTGAAATGTGGTAAAAGAATTTGAAAAACAAGTGAGCTGATGCTTCTTGTGAGGCAGAAGTTGTCATTCCAATGTTTGTTGGGAGTCACTGCTACCTCCATACACAACAAAACAGTAAAAATAATGCAGTCACACATTTCACACAGATCCATATGATCCATTTCACATATGATGCTTTTTGAAGCTTGCAGTTATCTCCTCCTACTACAGCGTAAGCACTGTTGAAGAGAAATGACTGAGCTTAGCAAATTATGGAGTAGAACTACTTAGAAAATTACACTGGCATTTTTCAATCAAAAATCTCCCTTCTTCAGAGGAAATACCAAGTTTTGAAGAAAATTTGCTGGTCCAAAACTCCCCGAATTCTCATTCCTACCATTTTTTTATGCAAGTACAAATCTCCCTTAGGTTTACAACCTTATTCAATGAAGACAACAGGAGATCCTTTTTTCTTACTGAGTTTTTAACTGGATGTGGCAATTTAGAAAGCTGAGCAGAAGATAGTCAACATATCATGCTCAGAGCAACCAGAGTAATAATTACTGAAGAAATATGTGGAGAATGGTAGATAACATTATTATTATAAAATTAAATAAATGTATAGTAAAAAATCAGGCCTAAATGCAGGCATGTTGCTATCAAACTGCAGGCTTACTTCTTCAATATTTCAGCCATCCTACCTCATTATTGACTTCAGCAGGTTTTTTCTTTGTTTCTCCAATGTCCAAATAGCTGTGGAAAGAAAACAGGTTTGATTATTTACAGGAGCACCTAACTTACACAATACAAATATTCTACACTTTTTTCATATGTGAAGGTTTTAAAACATGTTATGCTTCAAAATAACAGAAAAGTAAGTAATTGTCAATATTAATTAACTCCTAATATAAATTTTCAGGCTAGCCCTCTGGGCTAAAATAAAAGACAGAGGAGAGGCAACCACCTACCTTGAAGTCGCTGGTGATTAGAACAGACCATCAATAACCCCCTTGTCAGAAAGAAGCTCATATACAGCCATGAGGTGGATCAATAACTCTCAGCACAGTATCACCTTACCAGAGTATTTAATGACACCATCTTGCTCTGAGTTTCTCACAGTAAGTCTCTGATAGATTTAAAGCTTTCCTGCACACCTGAGTCTAACTTGGGGCATCAGCTAAAGTTTAAAAGGATCATTTACACCACTTGGGTTTCAATAGAATGTGGACATATCTGAACACTCCTTTCTTGTGGCTGGACGAACCAATTGTAGCTTCATAATTATTTTAAGGATGAAATACAAGCCTCAACTGGACAAGCAAACAAAATACATCTATTTGGACAATACTATGTCATCCTTGTAATGCTTCCAGTGGGAAGGTGCTTTACCAGACGTTTCAGACTAGAAGACCTTATTTAGGAGTCAGGTGTAGCTAAAGCCAAACAACACGGCAGGCTCACCAAAAGACCTCAGATCTCACAACACACCTGCAGTTCTTCAGTAATGTCACACTCTATAGTTAATAACTGGGATCAGATTCATTTGCCAGAAGACACTTTCCTACTTGGCCAAAGTTAGGAATTCATGGGACTTGAATAAAGGTGCAAAAGCACCAAAGAGGGAAAAAAAAAAAAAAAAAAAAAGAGAGAAAGAAAAAGCATCATTCTGTCTTTGAAGAATAGCAATTGTTTATCAAGGTACCACAGAATGGTCGCAGGGATTTCAAGGTTTTCGTTGTGAGGGAACAGTACCACACAGCAAAGCTGCCAGGCCATGCTTGAAAGTGCATGCCAGTGTTCTGAAAAAGGTAAGTGTACCAACATAGGATAACATTTTTAAAAGCCTCGTGTTTAAAAACAAATAATAACAACTGTCCCAAGCTCTCAGTATAAAAAGGAAGGACTTCTCTTTAGACCAAAACCAAGAAGTTTTACAGTCTGCAAGACTGAAAAGAAATAAGTGCCTCAGGCAAAATGGTTCCAACAGCCTGTAATAACACCTGCTGACTGTGGTTCTTGTTTTTCAACCTGTGAATTACTTCACTCACTAAGAAACTAAGAAAGAGTTAGAAACTAAGTGACAAACAAAAGCAAATACATAGTCAAATGCTTAAATTCACTGTGCAGAACTCTGAGCATTCAGCCATCAAATTCGAAGGACCTGCAAATCTGAAAAGTTCTAAATAGGAGCAAAGGCCTTTTTTTTTTGGATGATGGCCCTCAAAAAAGTTTTACAAAACTATTCTCACTTACTGAGAATGCAGAAATGCTTCCAACCTATGGCTAGCCAAGCCAGCCATAAAACTACAGCATTGTTTAGAAAGACACAGCTGGACAGAGGACAATCTACCATTGATGAACGAGCACAGATACAAGCAAATAGGCAAAGGAAGGAGGATGGAGGAGTAGCATGCTGAAAAAAAGCTAAAAATCGAAACCAGGCCCAGCATAGACAGTCTTCTTTCAGGAAGCTGAGAGCTGGGAAAGAACTACCCCAGTGGTTGTGCACTCTCACTGATTACTGCAACAACTACAACACACCAACATGCCTTACCATATGTACACCAAAAAAGGGGATGTTAACTTACCAATGCTCTAAATGACAAAACAAGCTGGAAAACTTGTTATATGTTACAAAAATTACCAACATTGGCTAAAAATTTCTCCATTAAAGAAAACATCTACATTTTTTTTCTAAAATCAGATTTTCTAAATGCTGATTGACTTTATTTAAAAAATTATTCAGTAGTTTATCTAGAATATATGCCCTCAGAGCTATCTATCTCAAAATGTTAAGAGTGAGGGTTTGGCTCATGTGCTAAAGGTGAGTGCAGATTAGTGAAATTCACCGTGAACAGGAACGAAAAAGACTGTAAACCTGTGTAAATCATATTCTCAGTGTAAGGCATCCGAGAAGAAACAAATGCACTGCTTGAAGCTGAACAATGATAGTTTCAACTTCTGCTACTCCTTGGATACTGTCTCCTTTACACTCCCACAGCTCCCACACATCAGTGCCACAAGCCTCCATGTCAAAGTTCAGCCCTGCATAGTCTATCATAGCAATGAATATATCCAGTAAGAATCACTAGGGGAAAATTATTACTATTATTATTATTGTTGTTGTTGTTGTTAATAAATTATATTTAATTATTTTAATTATTTAATTATTAAATATTTAATTATTAATATTTAATTATTATAATTAATTATATTTAAATGTATTAATAAATTAATAAAGTTCTTGCTGCCATCAGACCAGATTCACATCCTTTAAGGCAGATGCTTTGGTGTGTCACACTGTAACTGTTTACCTGTGACACATTACTCAAACATGCACACTTTTTTTAATTCCTTCGCTTCCTTCCAGAAAACTGTTCCTTCCAACTAACCCATTCTCTCCTCTGACTTTTCTGCCAAAGATGTTTCCCTAATTACCATTCTGTCTACAACCCAGTTAAGAACAACTGCAACATTAAGCCCTTCAGCTTGGCTTAAATGCTCATAAAAGCACTGCCAACATTTCCAGCACTATGTAAACAAATACTAATAAGTGAACAACTCCAATTCTGAATGCAGAAATGGAAGGGATCTCAAGTCATCCCATTTATCCTCTCTAACGCACAGGACTAGGACACATTATCAAGGGATATATAAAACAGGCTGTTTCTGCCCAGTCCCTTAGGTCAGCTTTCCTTAAAGTATATTCTTTGTTGGCCTTAAATAACTAAGTACCTTGTTGCATGTTGCAACCATAGAAGTCTGAAAAAGTCTCACCATAAAAATCTAACCATAAAGTGTGAGATGAAAAAAAGAAATGCTTTTCCCCACACAGTATAAATCTGAAGTGCCCAGTTCTCTAAACAGTGTGTGCTAATGCCAAACACTTAATTGTAGCCTATCAAACACAAAACAGATTTAGGGAGGTGGAACATGATGTGCTGATAATTGACAATTTTAAGTCATCCACAGATTCACAGGATTTAATACCAAAAAGAAATGGTAGATATCTCTTAGAGCTGAGCACTGCATTTGACATGGAAAAGAGTAAGTACTGCTGGAAAAGGGCTTTTATTTAGCCTGCCATACATCTTTCTCTCTGGCTTTCCTACTGAAGTGCAAGAAGCTGCAATAAACCTTCAGAAAAAGCTAGCGACAGAAATGGCAAGGGTGATGATAGAAATCCTGCTCATTACACAGAGTTTTGTTCTGAAACATAATGAGCCACTAATGAGCTCTCCTGAAAAATATAGTGTTCTCAATTCTACAGAACCAAGATGAAGATGACACTGTAAAGGTGGTAGTCGATGATACAAATTCTCAAACATCTCCAGAAAGGGATGGTTAATTTTGAGATTTATTTCTATAAATTCAGCTGTAGGAAAAATGCCCACAAAGAGCAAAATATATAATAGTCAATTGAGACCATGAAATTCACTGGCGGAATTAAGAATAGTAACTGATCAGATGCAGAGCCACTCTGGAAACACACCTAAAAGCCCAGACCTCCTCCACGTAATTCTCCCAGTGACTCACTAGAAAACAGACAAACTGGCAGCTTAATTATTGGTGTCCAGATAGGAAAAGGAATGTAAATAGTCATCTTTTAAATAACATGATGGACATTAAAAGGCTATATACGTACCCAAAAATGAACAGAAGTGATGGAGACTCAGATAGCTGGGTAGAATACTTTAGAACTTTAAAAAATAAACAAGAAAGGAAGCATTGGGAATTGAATTCCCAGGCTCATCAACTTAGTGGCAGGACTGTCAACACTCCACCTTTTACGGCTTTCACCCTGTTACCCCTGAACACAAATACTGATACTGGCCCTCCAGCTAAGCACAGATATCAGAACGACATGTCATTCCTGCATGTCCTTCGAGTTAAAGAGCTATTTCTCCTTTTCTACTGTCATGTCTAGGAGTTGTCTCTATGCGACTCAAGGTATGAATATTCTTTCTGGGACTCACCTCTAAAGCTCTTTTTCTTTTGCCCTGGGTCACAGCTTTCAAGTTCTCTTTCCGCAACGACTAATAAAAGGGACAGGGTCAGGGGTCGTCTGAAGCACTGCCACAGTGTCAAAGCCCAAACGCTAATATTAATTTCTGTATAAATCTTACATTTCAGCCACTCACTTGAGTTTCTTGAAAGCCTCCCTGCCACCAGCCACGTACTGCTCCCCACTCTGAAGCTCCTCCAGCTGTCGGACACGATGCCCACCCCGGGGGGTATAGATGTTTCGCACAGCTCCAAAGGGCGCCTGCACCCCTCCCGTCACCTCTTTCAGGAACACATCAAAGTTGGACACTTTCTTCTCGTGGATGACAATGCGGCGCCCCGGGAAGAAAGGGTCCCCGTTGCGATACACCAGCACGCTCTTCACGGCCGGCTGCGAGAGCCACGACGCCTTTGTGCCAGGGCTAGTCATGCTGCTGTTTCCCCGTGCCCTGCGCTGCCCGATCCTCCTGCACCTGTTTGCTCGGGAGAGTCTCCTGCCCGGGAACCCCTCCGGCCCTGACACCGCCCACGTCGGGCACACGGGCACACCTCCCGGGGAGCGACCGCGGCTCGCCGGGGCTGGGAACAGCCCTGCAGCCTGTACACAGCCCGTTCACGGCCCTGGAGCGCCTGTACACGGCCCTGGAGCCTGTGCACAGCGGCTCCTCCCCGGCAACCAGCGCGCTGCTCCGGGCGCTGGGGGAGTTTGGTGCGGGGGACGCCAAGCCAGGCGGAAAAACGCAGCTTGACAACACAGCAGGGGCACAGACTGGCGGGGACCCGCAGCCTCGGGGGCCTTTATCCTCCAGCTCTGCCATGATGGGAAGCCCCACCGCCCTGCTTTTCCTCGGGAAACTTTACCCCGCGTGTGCTCGGCCACCCCGGCGGGCAGCCAGGCCGGAGCCTGCCCGGAGCCTGCCCGGCCCAGAGCCACCGCGGCAAGGAGGGCGAGGGGCGGCGTGCCCAGAGGCGGGGAGAGGGCGCCGCGGGGGCAGAGGGGACGGGATCCGAACGAGGAGAGAAGGAAATCCCTGCTCTGCCTCCTCTTGCCCGACCGCCATCTGTTCCCACAAAGGAAGGGGAAGCGGCGGCAGCCGGGGAAACGCCGAGGCGGGGCAGCGCCCTCACCGCACTGAAGCACACCCTGGGAACAAGAAGCCGGAAAACATGAGAGAAAGTAAAACACAAGTGCCTTCAATTTAAATATAATTCTTTTAACAACCTCTTTCCTCGCCTATAGTCTCAAGTCTAGAAACGCACTAGACCTTCCTACCTGAATTTGTGTAGTGTACAGTAATTACTATCTTTACAAATGGGTTTTAACACGCAGGACGGAAGGAATTTTCTTCCCTTTTATCTTACGTCTTTTGATGGAAGAATTACCCCCCTGCTGTGAGTTACATCAGAGCAGTTAACCATTACAAAAAGAGCAATTTCAGGGTGAGGGCAGTCAAACATGCTACTGTTATTGGTTAACAGCTGAAGTTCCCCACTTGCTGCTCATGTCCTTCCAACTAATAACCGGGAGAACCAAGCATTTATCATCCTCGAATTAATACTGTTTAACATTGAACTACTGTAACCTGAAAGGAAATTTTTATTATTAAAGATGTGGCTTTGAGTAAAAACCAAAAAAATTTGATGACCCTCACATTGCTCTGCATTCAAGTAGTGATATGTCAACTCTCTGCTGTTTTATACCAGATCCTACCACATTTAGTGATCTTAGGTCTAATTTGCAGTCACACATATTTTAGATATCTTTTACAATCACAGTAAGACACTGAATATTTTATTGGTGCACCCATTTTGACACTTTTGATACTTCAAAATATTGTTGGTCTTTACCTATGGCCACGCTAGTTACAATCACTTTATGGATTACAGTAAAGTATCCCTTAAATGTTACCAAAGAACTGCTCGCCTTAAAGCAGCCTAAAATTGGTAGACAAGTCTTTGTTTTCCATCTCACCTAAGTACAGCTGCTGACCAAAAGCTAAGAAAAGGTTAGACCCTTCAGTCCATAACAGCAGTGCCTTGAGCCGTGACAATTTGCTCCTCCTAGCTTTTCCAAGGTTTGACCTCTTATTCCCACTACTGTTTCACTTTATAAGCAATCTCCTGTCACATTCTTAACAGCAAGGAGACAAGCTGCTGAACCTACTGACATGATTAAGATGAATGCAGACACATAATCCCTTTATGATGGAGCAACATGAGACCTCTCATCTTACATGAGGTTGGTGCATGACTCGACGTCTGTCAGGTCATATGTCAGGATCCCCTGAGGTCACACAAGGAGCATAACATACCATAATATTGGGGCATGTGATGAGAGCAGAGCCATGTCATGGTGTAAGCATCTAACAGGGTCACTTTTTCTGCACCAGAATGCCATGAGGTCTCTGCCATTTCAGCACCAGGAAAGATTTTGCAGCTTGTTGCAGGGCCTTGCCAGATATGCTTAGTGACAGCAAACATGAAGTCATGAAGACAGAAATGTCCTAGTGCTGAAGAAAAGACTAACAAAATGGACAGAATGGAAAAGGATAAAGTTTCTAAACACAGAATGAAATTAATCTTATTCTATTGCACACGGTGCTGAGAATCGCAGTTAATAACTGCACCTCTGTACAGCTTTTCAGAAAATCATACTACGCAATAGCAGCTAGTTTACTCCCAGCTGTATGTCCAAAGTAGCCAGACTGTCTGCACTGGCAGTTTAAAGCACATAAATACCAAGTGGTTCAGCTCACATGCACACACTAGAAGAAGTAAAATACCGATGCAGTTGTAAAATTTAAAGCCCAAGTTGTAGCAAATTCATCTACTTGTTCAATTGCCAGATCGAAAACTCCTTAGATGATCAAGTATTTTTGCTTTAAAAAATACCTTAGACAATCACAGTTTAAGGTACAGCTTTTGATCAACAGGTCCTGTCAATAGTATTCTTGACACAGCCAGGATGCTGAAGGATTACATAGGGAAAAGGCTTTAGCAAACCCCTAGAGGCACAAAAAGAAATAGTTATCCATGGAAAAACTAATTCCAGTGGGTTACCTTAAGTAAGGAAAATGTTGAAAGATACCTTTCATGTGGTTTTGATATAGAGTAATGAAAGTGAAATCATCCTTCTTAAGCAAAGATTTCTCAGTGTGTTACTGTAGCTACCTTTGATCAAGGGACCTGACATTATCACTTCCTGATTCATTCATGTAAGAGCAAACATGAGTGGGGTTTTTTGGTAAGTTTTTTTATGGGGTCCTTTCTATCTCTTTCTTCTTGTGATGAGCTTCACTCATCATCCACTAAACACTTAGGTACTGTCTGCTAGCAACTGTGGGGTTTTTGTTAATCTGGCTTTTTGTTTGTTCTTTGTTGTTATGGTTTTTATGTTTTTCTCAATGTGAATAAAATTGCACATTTCTTTTAGGAGAAAAAACAGGTCATAGGTACAGGCATATATTTTTATATGAAAAAAAGATTGCTCAAATGGACAAGTTATACACTGAGAACTGTCTGTAGACCAAGATGCCTTTTAACCATAATTTTACCAAGAAGTTCTCTGAGTTTTTTCTTCAGCAGATATTTATAAAGACCCCTCTGATGATACCTATGGTTTCCTTCTCTTTCTGTGTGTTTTTCCTTGGTGTTTCTGCTCCTTCTTTGCACAAAGCCCAGATGCAATCAGAGCAATCCCCCACGTCTGCACTGACATTCAGCTGGCAGTGGAACTAGTTGCTCGTGTCATTCAACCTCACAAATAACTCCTGGTTTGGATGGCAGTTTCATGACTAAGCAAGTCTGTGCTGGAGCTATCCTTTCTTTTTGGCTGAATGAAGAACAACCATCATGCCTGTCCTTGTCAGTGTCCCTCTTCAACAAACAGCAGATGAGCTTGGCCCACTATTTCTTTGATGAAATTCAGCAAACCGCTCCCAAAGGTCAGCACTGTGGGATGGATACTTGACATATGCCTACAGCAGAATCCACAAGCAGCTCGCTGGTATTTAGAGCAACAATAAATAGATGCCAGTTCTAGATCACCAGTTATCTTTTGCCAGCAGCAGTGTAAAATCAGACATTGTGTGTATGCTTTATGACTTGTCCCTGGCTGCCAATGCACACTGATGGGCTGCCTTCACCTCAGAAGACAGAGGTGACACTTGGTTATTGTCTTTTCTTCCAGACAGTTCCAGTCGTGGCTGATAATGCAGCTGTAGTGAGATACAATGCCAGTGCTTATTGGTACTTTAGCCTGTTGGATCTTACATAGCAGAGTTTGTATCAGTACATACTCAGTGCAAAGTTACATCATCTTATTTCCAACACTTCTGTTGTCTTAGGAGCCAGAAAAACAGATGAGCAAAGGAAAACAAATAGATCAACCCAGCAACTTTTGCCTTTTTATTGAAGAGTGTGAAATGTCAGTTGTGTAAGACTTACTGCACATTCATTAAATGTAAATTTCTAGCAGATATCCTTTACATGCTTCCCTAGTTTTTGTATTCCAACATGCAAAGCCAACATAAGCTGCCATTAATTGCCAGCAATGGTGTGCACTGGTTTTCTGCCTTGCTGAGGTATTTTCTGTGCTATCTGGTGTATTAGAGAGATATTAAGAATCTCAGACATCCAAGAGCTTAAATTAGTTTTGCACATGCTGCCACCTGCTGAGATTAACCAAAACTAGAGCTAAAATACTCAATTTAGAGTAGATTTCAGCTTTTTATCAAGTATGAATAGAGGCAACATTTGTAGACAGGCGTGGTTACCCTGAAACTGAAAACCTCTGATTGCTTCAGTCTACATATACATGCTGTCCATAACTACGAAGGAATTTTTAATGGAATTATTTCCCTGTGAGCTCATTCACCTTTATGCAAGGTGTGCATAAACCATCCTTCTGATTCTGTGCATGTCAATCCACTTGGAACAAAGGCTCATCTATGTATGTTAATGTATGTGTGTACACACAAACATACGAACACACAGGTCTTCTGGAAAGAAAAGGACAGTGTTGTTATAATATTCTGATGAAATAATTGATTTAATAATATAAAAGAGTTAGTTATGATTACTAGTAGAAAATAATAAAGTATAAGGTATAACAATGTTAGGAGTGCTGTGTTGAAAATATGCAACCATAGAAACTTCACCAAGAAGTTACTGGATTTCTTATGTTTTGTTCAAGAAACTGGAGACTGTCATGCACACCAGTTATGCTGCTCAGAAATCCCCTCTCCTTCCCATCTTGATTTGAATGTCAAGGATTCCAATCAGTAGAGCTCAGTAGAGATGATCAGTGATTGTCTTAGGGTAGGAATATTAATGAAGTTATGTGACTAGCAAAACCAATTATTGTAAAGGTTAAATTTAAGAGCGGACATATTATGCATAGTACATAAAACAACTTATGTAACGATGACTAGGCAGAAAAAGTATATAAAATGGATGGATTTTGTTTACTAAGTGGAACACATTTGGAAGAATAATCCTGTGTATTCCCAGCACCCAAATAAAGAAGTGTCTGCTTATTCACATCAAATTGGTGTTGGATAAGTGTCTTTTATCCTGTTTAGTAACACTCTTGTTTTCAAAACTCAGACTGGTGTTTAGATTTGTGCCTTCCTCTTGAAGCAGCCACACTGCACGGATCATTTCATTAATCACTTCCTTTTTTACTTCCACGCTAAGGATTAATGAGTACTCTAAGTACATTCTGATAACATGTCCCGCTGCAGGGTTTGGACAGAGGCTTTGCCTCCAGGCCAATTTACACACTTCAGCAGGACCAGCCAAAGGAAGGATACCTCTGCTACCTGCATTGCCCTTTTGTGCATGAAAGCTGCAGTTTCATAAGAATATATTACAGTGGAAGCTGGTATGCTGCTAATGAAACCATTACATCTCAACCACCATGGTTGTCTCTATCTAAGATACAGAAGTAGGGCAAGGAAATTTAATTCCAAGACATTTGCTGGACAAAATCATACTTCACTTGGAAAAAAACCACCCCGTATTTTATAAGATCATCAGGAAGTGGCTGAATGCAGCAGGGAAAATCCAAGCCACGGTAAGGTATGCTGGTGCTACTGACCACTGCTGGAGCTGGGATTTTAAGAACATTTATGTCTTTGTGAGGAGTTATCCATTTAATTGGATTTTGATTCCGACCTACCTCATTAGAGGAGCTTAGGTGAACTTTATGGGCTTCTTGGTTGGTTTTTTTGGGGTTTTGGGCGGGGGGTGCGGTTTGTGGTTTTTTGGTGTTTGTTTTGTGGTGGGTATTTTTTTTTTTTTTAGTTGTTGTTTTGTGTTTGTTTGCTTGTTTTGGTTTGGGATTTTTTGTTTGTTTGGGTTTTTTTCCCCATTCTCACAAATCATAATGTACAAAATCCAGTTAATTTCAGTGGGGTTGAACAGAGGCTGAGTGATAAGGTAGTGGAAGGATCATGGCTCTGTGCACACACAAAACAATGGCTATGAACTTCCAGGACCCCAGTGAGTTATCTCAGAGCGATTAGAAATAAAGCGGGTCGGCAGGATCCTCCGCTCCGCAGCCGGGCCGGTCCCATCGTTGTGGCCGCGCTCCTCCCAGGCTGCGCCGGGGCTCCCCGTCACCCCGCCGGGCTCCTCCTCCCCGTCACCC
>JANPWX010000049.1:8554460-8590821 GCA_024734555.1 Trochalopteron elliotii
GGTGTGCTGGAAGTAGAGTTATGTTCTCTTCCCGCAGGTAAATTTTACCAGCATGCCCCCACTGAGACCTCTCAAGCCACTCTAGCCAGCGTGTCTCCTGTTTTTGCGGTGGTAAGTACCTGCAGGCGTTTCCGCCAGCGAGGGCAGCTGGTGCAAGATGATGGTGCTTTTCCCCGTGTTGGTTATTTGGTTAGTTGGTTGTTTTTTAATCTTAAGGCATCATGAAAACAGATGGATTTGTGTCTCGGAGAACATCTCTAGTCCTAAATTGTTTCTTTGAGCTACTCTGATATGAGGACCAGTTAGAGTACATAGTGTTGATAAAAATGCTTTTCTAAGGCCCAGCATCTGCTGGAAGTTTTTTGGCACTAATTGTGAAGGCAAGTCAACTCTAGGAAGTGGTGCCAGTCAGAAGTTTCTTCTTAAGTTTATCAAGGCTTGCTAATACCTTTTAGAAATATTAGTATAGCTGCAATTCTAAATGTAGGATTTGGTGAAAAACAAGCTCTCTCTAAGTCTTTTTAAAGGAGACTGAAAGCTGCTTGCAAGCTGCTTGGTTTGCACATTATATTTTTCTTTTAAATATATATATATAGTGAAAAACCTCATTATTAGTGCCAGTGAAGGAAGGTGTAGTCTCCTTGTTGATAACGAAAAGCAGTCATTCTGCAACAAGGTGCCATGTAACCTCCACTGCAGCTCTACTGGAATGCATGCTTAGGTAGGCTTAATTCACTGAAAGTTTTAAAGTCAGTAATGTTGGATTAAGCCACATTGTTAATGAGCAAAACAATAAACTTCATGATTAATCCAGACATGGCAGTCTTTCCAAGAAAATAATTTTACTAGGAAATACAAGTGTTAAATGAATAATGTGAATGACAGATGCTAAGACAAGTATTTAGGTGCAGGCTACAAGCTAAATAGCATGTCTTTGCTATGCTTGATGTGGGCACAAAGCCTAACCATACAATCCGTGGTACTCTTTACTTTTTAAGTTTTATTTGTCAATTTCTCTGAGTGTTCCAGAGCAAATAGCTGAGTTTCTAATCCCATGTGTAAGATATCCTGCTGGTCTCCTCATGAGATCCAGTGATAGGATGCATGGGAATAGCTCAAAGCTGTGCCATGGGAGGTTTAGACTGGACATTAGGAAGCAATTCTTTACCAAGAGGGAAGTCAGATTCTGGGCCAGGCTTCCTGGAGAGGTGGTCAAGATCCCAAGCCTGTCAGCATTTGAGGCATTTGGACAGCGTCCTTTTTATCAGGCTTTAACTTCTGGTCAGCCCTGAACTGGTCAAGCAGCTCAGATCATTGCAGGTCTCTTTCAACAGAAATAGTCTGTTCTAAGTCTGATCCTCTGTAAATCACCTTAACAAGGTTTGTGTGGGAACACTGTCATGCAGATGACACTGGTCACAAACACAGTGAAATGTGGCCATTTCATGCAATTATTTTGCTTAATTGTGAATAGAGAGCATAAAAGTTGCTTTCTCTTCATAATTTGTTTTCCATTTGGTTTCTAGGGAAGTGCAAGTAATTTTAGAAATTGATTTCTTGTTTTATGGTGATTCTGTGAAAAAAATATTTTTTTCCCATCCCTCCAGATGAAGTTTGACAAAGAGGGAAATACTACCTATTTTGGTAAGTTTTCGTTGTAGTTTTGTGTGGAGTTTGTTTGAGTTTTTTCCTTGTCCAATACAGGAAAGCCCAATTGGAAATCTACTTGGTTAAAAAAATTACGTTTTGGATACTTCAGTGTGTTTATTGGGATGTTGCAGCATTTCTTCTGTTTTGGTGCCTTCCATTGGCCCTTCATTGCATCTTTATTGTACATAACATTGCAGTTATCGTACATTTTAAAGTAATATTTTGAAAATAATCTATTATCATTTCTCACAGGAAGGTAATTTTTGCTTTGCTGTTTTTCTTCTTGACCAGCATGCTACTTTTCCTGCCTTATCTGTCCATGTAGGATTATATGTGGTTTCTCAAAGGAGTCACTTGTTTCTGATGTGAAATTAATTGTTGTGGCCAACTTTTTCATTTATATCTAGAATTTTTCCATTCAAGATACAGTCTTTTAAATTTTGTAGAAAATAACTTAGATCGAGGAGTCAGTGGGAGGAAAACCTTTAAGAACAGCTGGGTTGTTTTGTTGTGGGACTTGGTAACACACTAGGACGTAATTTTGGAACATATGTGTTTGTCCTCTAAATTACTTCCTCTAAAAATATTTTTATGATAGAAAAGAAGAAAACAGAATTGTACCAGGAGTTGGGTCTTCAAGCTCGAGATCTAAGATTTCAACATGTGATGAGCATTGCAACCAGGAACAACAGGATCATCATGAGAATGGAGGTAATGGTTTCCCTATAGCTGAGTGTAAACCCTGTTTCATCTTTGCACTTCGATTTTCTTGCACAGCAAGAAAACAGCAGCTTTCTGTGACATGCACTCCAGCAGTAAATGTTTCTTTGGAGCTCTGCCTAGCAGTCAGAGTGTGAGTTCACCAACTGTACACACTAGTGACCATTTTCCTGGTTGAACACAGGAGAAACATTACTAACATTGTCACAGAAATAAAGGCTTGTGAGGAGCCTCTTCTCAGTCCCTGGCACAGTGCTGTGCCTGAGCCTCTTTGCAGTTAGCATGAGATTTTGTTATTTTCCTACCTGAAATGGCATTTGAAGGTTGTTTTTATCAAAGCCCAAATCATCAAATGTGCTACAGAGTTATGAGAAATCTTCAGCAAGTTTTTTTCAGACGCCTTACATGTACTATCTTTTTCAGTTCTTGAAGGCTGTCATAACACCAGAGTTTCTTCTGATACTAGATTATCGTAATTTAAGTCTGGAACACTGGCTCCTCAATGAACTAGCATCTCAGCTGGCTGGGGAAGGTCAACTAGTCACATATTCCCTGCCCTTTGAATTCCGAGCCATAGAAGCAATCCTGCAGTACTGGGTGAGCTATCTCATTTTTTAAAAATGTTTGGGAAGTTCTTGCTACACAGAAAGGGCAGTATGACTTTAGTCTTGTGTTAATATTTACACGTACATATTTTTAAATGTATTCTGCAGTTTCTCTTGTTTTGACTCTTGTTTCTTTAGTTCTTACGATTTTGTGTGTACGTGTGTTTTCATTCCCTTTCTAATAAAGTGCTATTTGAACATGACAGCTTTACCACCATTTGGATAATTAAGAAACAAGTCAGAATTCCATTCTAGAGACATGTTGTAGCTGAAATGAAAATCACACAAAAGTGCTGAGGTTTTGGCCTCTTGAGCAGGAATCAGATAAGATTTCCAGCTATCATTAGAAATCTGCGCTGGCTAATTCTAATGTAACGTTTATAGACAATAGTGGCTTAGCTTTATCAGCCTTATTGGTGTGGTTGTCACTGGGTTTCAGTTCACTTTTTATTGAATACTGTATTGTGTACTGGCTTCATGTTTATGGGGTATGCATAGAGGAGGTATTTCCCAGGCATTGGAAAGTAGGTTGTATTAACTACCTATTACTGTGAATTCTGTGTTGAGAGACAGGAATCAGTTGCCCTAATCATTCTAAATGAATTATTTTAATTCTTATGAAGGATCATGTTGTTATCTAGATCAGCAAACTGCAAGGAAGACTTAACACTTTGCAGCCTCAGATCCTTGAGACACTCGAAGCCCTAGTGGATCCAAAGCTTTTATCTGTGGATAGGAGTAAACTACACGTTCTCCTGCAAAATGGCAAGAGGTAACTAAGAATAAGCTGTGAAGACACTAGAAGGTGATCATAGAAAATGGCATGGCATGCATTAAGGTGTTAGAAAAATGGTATTTGATATTAATTTCTTAGATGACTGTAATGCTGGGTTGTGTATCTTATTTGGAAATACAAAAATCAGTATACAAATTACCTAGTGATATGGGGCGAAGGGAAAGAAATTCTGAATAGTCAGAAATACTGTCATGCTCCTTAAATAGCATCTTACAAAACAAAATAATACCTAAGAGAATCAAACAGTGTGAAAATGTTCCCCTTAATATAAACCTTTGTAAATCTATGTACGTCTGTGCTTTGAGGTTACGAGTACATGTATTGGCCTCTCTCATATGACAGTACAAACGTGCTTGCTATGTGCTCAAAGATTGCTTGTTTGTTCTGGCTTATCAGTACATCCAGAAACACATCTGGATGCCTCTTAATGTATGTCTGTGCCTCACTGGTCCCCAGACAGGTCACTGCCACAGCTAAGTGTGTGGCTTGTAGAGCATGTTTTGAAGGAGCTCTTACAGCCCTGCAAGAAGTCTTCCCTGGCTGCTCTGTCTGGTGAGGGTGCTGGGTGGCAGACTCGTGTAGAGATACCTTTGGGCACTGGTGCCAGTGGGGATTACTTGACCTTTTGCCTGTTCTTCCTTCAGCTTGTCAGAACTGGAAACAGATGTTAAAGTTTT
Organism: Trochalopteron elliotii; assembly: GCA_024734555.1. Taxonomy (NCBI): domain Eukaryota; kingdom Metazoa; phylum Chordata; class Aves; order Passeriformes; family Leiothrichidae; genus Trochalopteron; species Trochalopteron elliotii. Next base: position 8,558,909 of record JANPWX010000049.1, read on the forward strand.
CAAAGAAACAATTCTGGAGATTTTAGATGAAGAAGAAGTAATAGAAGAACTCTGTCTGTCTAAATGGACTGATCCACAAGTATTGTATGTATATTTTGAAACCACATACATTTTTTTAACAGTGTATTTTGTTTGAGGAGAACTTGAACACTAAACTGGATGTTTACTGCTAAAAACCAGAAAGAAAAAGTCCTCCTAATGTTTTTTTAACCCTAATGCTTGCTTCTTTAGAAACCATTGTAGTTGCCATTTTGGAGAGGAACTCCATTGTTACACAGTTACAAATAGTTCTTGACATAACAGGTTGGCACATCTAGTATGTGATGGGATGGGAACAGGATGTCAGAAAAAGCAAATGTTATTTTTCAATATAAATCAACACATTCTGGGAGCGTTTTTCCCAGTTTCACCAAAATAAAAACCAGTGGCATGTTTTAAAGCTTGTCTTGGTCAGACTGCACACTTCTTTTGCTACAAGTATTCTGAACACCTTGCTCCTAGCTTTTTGATCACCATCAGAACCTGAAGGAAAGAGGACTCAGAGCAGTCTTGGGCACCTAAAGAACAGCATCCCAGGAGATGTACGTTCAGAAACAATCCTATTGCACTCTGGGATTCTGGTGAAAGGCAGCACACAGCAACAGTAGCACTGGGCACTTTAATAAAAACTAAAAAACTGAAAGATAATATATACAATTTCCAAATATGTTTTGGACTGAGTTGTATTTAAATCTTGGGCACATAGAGATGTGTTTTATATGGAAGCAGATAGCAGAAGTTACCTTCCAGGGTACTTTGTGAAGTTGCTGAATGATACTTTTGCCTAACTGCATTGCATGTATGTGTTAATACTGTTCACATGATAGTGTGGGTTTGAAGTCTTGCCCTGCAGAGCTTAATCTAAATGTGCAGCAGAAACTCAGTGTTCTAGAAGTGGGACATGGTTTACATTTCTAAGGCATCTTCTGGAGCAGTATCAGAGGTAGCTCTAAATTCCAGCTGCTTCTGAGTCAGCAGCTGGTCTTTTTCCTGGTTTTGCTCACAGCCTTCCTTTAGACTTATTACAGTCTGGTGACAAATCCTTTGTTGCCTCACAGTAGACAGTGTGTAGGGGATCTAGGAAAGATCCCAATGTCACCTTAGCACTTGTGTCAAGAGAAACCCACAGGCATCCTTTCTTTCAGACACCATTGCACAAGGGTAGGAGAATTAGTAAGAGGCTGTGTGAAGAGCTGTGCTGCAGGATGCAGTGAGGCAGTCTGTGCACAAGGCACACTGGGAAACACAAGCCATGACAACACATTTGCGGGCACATTGGCCATGTATCAACAGCTCTTTTTTGATCCAGAATTGATGCAGCTGATAGTTGGTATTTGATGAACTTGGGAAGCCTGAAGGGATGTGGAGGGATGTGCCGAGTTAGGCACATAGAGAGATCTTTTGCAGAATGGTGAGCTTAGCTCCGAGAGACAAGGCAGACCTCTTAATTTTGTGCGAAGGAAAGTCAGAATGTGGAGGAGTCATGAGACAGATGGAGGCTAGTTAATGAAAGCCCATCCAGTGGCACTTGTTCTCGTGTCTTTATGGCTGTCTTTATTTTGTATATCCCCAGAGGAGCAGATGTAAATGTAAAGATACTCATCAAGTATGACCTTGAGCTGAATCTGTTAATAGTGCTGCTAGTGCTCTAAGTCTCAAGTCTGCAGCTCCTCCTATCTCCATGCAGTGAAAACCTCAGGGTCTGGAGGGCTTTCAAATCAGGTTGGGTAACTCAGTTTCTGCCCCAGAAGAGAGAAACTAGGTTCTCTGTTAACGGTCCTCAGGGAGCTTGCATAAGTTGATTGTAAGGCATATCACTTATTTTCATGGAAAACCATTTCAGAGATGTTCCTTTCACAGTCAATAATGCCAAGAGGAGATTCATTAAAAACTTCAGTCTCTCTAGAGAAATGAGATCATACCACAAAACAAAAAAAAATATGAGCAATCTTCCTGGCTTTGCTGCTTAGTTTCCAAGCTCTTGTGGACCTCAGGTGCCTCAGTTTCATCTACACAATGCCTGAAACGTGTTTCAGAGGAAGGCTGCTGCGCCAGCAGTAGCACTCTGAAGATGAAAGTCTCTCAGACTTCACTTAAGAGAGGAGCATCTTTCATTAAGATGGTCACTCATTGGCTGCTTCGGGATTGAAATATGCTTTGCAGCAATTGCTATGTATAGCTCAAATGCTTTACTACGAAACTATTTTAATATAACCTAAACCATCTCTGTCACTGTGTAATTGTGTATTGACTTTTGGTTGTTTTATTGTTGGGAGTTTTGACTGCACAGCTCCGTTACCAGCTCTCACCACTTGAGGGCACCAAAAAGTTAATCTGTCAAAATAGTTCGCATTTTATAGTAACTTAATAATAATATATAATATAAAATTTTTATAACTTTGTAACTTTGTAATATCTGACAAACATAAGATTTGTAGTGGTGTGCATACTTTGAGCACATCAAATGTTAACTTCAGTACTTAAAATAATTGATTGCCTATGCTGAGGTGCTGATAAATATAGAAGTATTTCTTTTATTTTACAGTTTTCTAGTGTAGTGTCTCACAGCACTCTTGTTCCCTACAACTCCTATGTGCCTTAACACAGCAGTAATACACTTCTATACAATATATAGCTAACCAGGAAAATATAAATTGTTGCTGACAGTGAGGAGAGTACGTCTGGGATTGACCATGCAGAGGAAATGGAGCTGCTGTTGGAGAATTATTACAGACAAGCAGAAGATCTTTTAAATGAAGCTCGTGAACTCCGAGTACTCATTGATGACTCAGAAAGCATCATCTTTATCAACCTGGACAGGTTAGCTACCATCTGTTAGATTGCCAAAAACTGAGTGGAATTTAGACTTTCTTGGCTTAGACTTTCTCAAATCTTACTGCAAGGAAAGTTGGAGAATTGTCTTAGTGAGGGTTGAATGAACTTGGATAGCTGCACTGCGCTTTTCTAATTGTGAACTGGATAAAGCAAAGCAAGAAGATAGTCTAATTAGTGTGTGTAATTAATATGTACCTCTGTAGCTAGGCATCAGTCTTCCCTAGCAGAGAAACCCAGCTTCTTCTAGACCCTTCAGGGGAGCTATTCAATACAGGAAATGTCTGCAAATTGAGAGGCATATTAAAATTCTGTTCAGAAAAGATTACTAGCCAGAGTCTGGCTAGGCTGCTCCGGTTTCCAGTACAAGTTAAATTATTACTCTGTAGAGTGATACAAAAATTAATAACTTGGTAGCAAGTTTTCTCTTTCTCTCTGTATGCTACATTTTTCACTTTTAGTCATATTTCTTACTGAAAAAGAGTTGTAGCTTGCATTTGAGAGTTGTAGCATACTAGCTTGTGACAAGAACATGCCACTCTGAGGTTGGTGTTTAGTATTCTTTCTCCTCTACACTGAGGAGTATCTGTAGAAGCACTTAGCAAATGCTGTATCAAGAAATCACAAAAATCTTTTTGTGGAAGACTTGAATATGGAATTCACCCAAAAGGACTGAAGTTTGTAGTATGCAGCATTTAGAAACTCCGTTTTTTTTGTAAAAAGTATTAATTTGCAAGGTAACAATAAATTTTTGTCCATTGTGAATACAGACATAGAAATTCCAGCCAGATGGTAGTGAGAAGTCACAAATTTCAGCAGAAATGTACTGTTACTCTGTATATACACCTCTGAGAAGTAAGCAATGCTGGAAAGTCTGATGATGGTTAAGCAGAACCTGCCGCCTTTAGAGGTGTCCAGATGTAGCAATGTCAAAACAATAGTTTCTTGGTACTGTTGTCTCATGATCTTTACAGCTGGGTTACCTAATTTCAGCATGAGTTCCTCTCTTTCACTATTTGTTTTTAGTGCATGCTATATGTAATTTAAGAATTTAGGCAGCAAATAAATTGTTGGGTTCCCCTTACAGATGTTTCTCCCTTCTTTAGCCACCGTAATGTGATGATGAGGCTGAACTTGCAGCTGACCATGGGGACTTTCTCTGTCTCTCTCTTTGGACTCATAGGAGTTGCATTTGGTATGAACTTGGAGTCATCTCTTGAAGAGGTAAGGAACAAGTTCTGCATTTATCATAAAATGTGGGTCCTGCTCTTACAGCTTATTTCATAATTGGTACAACTTCATTCTTTCCATATACAAATCTCCAAGGATTCCCGTGTTCATACAGTCACTTCTTTTGTAAGCAAATTTCTGCATGGCAAACTGCACAATACTGCAGCCTTTTTTCTATGTCATGTCCATGGAAAAGAAATGGGAAGACAAATTTTTGGTTGTATAAGTAGTTGATTATAAAGTAATATTAAAGTTTGTTTAATGATCATCTATTCTGACAAGAGCAGCTTTGTCTTGCAGATACAAGGGTATTTCCAGCACATCAGAGGAAGTACCCTACTGCCAGTAATTGTTTATACCTAAACTGGGGAGGAAGGGGTACAGGCTGGGGGCTACAACTTTAAAACTGCACATGACACCTTTAAAACAAAAAAACAAAGCAAAGACTTCTTCCTTTTCAAATCAGTTAAATATAAGGGTTGAATTTTCAAACTTCCCAGTGAAGGAAGGAAAACTGCCTGGAACAGTAAGAACACAGTACAGTGATCCTAAATAAAATGCTTTGCTGTGAAACAGCCCTTTTCCTAAGGGAGGGCTTTGGATGGTGAAGATGATGGTGAAGAGTTTAGCGCTTCCTCCCATAAAGGAAGCAAACACTGGTGGGGAGTGAGGGATTATTTTTGGGTATCCCTGTTCTGGAGAGATAGTTGGATGACTAATGGGAGTGTTCTGTCTGTAGGACCCCAGGATATTTTGGTTGGTGACAGGGATAATGTTTCTGGGAAGTGGTCTGATCTGGCGGCGCTTACTTTCCTTCCTTGGGCGGCACCTGGATCCTCCGCTACCTCCTCACGTACGTACGGCTGGCTGGGGCTCCTGCCTCACACTCTGTGTGTGCAGTGCATTCCTAAGGCAGAAAATAGATGGCTTAGAGGGGTAGGCCACAAAGCATGGCAGATTCAGCTCAGGGTCTGCTCCATGACAGAGAAGGTGCTCCCTAGCTGGATTGAAGGAGGTGGGTAGCCCCAGCACTGGGCAGAAGTGAAGCTGCAGGCTGTTCCACAAGAAGAGCTGTATTTATTTTCACCCATGGAAAGCTGAGGCTAATGGTAGAAGCAGTCTTCATCCTTCTACTCACATACTAACTCAGGAGCTGTAGGCCCTGTCTTGTAGAGCAGTAAGCAGAGCTGAGAGGATGATGAGGACAAGCACTAGCTGTGAGATCTCTCTGGAGAATGATGCTGTGGTTGTGATGTCCTGACTCAGTCTGAAGTTTGTAATAGTTTCTCACATGCACATCAGTTATCTTTGTCATTATGGTACTGAGCTGTAGGAAGATTTACAAAGAGACTGTGTTCAGATCAGCATGTGTGGGTCATTTTCCCTATTGACTGCCCTTTCCTGGACTTGTGGGACTGTATTGTCTACCTCATCTCTGCACTGTAATATTTATAGCAGACCTATTAGTAGAGTCAAAAGTTAAGTTGCTACATGTGACAAAGGGAGGGTTAGGTAAACTCCCCTTCTTCCCTCTCTTTTGCCACTAAGAGGCAGATGGAAGTAGTTTGTCCTGGATTGTTGACTATGACTACAATTAACTAGAATATCCTGAAGTGTAGCTCAAAACCAAGTCGAGCACATACTGACTGACTTGGAGAAAGATACTGGAAGGTATAAGGGAGGGAGAAGCCAAAGACACTGTTCTGAAAATAAGGGGAGCAAAATCAGGGTTCAGCCCTCTGTGGAGCCTTATTTCCTTCTGCCACATGTAGAGCAGCTTCTCATGTAATCACGGGTTATTTTGTTTCTTGCCTAGGTTCCTGCAGTTTTGAAAAAATCCCAACCAGCAGCTGGAAAAGTAGAGATAAAGACCAGCCTTAAAGGAGAAACATTTGGGCTGAACAGAAGCACATTAACAAACCAGTAGGAACAACAGGAATGAAGAGACTTTCGTTGTTATAGGGTGGACTTTGAACACTTGTATTTGTTCTTCCTTACTGAAAACTGCAAGAATTTCTAAACTTGCTAATTTAATCTATATTTTGTGCCAAAAACATACAATGAAATTTTTAATGCTCACTCACATAAGGAGAGAAACACAAGGGAAAACAGCAAAATCCTTTCTACAGTAGTTTAACTTCCACCCCGTGTATGTGCCTTCAGTTTTCTGTATCACATACATGTACTTACTTTTTGGGCATTCTCATTTTTAGTGTTTCTGTCAAATACTGCTTTGTTTAATGCCCTTTCTTACAGAGAACAGAATTTTTGGCTTAAAGAAGAACAGCAGTCATCCTTGATCAGTAATTCTGGTTCTCAACTGCAGATTTAGGAACCTGACTTCAAAGAAAAACCCACGCCAAGAGTGGCTTCTTGAATGGACTTTTAAGGCCCTATTTAATTGCAGAGAACAGGTTTTCCAAAGCAAAAAGCATACCAGCATCTCTTGTAAAGCATGACTTCTAGATTGGCAGCAATGAGAAAAAAGGAGCAATAAAAGGCTTTGAAATGTAGCTGCTAATCTTGTATATTCCTTAACAATTAATTTAGGCCCAAAACAGGAGTTCTAGGAACAGGGCAAGCTGGCCTTTGGATAATGCCCACTTGTGTTTTTCCATCTGACACTGTTTCAACACACGTTGATACAGCTGCAGTTTAATAACTCCTTGTGTTTGCCATAATTCAAATTCTGGTAGAAATCAACAGATGGGTTGTTCGTTTTTCTTAAGGTGGGCTCTACTTTGTCTCCTCCCTCCAAGACAAAGCATGGGCTAGCCTGCACCACAGTAAGTAGCCAGGTTAGTTAAAGGTGTGGAAGCCTGATGTGCTGTGACAGGCTGAAGAAGGGCATAAAAGCCTTATGCCAACTCATTCTGTTTGTTTGTAGGACTTCTCTTTAAGGGTGTAGTTCTCCACTGGTTTCTCTCAGGTTGTAGAGGAAGCATGAAACGTCTAAATCACATCATACGCTGTCCATTTCTTCTTTGGGATTTTTTAATCTATCCGTAACGCAGTGAGCAGCTCCTTAGGTGCCACCACATAAATCATTGTACTGGCAGGGGTTGAAAAGGCAGTAGCTGTAGCTGTGAACATTCTTCTCAGGACTAATGAGTCAAAGATGGAAATAAAAAGGTTCAGAAATTAAAGTTGTCCAGGCCTGTGATCCTGGTTTGGTTAAAGTCAGTTGTACGTAGTTACTTTCCAACAGTTCTTCTGTATGTGACTTCAAGTACAGATACTAATGGCATGAGAAGGTGAGAAAGATAATGAGGCTTGTAATGCTTTTGAGTTTTTTAGCTGATTTTTTTTGCAGCCTTTAAACTTAGCAGGTAAAGTAGTAAAAAATCTCCAAACTGAGCAATCCAATGGAAAAAAACAATGGCTCACGTATCTCGGCTGATAAACCCCAGTGTGTGAAAGGAGATGGATGCTGATGTTTTCAAATGAGCTGTAGTTGCTTTAGGCCAGCACTGATACGTGTTGGTGCAGCTGTTTGGGAAGCTTTCTTGTAAGCCTTTTTGCAGGGAGGCTTCTGTGAACTCCTTTTGACTCTTTACCTGTACATAGCTGACTCAAAGCACAATAAAAACATGGAGCGAAAGACATCTTCTACAAGACTGTTTTTTTTATATAGACATATGCAAATGTTTAAGTTTTTCTTACAATTCAAGTAATCAAAATGCAGTCAAGTGCAATAAAATCACATGGAGGTCATACACAGAAAAAACAAAAGCCCGCGGAGAATGTATGTTCAGAATGGAATTGCTACAGAACATACTGGGTTTGTCAATTTTAATTTGAAGAGAAAACGTTTATTCTGCCCTTAGAAGCACACTGCTTGTTTTGGCTCATACCACAGTTAACAGATTTGTAATGTAAGTACTGCAATCCCAGTTGTATCCAGTTACTTCTTTCATGAAGGTCAGATTTCACTTCTTTTTAAGTGTATTGCTATTTGGGCAACTCCTCAAAATAGATACCAGAATGCATTGTACATCAAGCTAATGTTCACCTTGCCTTTTTTGATTTGTTTAAAACACCCTTGAGAGAGAATTCCTAGGAAGGTAAGTTGAGGTGTTTAATTTTGGAGTATGGCCTTTAGAATTCCGTGCAATTTTATTTAAAATAAAAATTATGCTTTGCCTTGGTGAAGGAGGCAAGAGAGAGAAAACACATATGTGTCTACAGACTAGCATTGGTAATAATAGTATCAACACATTCTGCTGCTCAAGTTGTTTAATAGATAATTTATGCACACTGTTAAACCTGCATCTTACAGAATTAGTGTTAATTAGTTAAAGATAATACTGTTAACGATAAAAGCCATTAACAACTCTGTGTTACCATGGTCATGGAATTTTACAAAAAGCAGAAAGGATGTCAGAGTATAATCAGCCAAATTGCAAAAGCATTTCCTAAAACTTCATCAGTCTTGCTTGTTCTTTTTTCCCTGGGAGATCTGAGCTGCACTACACCCTCAATGCAGGCCTCAAGACCTGAGACAGTCCTGTTGATCAGCACCTTTCTGTCAGTCTTAAAGCTGCCCCTGCTCCATGCTTACTATTTTGACAGTAACTTTCCATAACCTAGAATCCTTATCTTTATCACAGTATGTAAGGAATTGTAAATGCTCTGCTGCAGTTTTCCCAGTTTTATCAAGAAGATACTCAAGTCTGGCCAGTAAAGAAGGTGGCCACTGAACATTCCTTATACAGCCAAATACTACCAAAAATGCAGCTGCCTGCTCATTTCAGCCTCTGAAAGGTTTTCAGACCAGCTTGCCTGTTCTAGGTAAGCGATGCTGCTGCCCACCACAGAATTCAGCAAAAGCTTGCTGCCACTGTATGTTGGTTTGTGTGGGTTCAGGAAAGTAGCACAAATATTACAGAGATTCTTCATTAGAATACCAGGTGTGTCTTTAAGGCTACTGTGAACTTTTAGAGTGAGTAGATAAAAAGCCTTCCAGCAAGTCGAGCTTTTGCAGAACTTCTGTCTGCTGCCACTACAACTTGTTTCTGCAGGGATAAAGAGCAAAGGTTAGCAAAATACAACTGCAGGTGCATGGCTGCCTTAAGCTTCCCTTGTGGATTTTGACCATCTCATTAGTGTCATATAGAAATGTGATAGGAAATGAGAGAGCCCACCTCATCAGAGTAGCAGTTAGGAAAACAGTTTGGCAAATAGTTATCTGGTTATCATTTGGGGAACTGGAGCAAGCTGGAACCAAATGAAATGAACCTCTCGCCCATAGAAACTGCTTCTCAGGGCTAAGATCAGTAGGGATGAAGTGGGAGTGTGGACTAGATGGTGCTGTAGCAACAGAACACAACTGCTTGGAGAATGGCCTCACTTGCACTTAGCAGTGCCTGTGTTTCAGGTGTTGGATTATGCACCCTAATCTAGCTGAGAAGAATTTCCAGGTGTTTCTCCATTGCATGTTTTAGCACAAGAAGTCCAACAGCATTTGCTGAAGACCTCTCAGCCTGGTACTGAGGCTTCCTCTGTACTCACACAGAGAACCCCAGTCCTCATGGAGGTTATGTTAAGGGTGAGCAGAACATTGGAACTCAGCTGAACAAGCACTAAGTAACCTTCCAGATGAAAAAAAGGCGCCTCAGTGCATCATAAAAATGTAGCACTTGGTGTGTGGTAAACAAATGGGCATCTGAGGGAAGCAAAGAGAAACAGGTACACAAACACATCTTAAATCAGTCAGGTAGGATCTGGACCTCTGTGCTTACAAACACATCTCTTATGAACAGCATTCACTGGAGGTGCTAGCCCGGGCAGCAAGCCTGTAAAGACTAAATGAGAGGGGTGGTTTTGGGTCCCTGGTTTGCTCCACACCTGAGCATCCACTTTGTATACAGTTTGGCATGAGCAGTAAAGTTGGGAGGCACCTATGCTGCATTTCCCATGGAACATTTCAGCATACTCCTAAGCAGTTTAGAATTCGGGTTGCTTTTAAGTGATTCAATTTTTTTAATTTAGGTGCCAAAATTTTGGCAACTCCATAGCTTATCAATCTATAAAATGGGTTTAATTATCAGTTCAGAGAGTGACTTAATTAACTATGTAAAGAACTTAAGACTTGAAAACGTGTAAGATACATGTGAGATGTTAGCTAGTATATGTAAGTGAGGTAGAAAGATGTTATGAAAAAACCAACCATAGTAATTTTTCTCACCTTTCTTTCAGATTTCACAGTGGTAACGGAACTCCCAAATCTTGATAGTTCCTGTAAAATAACATTCTTGTTATAATGCTGCTAGGGTTTTTTTAAGTAGGACTTTTTAGTTTCTCTCAGTAGTTAATTTTCTGGTTACTTACCTCAGGAGAAATCAGGACATACTGTGCCTAAAGAAGGAAAAAAAAAAAAAAAAAAGAGGAAATAAAAAGTCAGTAGAAGAGAGTAGAAGACCAGTATGATAACCCTGGCACTAAACAGCTAAGTAATTTAAGAACAAACAGGAGAAGCCAAACTGCAGAGATTCAGAAACCTGAGAAAACCTTTAGTTTTTTGGAATCAAGGCAGAACATACTTGGTATTTGTACTGGATGTAATTAATTAGTTGTCATTCTAAACTTATGTCCAGAATTCACTTTCATGTATTCTTACCCAGTCCTCAGGACAAGGAGATGTCCATGATGTGCAGTGGCCTGTCACATTCCCCGAGGATGCCTGTCTGCCATTGTAAATATAAACACGGCCAGCAGCCCCACCAGACAGGATTGAGGTGACACCATTAGATCGCAGTGGGGATGCCACAATCATTTCATCTGCACATATTACAAAGAGGACATAATACAGCAGAAGTGAATTAATGGTAGACCAAACATGGGAGAGCTGGCATTTACATGTCTCTAAATGCCACAATTCCTATTAATGATGGCAACTAAAATGTTTCAATTCCTGATTGAGTTGCTTGGGATTTTAGAGAGGCCTCCCTGTAAGGCACAGTGGAATACTGGTACAAATCAATTGAGAAAGCAGACTGTGTTTAGCACTTGTATGAATATGTAGGTGACTAATTTTCCTGTTGCCAAAAGTTAAACACTTCACTTCTGGTCTAGATTCATCAAGCTTTACCTAGCCCATCGCTATCCAGATCACTTAAGTATATGTCTCCTCCAAAACGAGAAAACCTCCTGTCCCCACTGAATGCACTGAGCAGAGAAGGGTTGGTGCTGTTTGACAGGTCATATACCAGAGCCAGTCCAGCTTGATGCAGCACTGAGGACATAAATAAAAACCTAGACAGGCTGTCTGGGAAAAAAAAAACAAACAGATGTTGAGCACTGGACATAGGATCTCAGGATTAATAGTTACAAATATAGGTAATACTGGCATTACATAAAATAGACAAAATTAATATAATGTATCAGATAACATCAACAATTATATGGGATTAACACTTATTAGCAAAGGAAAAAAAAAATCTTTTAGTCATAGTACCAGGGGAGAAATGCATTCAAGTTGGACTTCTTCAGTTTGACATCCTCAATTCCTTACTGTCTACTGCCAGAGTGAGGACAAAATACTGTGTTGTTTCAATTCCCAGAAATATGCACTCTACTAGAAAATCACTGTTACATAAAAAATTCAAAATAGTAATGCTGTTAAGCCCATTTTAAGGAAGGAAAAAGACCCACTGAAGTTGAGGCACAGTAGAGAGGACTCTACATATAAGGCATATACAGGTGATTACAGTGATTTCTAATTTTTTTTTTAATTACATGGCAATTTAAAGGTCCCTTTTCACTTAAACATTGTATCTCTCCTCAAGTCATGCAGACACAAACATCCTAAAGCATAAATGGTCTCCAATTTTCAAGACATACCTGCAGTAGGTGCACCCACCACCAAAACTTTCCTTGTGTTCCCAGCTACAGACAGCACACCACTGGCCAGAGACAAACCCATTCTGCCCATCTCCTGTTAGATTTTTAAAACACCTATGTAATTTCTACAGAATGCCACTTTAGTTCAAATTATTCACAAGGTCCCATACTAAAGAAGCAGCCCTACCTTGTCTCCAGTGATCTCAAACCAGCGCTCTGTACTTGGTGGGTTATACCCATACACCTTCCCAACACTCCGTCTGACATCCGGCAAGAGGGGATTGCAGCTTGAATTACAATGCAAAATAAATTTGTATGTAGAAACATAAAATTGTACATGTTCTCCCCTTTTACTTTGGAATAATAGTGCCTGACAAATTCTAGAAATCTACTTTAGTAATTCCCATACTTGTTCTAACTAATTACACAATACTTAGAGTACAGATTTGGTGTGTCTATCCACTTTTTTATCATCCAATACATCTTCATGTTTTATTTGCTTTTAAAAATGCTATCTCAAAGTAAAAGCTATCCATATGGTTATTTAAGGCACACTTACCCATTGGCCTTTTTGTGACCTCTCTCCCTCCTCCAAGGAAACCCAAGAAATTCTTAGGTGTCTTTAAATAAAGATCTGCCCTAGAGAGAGTCTAATAACCCTTGTCTTCATAAGGAACAGTGAAGACATAAAAATATTAATGTGTTGCAGAATTCCTCAGGGAAGGTGGACATGATGTCTACCTAGGCCTTGAACTACCCGAGTTGAGGCCTTAACAGGGGCCTGAGTGAGGCCTTGAAGCCTGTGATGCAGCTAGAAATTCTTAGCCAAGTGTGGCACAGTTAGAAATTAGTAGTTAAAGTGTCAGGGAAAGATAATAGGGTTGTGAAGGTCACTGAATAGACTTGTTAGTGAGCATGTGATAGCCACCTTAAGAGTTAGTAAAATAAAGTGTGTTTTCATACTTCTCTCTGCTGTGTGCCAATGAAGAGCTGCTGTGGATGTAAACTATATGGAAATGTATAAAAGTAGCCATCTTAGCTGAATAAAGCAGAACGTAGCTGTTAACCATATTGGCTTGATCTGCGTTCTCTCTATACTCCGACTTCCCTTTTATCTCAGGCCAACCCTGGTACTATTAATGTAATAAAAATATTCTAAGCAGAACAAAAAGGAAACTTCCTAAAAAGCTGGAAGTCTAATCTATTGCAAATCTTAAATCTTGCAGAAGTAGAGCAGAGTGGAGAAGACAGTAAGATGTCACATGCAAACACACCTAGAACAAGTCTTCCATGTAGGGCTTCCAATCAGCAGTAATGTCACATTCTCCAGCTGACAGCTGGCAAGTGAAAATCCAAACCAAGCATAGTTTTCTTCCCCCTCCACCATCCAGTTGGCATCCTGTACTGACAGAAGTCCTGAGAGACCAGAAAAAAATGAGTTAAATCTTGGTGTACCCTGGCATTGAAAAACCCACTTGCAATCCTCCACTGAAGCATCTTGTGACAGCAAGTTTCTCTGTGCAAAGTTACCTGTCCATGTCATGACATCAGTAGTTGACTTTGCTTGCTCACTCTGCAGCTCTGTTGGCTGGTGAAAGCTTTCATTTGACACAGCCCATTTCTGAACCCTTCCAATAGCCAACATGAAGTACATGAAAGCTACCACTCGAGCCTGACATAAACTACTTACAGTTTATCAGAACTTATAATTCTTCAAAGGTGCTGGGTGGGAGAGCTTCAGATCATTCTGGCTATAATTTAAATTACTCATTCTGTGCTTTGGTTTTACAAAGATGTCAGTTAGCAGTGTTTTGAAACCCATGTTCTTGTGGTTTCTAATTTTACATGAATTAGAATAAACTGCAACAATTAAGCATTATTGTAAATCTCAATTGCATGATTCTGACAAAGCTGCCCATGCTTTATTATTTAGTTCCATATATGATTTTTCCTCTCTTATTCACTAGAAACTCCATCACCTTTACTCATTAACTGTATTCACTTGTAGCATTCCTCTTTAGCCACATGAAGGAACGTAAAGAATGATGAAGATTCATTTGTTGAGGTTCATTTGCAATTTTCCAAGAAAGAGTAGTGAGCCTACACTGGATCTATTGCTTTAGCAAGGTTTCCAACACAGTTTCCCACAACTGTTCCTGCATCCAAGCTCGGACATTGCAGTTTGGATGGACAGAAAACCAAATGGGAAAAACCTGGCTGAGATGATCCATCTGACAAGAGCAGAGAATCATGCGTTTTTCTCTGAATGCCTGCAACAAGTGGAGTGCCTTTAGGGATCAATTTTTTGACTCATCCTGTTGGACACTTTATGATAAATTATTTAGACAAGGCAACAAGATGCCCTTTTATTAAGCTGGCAGATAACGAGATTTCAGGGGGTGGTCCCATTCAGAGGCACACAGGCAGGCTGGAGTAACAGGCTGACAGGAACTTCACACAATTCAGTGAGGACGAATGCAAAGCCTGACCCTGGGAAAGGAGATGCCCTTGCACTGATACAGCTGGGGACAGACTGGCTGAGGAGCTGTCATGTGGAAAAGGCCCTGGAGATCCTGGTGGGCAAAGAGCTGAGTGGGAGGCTCTGACAGCAGACAGCCAACAGTGTCTCAGACTAGTAAGCAGGACCATGGCAAAGAGACTGAGAGAAGTGATTGTTCCCTAGATCACACCTATAATATGTTGTTCTGTAACAGGAAAGATGTTGACAAACTGCAGCAAGTTTAATAGGGGTGTTTCACGCTTTCTGTGCCTGTAAGATCACTATGCATGGCGGAAGGACAACAGAAAATGAACATAAACTGAAACAAGAAATGTTCATACTGGCTGTAACAAGAGACAAGAAGTAGAACAGCTGTCCAGAGTAGCTGTGCAATTTCTATCACTGGAGATTTTAAGATGCAACTGGACAAAGCCCTGAGCAATCTGGTCTGGCTCACAGGTTATTGAGTAGGAGGGACATCCTTTGAGATCACTTCAGACCTGAATTATGCCATGATTAATTAGGAACAAATAACTGGTCACATAAACTATGGGAGGGTTAATTTACTCAACAAAATTACCTTGGTCACTTCTGTTGAAATGAGAGTAAAATGCAACCACAAATCCTCTCTGCTTCCCACCACCAGGTGCATATGGAGAGCCCACAACCAGATCAGCATTTCCATTCCCATCAATATCAGCTGCCAGGAGGGACCATCCAAGATTACAGTAGGAATACTGCAATAAACAGTTAGTTTAAGCCTGAAATAGAACTGAAACCATCAATTCTGTAGCAAAATAGAGCAACTTAATTCTAAAGAGCTAACTTTGCTTCTGACCAAATTACCCTCCCACTCCCTGGCTTCAGTTTTGTTTTCTTTGTTTTTTTGTTTGGTTTGGGTCAGGGTTTTTTGGTGGCTTTTTTTGGTTTTGAGGGATATGCACCTTTCTATTCACCCTGCTGCCTTCCTGCACTGGGGTATAAATGTCTTTCCCAAATACAATCAATCTAAACAAGCACCTGCTTGCTCCATCCCCTTCAGTCTAAATTTCCTTGCAATGATAAGTTGAATTTTAATATTCTTTTTTTTAAGCCCATAAGCTCTTTTCCCCATTATCTCACCTCCTGCCTGTGTAGCCTTGTGTTAGCCCGGCTAACAGGATAGCATAAACAGGATATTACATTATCAATATACCTGACAAGTTATGGTAACGTTTGGCTGAGGTGCCAAGCCTCTTCCCTCAGTTCCAAAGTAGACATACACAGCACCCTAAACAGCAGAAAAAGAAAATGAGGCATGAGAGCACCTGCAGGTCAGTATCAAGTATTAAATCCAAGGCCAATCACAAGTAGTGGAACAGTTCTGCAAGGGTTATTTATGCAACTTCATTTTCCCTCTCAGAGCCTCCCCATAATACTTTCTTTCCCACCCCAAACCTAAGAATATCCATGGGTAATGGGTACTGCTGTAGCCAAGCAACAAAGTAGAGAAGTACATTTTTATCACACTGTGAGTAAGGAACAAGGGCAGTATATTTATACTCATAATACACATGTTCAGATGGCTCAAATTTTGATAATCATTATTTAATGCAATGGCAAACAGCGCCAGGCACAACAGATGCACACAAGTTTCTAAGTGGTGAGTCTAAATTAAAGCAACTTAATTCTTAGCTAGAAAGGTGAATTAGTATCTAAAATTCTGAAGAGTTTTAAGCTTAATGTTTATAGTTTAAATCAAAACATTTTAGCCCTCAGTTTGCATGTTCTAAAAATACTCAGGGACCATTACACAGGCTTATCTGGTAAGCTGTAAATCATTAAGCCTCTGTAACTTGATTATTTTAGCAAGTGTATCTGTGTTCATATCACATTTTAGCTATCATTTGTTAGCCTTGTGACAGCATATGATGAAGCTCATTGACCCATGAGGTCCATTCCAGACTCTCTGCTCCTAAATAAAAAGGGTACATTTGTATTTCATGAATGGCCCCTTATATTTCCAGCACATCAATGCTGCAAAGTTGCAATCTGGTTTGGATTTCTAATGTGCAAAAAGGCCACTGATAGAGAAATACAGGTAGCTGTCATTGCTCTAGTCAAAGTACCTCTAGTCAAAGGTTATAAACTTCTGTTTAAATTACAGTGTCACCTTGAGCAACAACAGAAACGCTCTTTTTCATTTTAATGTTTTAAAAAAATATGTATCAATAAAAACACTCAGTTTGGAGAGTTTAAAAAGAACAACAAACAACCTATGTTTGTAGCTTACTTTGTACGTAAGAAACTGAGATCCCACAGAAGGTGCTCCAATTACCAGATCTGGCACTCCATCCTCATTGAAGTCCAGGACTGCCAAGGCAGAACCAAATCTTCCTGAAGGCTAAAAGAAAAGGGATTGCTCTCGTGTTTTCAAGCCAAAACCATGAAAACCAAATGTACATTTGCACAGGAAAGAACTGGAAACAGATGACAAAAGTCTATCCAAACAATTTTTTTTCTTCTGAGTAATAACTCCCGTGACAATACACTAATTCAAAGTCAACTGTGCTAAAATGAAGGACAACTGAATATAATATGGTGCTGCTTTGCCATTTCCTCTTTTGAGTCCAGTGCACCATTGATGTTAAGTTTATGGTCTTTTCTGTTGACAGCATTGTGACTGGGAACCACTAAAACACTCTGTAAGAAGATAGCAGCTGTTAATCCACCATTTATAACCACAGAAACAAATTAAAAGGAAATGTATCTCATTTCTCCCTATTATTTTCTTTCTGAACAAAGGTATTTTCTACAGAGGATCATACTTAACACTCAAAAGGGTCATTTGTTCCTACTTCTTGGTTACAAACCTGCCACATTCATGTCAAATTAGAGTTTTCTCTTTTCTTTTTTTTTTTTTCCAATACCCTTACTTACAGACAAAATTATTTGGGGAGAAGTTATCAATTCATGAAGAAATGCAGCCTCAAAGGAATTAAAACATATCAAATTAATAATTTTAGATTAAAAAGGACAGGAAACACAATATTTTCATAAATGCAGGGATCAGAACGAGCTATACTGTGATTTACAGAGACACAACCTGAGTTTTATTTAAGGGCACTTTATGGTCTAATACTCAGTTATCTGTTACAGTAATGGAAGTGAACCTACATATCACCATCACTTCAATTGTTCCTGGAACTTTAATAATGATTATTTTTCTTGAAAAGCATATGACATCAGGAGTGTGTCAGGAATAATATTCATACACATTAATGAAACCACTGCTCATTCGAAACTTACCAATTTTCAGGAAAAAAAAAAATTAACTGACAAATATCTGCCTTGACCCCTTACCTGATGACCCTGCAGTACTTGGTCAGCTTTCTCATCCAGGTCCATGTCCTCTGCTGGCAAACCTGACTGGTTGCCATAGACCACATACACCCTTCCTGTCTGAACATGGCCCATGGTGCTGTACCCTGGTGCTCCAGCCACCAGATCTTCATATCCATCCTGGTTTAGGTCAGCTGAGATCAGTGCCCTGTACAGCAAGGAAGACCACAAAATCAGTATTTCCAGACTACCACAATATTAGTGAAAAAAACCCCATAATTCAGATAAACCAGGACTTGTGCTTCCCCATATTGTTTTGTAAAGATCTATACAGCATGTCGTATATCACATATTTATTTGTGTTTTCCAGAATTAAGTGAAACCAGAAGAATCATCTTCCATCAATGCATCTGAGATCTGTAGGAACTGCTTTTTACTGACTGAAAGCAATCAGAGCAAGGAGCATGAAAAAGGGCCAGTTGCATAGGACAAAGAACACAGAAAAAAAGAAATTAAATATCTTTTAAACTGAACATCTGATTTAATTGATGGACTTAACAAGAGATAAGCAAAAGGATCACAGGTTTCAGTAACATGCTGGAGTTTAGAGAGGGAGCATGGAAAGAACTAACTACTGTTAATTTAGCCAGTATGAAGTAAACTCAAGAATAAAATCCAAATTTTGAGACAGAATAAGGGAAATTAGGTAAGCAGCAATGGAAATCCGTTTTATTACTCTTCTTTGTAGCAGGTCAAGGTAGAACCTTATTGGCAAGGAGAGAGAATATGCCTCTCTCTGTCCTGAATCTATCTACTAGTCTAGAGTACTTCCAAGAAGTCTCACTAGACATCATCAGTCATCAACTCATGACAGATGATTAATTTTGCACAAACATCATCCAACAATCAAAAAAAGGGAAGCAATGATCCTTTTCTGTTCAGAACTAGAGCCAGTGTTAGTTCTAATGTTGGTTCCTTCCATTCTGAGCTTAATCAACATCTGGAAGAAAAATTTTATGAGTTAACTTGCTGTTCTGGACATACAATATAAGCCATTCCCTCAGATTTGTACCACTAATTGCTTTGCACTATCACCTTTGAAGAGTCTCCAAAAGACTAACAATAATATTTTGGTAGGTACTAAAAATTTTCAGAAATAAAGAGGAAGGTGGGATGAAAAAAATTACCAACCATCCAAGCCTAGCATAGGGTGAAGTCAGAAAATATGAAGCTGCTGGCTTGGAGATGTGCTTAGATTTCTGATGGGTAGCTCCTAATGCTCTCCAGACATTGTTTTTAAAAGCATGGTTTATCAAGCGGAGGGATTTCTGAAATAAAAATAATAAAGGGACACAACAGTGGTTAAAGCACAGATTGAAACTCTACGACGTTTTGGGACGCTTCAAAAATCAAGTCACTAATAGTGGAAATCACCACCAGGATTTAGGAGGAGTTTGATTCAGATCATAAGCACCATTTTAGAAAGACAAAAATCTGTATGCTCTAAAGGGAGCATTACTAATCATTCAGTGCCATGTTTTGCTGGGAGTTCTTAACCCAAAAAAGCTATCATATGTCTGTATAATGTAAATACTAAATATACATGTTGTCATTTTTGGCACTGCGGGATTTGTTCTTACTTCACTATACAATGAGCAAAGTTTAAAAACTGAGTATTTATGATGTACATATATAGATTAACAATGGTACTGAAATGTCCATGAAGTCAGCTACTGTTAACATCCTGAGACCCTGCTCCACAACACAGCATTTGAGACAGAAACAAAAACAATTTTCTATAGTGATGAATTTTACCTGACACATCTGTTACTTCTCACTTACTGTTGCCCAAGGCTGTATGTTGAATTGAACTCCTCTCTCTGTATAGTTTATATTCTTCTCAAGTGTTTCTGTAAGCAAAGAAGTTGTATTCTCATGATGTTTATATTTTGATTGTTTGTTTCTTCTAAAATAAAGAAGGCAGTGGTAAGAATTAATATAACTGAAATAATGACTTGAGGTAAAAGTCACTCTTAGGTTCTCAGTTCCCTTATATAAAACTTGATTATTTATGCTGAAAGAATCCCTAATTCATACACAAAAAAATTATCCAAAATGTGTCTAATTTTCAGTAGCTCACTTAGCAGAAGACTCTCATCACTGAAGCTTTAAACCATCAGAGCTATACTTACATGTGGTTGTCCTTGTGCTCCTTTGTGCAGTTTATGAACAGAGGGTTCTCAGGCAGGAAGCAGTCACTAAAGAAAAATACACAGAACGCACTTAAAAGAATTTACTATAATGGAAGTGAAACTAAAAATACTACTTTTATCCTTACTGATTTTTCTGTTAAAAGCCATCTGTTTTCTCACAAAAATCAAAATCAAAGCATCATCACGACCCTTAGAAACCCCAGTGATGTTTATCTGATGACCTTGATTAGGTTCTGTATGACATCTTTATAGAGCTCTTGAAGGAAACTTATTGTAACATGCATGTGTATAAATCTAAAGCACTTTTAATGAAAGTGCCATTCTGGAACAAAGAATATAACAGATTGTATTTCATTCTGTATTTCAAATATAATTTCCCAAAATAGCAACAGTAATATTTTCCATATAAATGGATGGATTAATTGCCACTGTTGGTCTTCTAAAGTTATTTACAGAAAGGTTATATTTGTAAGAGAGCTGTAGAGGGTTAAATTTCTATAAAAATATGAAATTGTGATTAGAAGCCTGAGCTTAAACACTAGAATATATACTCCTACTCTTTCTAATCCTATTTGCCTGCAGAGTCTGAAGGTAATATCTGATCTCCCCTCAAAAGGGACATCTTTGCTGACTGATGGCAGCATCCAAAAAATGCAGGCTCAGACTGCCAGTCCAGACAGAACCTCAGGGCATGGCTATACAACATTTAAGCAAACCCTTGAGTATATCTTAAAGAATGCCCTAAATTTTCCCTGCTAAGTATCATCTGGGCATGTCAGAGGCATGCCAGGGCAAAGGAGTGTAAACACATAAAAAGTACAAACTCAAGGCCTGCATAATCCTGTGTACCCAGGTAAAAGGTAGCTATGGAAATACCCTTGTACAAGTGAGGATCTAGAGCTCAGCACCTCTTGTAGGAAAGATCCTGTCTTAAAAAGAACAGTTAAGTGGGTGTCAGGACTTGACTACTGCATTTCATAGTTCAGGGGACACACTATACCTGGTTCCATTCTCCAGCATATGGCTCGTCAGCTCAAAAATGTTGTTGGTCCAGAATGCCATGTCATCCACTCCTCCAAGGAAATATTCATGGAACTTCTCCACCAGAAATGGAGATTTACTAGCAAATGTTGGGAAAAGCTAAGAAACAGGCAACATCCTCAGTAAGATGGATCACATCTTCTCCATGCTACGTGTTCATTTTCATAAAGAAAACAGAAAACCAACCTTGCCAACCAGAAGCCTTTCTCCATGCCTGAAAAAAAAATCAGAAATAAAACTTGCTTCATTTAATACTTAATTATTTAAATAGTTCTTTTCAAAAGTCCTATATGGTAAATACTTTGAAGTCATTACATTTCTGTGTTGGCTGTTAATGTATTTTTAAAGTTGTAATGTAAAAAGTAACGACATAAACTTTATTGCCCTTAATTTTGAAGGATTCACAGTTTTGTAAATGTTGTGTGACTACTGTTAATTAACTGAAATACAGTATACTGCTAAGCTGTTCAGGATATTCAAAAGCAGACACTGCTAGATATGCAAAGTCTCTTGAATTATTCTTGGACTTGAA
Source organism: Trochalopteron elliotii (assembly GCA_024734555.1). NCBI lineage: Eukaryota > Metazoa > Chordata > Aves > Passeriformes > Leiothrichidae > Trochalopteron > Trochalopteron elliotii. Next base: position 8,580,459 of record JANPWX010000049.1, read on the forward strand.
GGGACGTACATAAAGTCTAGATAAGGCATGTATCTAGAGACTCCTTCACTGCATGATAATTATACTGCTAACTTACCACACTGCAATGGTACTTGAAGACACAGCTGTTCTCAAATAAATAGGCATAAATACATTAAATGTATAAATGCATTAAATAGCCAAGATTCACCATCTGTGCTGTAATAATTAATTTAACAGTCATTAAGTAGTCAAAATTTGAATTCCAGTCATTAAAAAATTCAGATGTTCTGTGATTTTGGGGTCTAGGAGGGATTTTTCCTTGCTGATATGTGTAAGGTGTTTCAAATACAATTTCAAATACAATTATCATATTTCTCCAACATATGTTTCACTTACAAAAGCTCAGGCAGATATATTCAACTTACAGTTCAAGAAACAGCAGATAAGTACATTCAGCAATTGTGCTTTCAGTTATGATCTCTTTTCCATAAAATTCCTTATAGATAGCTGCTAGGTCTTTGACAGGTACATACCTAAAAAAAAAATGTATTACAGCAAAAGATGTTCCATATCATCCAATAAAAGATTGCAGTTCTTGTAATAACAACAGCCTATAAAATATTCCAAATTTCAAAAGACTACATAAGATCATGAAGATTTACAAATACCAGGATTGCACATGCAACTGTGAGGAAAAAAAAAAAAAAAAAAAAAAAAGTGGATATCTAAATCTTCTGCTCATTTTTATGCTTTTAAAACTGCCTGAATTCAATATCCTCAACTTCCAAAACTTTAAATAAATTGAGATTGCCACTTAACTGACAGTCCAGCAAAAGGTTTTCGCTAGCTATTTTATATAGAACTACTTTTAATTTAAGACATAAATAATTTCATCTTTTTGCTGTGTTCCTATACATAAAACTCTCTTCTGCCTTCCAGTTTTTCATGTCAGGGAACAGGAAATATGCATATAAGAAATATCAAACTCATAACATTTAAATTTGTTGCAAGGGTTTCTTTTGACAGAAAAATAAAGGACAGCATTTTGTTAAAACAGTTTAATACAGAATTATGTGACATTATATGCCATTTTATTATATATGATTATACAAAAATACACATTAAATATTAAAGAAGGCAGCCTCATTATCTTACCAACTTGATGCCAGATAACTGAAGTCCAGCTCATACTGACTCACTACGTCTCCTCCTGAGGATGAAAGAATGAAAAAAACTCCACATAGCCCAACAAACAAAACCTGTTAAGTATCTGTCATGGGTAACAGTGTGCAGGAAGCTATGTATGGCTCTTCTACATGCATTTATATGGCAGATCTTCCAGCTATATATTTGGAATACACAAATGGTTCACTTGAAAGTATGCTGCACATTTTGTACCTCCGGAGAGTAATGTACAATTTAAAACCACAGTAGTGACTCCATCCAAATCTTAGCACCATTTGGTCTGCACTTTGGCTTTAATCCAAATATCCATATGCCTTATCACATCTCCTGAAACCTGAGGACAGGTACAGCAGGGTTTTGCAAGCCATGAGGGAGGGCAAGAACACAGTGTCCATAAGCCATTCTTAACTCCTGCATTGCACAGGGCAAGATACAGAATCAACCACCATGGGTTTGAAGAGAACTAGTTATTCTAATACAAGGATCTATGACTGGCAAACAGAAACATTACCAAAATCTCCAACACTGTGAGCTTCTGAGTATGAACCATGAAAATCAATCTGGAGAAAGAGAAAAACAAGAGAACTGCCTGTTTCTTTTAATATGAGCAGAAACAAACTCTCTAAGCAATGTTTATGTTTACAAGTCCCAAACCTGAACAACTTCACTCTTATGAAGTTTGTGACATCATGTCTCTCCAAAAATCTTCCTGAAACAGGGCTCCAGCTTTTCTCTTTCCTCCCCACCACAGTCCAAAGCGAAGCTATCCGTTCCAATAAATCCAGTTGTATCAATAAATAAAATAATACAGGCTTACTTCTCCCATGGTCTTTAGAAATCCTTGGTCGATGCCCAGGCTATGCCAGCTAACATCTGCCACCATATGTGAAGCAATTCCAAACAGGAAAGCCACCAGCTTCTCTGTAGCCTACACAACAACAACCCACTTGTCAGTCATTTTACTCCTGTCTTTAAGAAAATGTTAGCATTTTCTGTATGTGCCTTATACAAGGATACAGGTGAGAAGCTCTTACAGCCCAAGAGGTTACCAGGACTAAGTGCTGACCATTCATTGCTTGATGCTGTGGTCAACTTTTGTGACTTCAGAAGCTTTAAGCAGTTTATACAGCCCAAGGCCATAGAATCATGGTTGATGTGAGGGCAATTTGTATAGTTCAAGTTAAATGTGTACTAAACTGTTTTTCTGGACCAAGGATAAACTTCCAAGGACTGAAGTCCCTCTGCCACCATGGTTATTGTGTAGGCAGACAGAGAGAAATACATTCCTCTGCATGGTTACTTTTGACAGATTGTTTTCCCTTTCCTCCTACATAGCTCACAGACCATTAACAAGAGCAAATCTGGACCAAGTTCAAGATTTCACAAGTGAAAAGTCTAAAAGGTGTCTGCTTTTCAAATGGCAAACCCTCAACCAGACCTCACAGGAATGCAAGACCATCAATCATATTTAAAAGTTGGGACCTATTAAATGTATCATAAGCACCAGACCACAGTGGAGAAAACTGACAGACTTTATATGGAAACTGTAAATTTTTTGTATGGTAAAGATTAAAACCGGATTTCAAGTGTTCCTACATAAGCAGAGACTTTAATATAAAAATGTTAGTTTTTTTCTACACCTCACAGAGGATGAAATTACAGCTAGAGAAGGTGAAGAAAAAAGTTGAAAACAAAGTCAATCAAGCAAAAGATAATCAATTTTCTTACCTCTTCCCAAGGCTGAGGATAATTCTTTCTGATGTAGTCAATACTCGCTTTGAGAAATGGTGACCAGTGAGTGTCTTCAGACACATCACGGAACATTCCTATTGCAATAAAATTTATATCAATATTTGATTTATTCTTTAGGGAAAAATTAAATAGAAAAAAGAAAAAGAAAAGGTTTTCTCCATTAAAAACCCTACAGACCTTTGTTCAATTTCATGTCAGAGAGATGATACATTTTGCACTCCAGCTAATGAAAAGAGCCAAAAGAGACTTATTTTTATCTGATTTATACTATCAAAACAGGTACTAGATTTACCTTGTATGATTTTGGCTTGAAGCATCTGAAAATTTTGTACCTGCTCCTTTTCTCTGTGCCTGTGAGTAGGTACAGTACAATGAAAAGCTGCCTCCCAAGCAGAGAAGATAAAGAGAGCTGACAGAGAACCTGTTGACTAAATTAATACATCCATTTGTATAGAAGAAAAGCTGTAGGGAATGGCAGCCAACTCAAAATGTCATGTTTTCTGGCAGGTATCAGTTTCCACAGGGCAGAGGAGGGCTATGTTATCATTATCACCACAATCATTTTCAACAGAAAGGCAAACTAGCCAAGATTCAGTCAGAGTAGGAGGTGAAAAAAGTAGGAAAGCAGGAAAAAATCAGGTTTCTTTGAAGAATCAGTTACTACTCTCACCTGAATTTAGGCAGAAAAGGTTGTGTAGGATCTAACACAAGTGACCTTGCCTAAAATTTCTGTGTACCTACATAAAGCTAAGTGCAAAGGGATGTTGACATAAAGAGATCAAGCCACACATAGTATTAAATTCTCTAAGGGGGAAGAAGGTAGGCAGGAGATTGTTCAGACCATTAGTACTCTTGGAGGAAGAGTGCATGTTTGTTGACACAGCAGTGTGAAACTTCATGTTAGGGTAGATTAAACACTGAGAGAGCAGACCTTGGGGATGATTCAGTTACCTTTTGGCCTCTACAGTGCAGCTAAACTAGATAAAAGAAGGATGGTACTTGCTTGGTCAAAATCAGAGTAGCCTTCTACATCTAAGCTTGTCTCTTGTTCAAAGAGGCAGTCTGCATGGCTTTGTTTTGGATGGCTTTGCTCTTGATCTTGTCCCACTCAGTTAAAACACTTCAGATCTTAAAAGGTACCTATTTCTTCCATATTGACTAAGGAGACTGCTGACAAATGGTCCAACTCCAACAAGGCAAGATGGACTGCAGTGTTAGTGAAGGAATGAAGATTGGATACTGCAGATAGAGAAGCTCTGACCTGGTATAAGACAGGTCAAAACACTTAGAAGGGAAAGACGAGTAGATAGATATAACCAAGCTGAAGTAGGAACTGAAAAATATCCCAGAGAACATCAGTCATGAAAACAAGGAAAGCAATACTGAAGTTTAGGACAAGAAGTTGGCAGAGAAAACCAAGACTAGCGACAGAAGAGTGACAGAAGATGAGCAACAGAAGACAAGACCAGTATTAAATGCCAGAACAGAGAGGTGATCTGGATGTGAACTGAGCACATCAGGATATGAACCAAGCAGCCTGTAGTTGGCATAACCAACAGGCAGTATCAAGAACCTCTGTCTGAGAAAAATGAGAACACTTTGGCTGCAACTGTGTGATTTGGCTCTAAACCAAACAAAGATCCTAAGTACACCTCAAATTCAATGGAATTTGCATGGCCCACTAAAATAAACTACTTCCAATACTTTAAACTTCCAGTAATATCTCCACAATATTGAAGCCAGTAAGGCCAGATATCCTGACACAAAGTACTTATCACTGCCCTGTCTCTGGTATCTGCCTAAACACCCCAATAGCTTATAGCTGGAGGACAGGCTCTTTACCCCATTTGCTAACTGCTCATTATCCAGATTTACTCTTTCAATAGCAAATATCCTACAGCAAGGCCTAGCTGGCTGTTTTATAGCTTTAATGTTGCTGGAGAAGCTGATTATGATCAAGAGCTAACCTTCCAGAGCTGAAAAATCAGGGGACCACTTGCAAGTCAAGACATACTTTTTACAGCTATTGCAAGAGGGTGCTAATTTTGTAGTGCAGTTGTTTGATCTGCAAGCAGCAAAATTAAGACTGGGATTAATTTCCAACAAGAAGAGTAGAAGGCAAAAGACTGCACTCTGGGGAAAAAAAAGGCTATAAACTGGGATGTTATTAACACTTGCCCACCCACCCTCAGCAAGTCCTACATTATTTTGTTGCTGTGGGATTTTTAGATCCTTCTATCCTCTTTTTGACTGATCTGATAGAAACTAATAATTTTTAATACAGAAATAGCGTTAGGCCTTCCCCAAGATTTATGAAAAAAAGATCATTTTGTCCTCTCTGCACTCAGTAATCTGACCTAATTTAGTCAAACAGCATCTTTCTATCAAAATGCCCTACCCATTAAATAGTTAAATTTACCCAAGAGTTACTTTCTAAAACATTTTCAAATATATTATTTAGCTATAAAATTCTGCAAAAAGGCTTCAACAAAAATGGTGGGTAGTTTTTGCAGGAAAGCATTTTTGGCCACACTTCATTTCTTACAACATAACCATTTTTCACCCACTAAATTCTGTAGGATTTACACATAAAAATGCAGTTGTTACAACATTGGACTTACAAAGCTTCTCTTACCATGTTTGCAGATTGGAGGATAAAAGGCATCAGGATAAATGCTCCCAGCCTGAAAAGCATCTTGGTGATTTAGTAATAACTGGGGAAAGGATGGGGGGGAAAGGAATCAGAATGCCATTCCACAGCACAGAACCACATTTTACTGCCAACGTCAAAGATACATTCTAAATAGCCAGCAAAATACAACTATTATCTTGGTAAAATACACCATGCAGTGCACAAAACTTGACTGTGATTTTGCTGTCCTTAGGTTTATTAAATCTGCTTTCCCAAAGGCCTCTACTGATTCTTCTAGTATAACATAGAGCATGACTAAAGAAGATAGGAAAACATGCAAGAAACCACACAAAGTATATATATACACGCATTAGTATAATTGCTATATTTCTGTAATAATATTCAGAAGGAGTCAAATTATTTTGAATAAAAAAAGGTAAAAATGCAGTCTGGGCACAATATTGACACACACATTACTGAGAATGATAAAGAAAGGCAAGAAGACAGAAAGAAAAACATCCAGAAGAAAGGTATACAAAATTAAGCAATAATATGCTTCCTACCTGTCTATAATTAACACTCCCTTCATGCTTAATGAAAAATTCCAGAGCTCTATGTGCTGAAAAACAATATATTGAAGTGTTGATTTATAGATAATGTGTCCAGGTCCACGTTCTGTCAGAAGCACTAGCAGAACTAGAAGACACCATGTTTTCATACCTAAGCCAAGCACCACGTGCATGAAACACCATTTCTCACAGAGCTATGCGGCTGTGAGAGGCTGTTTTCTCACCTAGGGAGTCATAAGGAAGTGCTCTTTCTGTGGCACTCTTTACTCTCTCTCTAATCCCAAGCTCCCAAGCTGACCAAACTGAAATGACAGGGAAACGAATTCCCCATGTCCAGAAATGAGCTACAGCAGTGAACTGACAGGACCACACCCAGCACGTGTGGACCATAAAGTTCTAGTTGTACTGTATTCAAGCTTCATTGTTGCCCTTAACAGTGAAAAAGGCATGTTGGGAATCAATGTGGGTGTTTAACAGTTTGATTAAGTTTTAACAGGCATGAAAAGTAACAAAAATCAAAAGTGAGCAAGGTAAATAACACTAATTATTCACTGAATTGGCAGATATTCTTACTGTCAAAATCTTTATTTAGCTGGCATAACAAGTGAATGAAATGAACTGACATTCTTTTCTCTAATGAGGTCTCCTAATTAATATTAAATCCCAGGTATAATCTATTAACACTATTCTAAAACTACCCAACATTTCCTCTAAAGCTATTTACAAAGATTGAAGTTAATTTGTTCCTTACCAAATAAATCACATCACAAAAAAACCCCAAAAAACCAAACAACAAAACAAACAAAAACCTCCTCCCACCAAATCCAAAACAATTCCTATTACTATTCTGAAACAAGATCTAGACAAAACTGTGGGGGTCTGAATGATCTTTCACTTTGAATTTTACCCAGTAATCTAAATCATCCTTATACAAATAAGTTAAGATACCTTAAAGACCAGCCTTGCAGCAGAAGAGAAACAACAGCAAAATAGTAAGTAACAATCTAAAATTTTAAGGCTCAGACATTTCTACACACATCACATCTCTGATTCCAGTGTGGGAGAGCCTGAGTTTGGCAGTTTGCTTTTTCTGCCTCACACCTCCCCCACACTTCTCTCACTACTCGAGTGGGCTCAAGCTCTATAACTCCACCTTTACAAGGAATTTTATGCCAGATCCCCACAGTCCCACAGAGCCTCACAAGTCTGACAGGGACCCCTAGGGCAAAGAGCTTCCCCACCCAGACCTGCACGGCACAGCCATGCAAGTAGGACACAGCACAGCCCTGCCAACCGCACTGAACACCATCAATATTCTGAACAGGCAGAGCTTTTCACCATTTTAAAAGTACTTTCAAAACTCGTCCAGGATTTCTTTGGTGCTGTCTTTGAGTGAGAGGTATTCTTTCCTATGGTTTGTTGTTTGTTTGGTTTTTTTTTGGGTTTTCTGTTTTTTTGGCAGGGTGTTTTTTTTGTTTGGTTGGGGTTTTTTGTTTGTTTTTGTTTTCCTGGAGTACTCATTGTCTGAATTTTGGAAATATTTTCATCTTATCGTCATGGATTTTTATGTGAACAGCAATAAGAGCATTCATTTTAGCAGCATCAGAGACGATCACAATTTACCGTAATTTTCCAACAAATGGACAAAACTTGGTGTAAACTATGACCCAATAGTTCAGTGTACACACAACTCCCCAGACAACCAAGATTATATAAATATATATGTATTATATTAAATAAACACAAGTTTTCTGCAACACGCTCCCTTGATTAGAAAAAGAAAAAAAAATTACTGCTTTGGGACAGATCTATAAGCTTGTTTCTCTGTGCAGACTTTTTTTTTTCCAAACACACTCTATTCTGGCAAATCTGTTATTTCAAGTCCTCAGAAGTTCATACTCAGTAATTAGAGCCCTGAGCTTGCAGAGTTGTGTGCACTTGCCTAACCTCAGGCAGCGTGACTTCTCCTACAGATTATTATGGGTTTCTTGACACATTGTTAGGAAAAGCAAATTGTTCCGGGATGCTGACCATGGGTACAACACTCAGTAAGGGAACACACTCCCGTCTCAAACACCATGAATAATCCCAGTCTTTAAATTGTTCAAAGTTGCATGTATTCAGTACTCAAAATCTGAGAAAATTACCAGAATAAAGGCAACATCCTACGTTTTACCATCTGTTTGAGCAATGGATTTAGAAACAAAACCAGAAGAATAAACAATTAAAACTGTCAATTATTGTGAGTAGCTGTTTCAGAATAACCTCACACTGCTCATGTTTGTGCTTGCAATAACTGCGGAAGAAACCAGGTTTTAAAAATAGCACAGGCAAACAAGAAATTCAAAACAGAAATATTTCTCCATTTTGACGTTCACTCAGTTCTCTCCTTCATTCTCTACAAATCTAGGCTGTTATGCCTACAGAGAGTGACCTACCAGAAAGAGACACAGAACAAAATTTTTTTTGATGTTAGTTACAGATAGAAACACATTTTATCTACTTGTGCAGGTATGGCATAATTAATACAGAGTGATTTGTAAACAGAGTTACCACAAAGGACTTGTGTTATTCTTTAGTTTAAACATAACAATCCCACGAATTGCCTAAAGTATTCCTTTTCTTTCTCCAAACCAAACTCTGTCTGCGTACACTCACAGACAAAAACATTCCAGTTACATAATGACTGTGTCTCAGGAGACGGAAAAATACGCAACTCAAGTGAATTCCAGCATTTTACTTACAAAACCAGTAAAATTTCAAACTCCAAAATCAAACTCCTCATTAATCCTGCTTTCACATTTTTAAAATGATGTAGACTACTCATTACTTTAACATTATTTCCTCTCTCTGCTTTCCAGCTGAATCTGAATTTACTTCTCTTCACAAGAAATTCAAAACAGAAGAAAATTCATTTTGAACATGTCTTACCTATTTCGACATGTGTTGAAATTCCACACGGGATACATCTTTGACAGAAATGGTAGAGGATAACCAGCGAGACAGACCAAATGTTCAGACCAACCATGATGCTGGCTCCAACTGTGGTTTTCAGAAGCCTGGAGCAGTAGCACTGTGACCTTTGAAACGTAGGTTACGGAGCATGCCTTTTCTTTCACACATATTGCTGACACAGCAAGCAAATGACTGCCAAATTTGAAAGGCTATTTATACCAATGCTTTCTTTTACTGCAAATAAAGTAATTCATAGAAAGAAAGAAATAAACTGTGGGTATTCTTCCCACTTGAATTCTGTAATATCTCTAGGATTTGAGCAGGGTAATCAGTGTATCACACTGCACAGCAGCAGTGAGATTTCTGTTAAATCCGACAGCATGGCAAAGAGTGTCCTCTCAGAATTTGTCCAGCTCATGGTGTGCTTGCTTTCCAGCAACTACATCCCATTTCACAAAAGAAATTAAAGCCAATTGCCAAAGGAGTATTAATAGAAAAACTCTAGCTTCTGAGTTGCAGGTAATACACATTCATAACCTTTGGTAAGCTGATAGGATATTACGCACTTAATTCTGGGTCTGATGATCAGTATTGAAAGCCCAGCTGATACGTGGGAGACTCATGGAAGCAGTCCTGCCAAGTGTACTGCTATGAACTTCTGGCTGCAGAGGCTGGGCACCCTGCCTTTCCCACCACCCTTCATGCATGTGGCACAGCCACACCCGTCCCCACGGAGGTGGTGGCACTGGTCAGCGGCTTCGCACAGCCCTTGTGCCAGAGACTGAGCAACTATTACGGCACCCTGTGGCCCATGGGTTCCCGTGGGCCAGTGCTCCTGCAGTAAAGCACAAGTTAGCCTGGGGAAGACGAGACTGAGAGCCGTGGGACCTTATCACACTCCGCACCTTCCTCACGAAGGGACGAGGAGGGGCAGATACTGATCTCTTCTCTGCGGTAATCAGTGACAGGACCCGAGGGAATGGCATGAAGCCGTGTCAGGAGTGGTTTGGGTTGGGTATTGGGTGAAGGTTCTCCACCCAGAGGGTGGTTGGGCGCTGGAACAGGCTCCCCAAGGAAGCGGTCAGACCACCAAGCCTGACAGGGTTCAAGGTGTGACACCTGGCGTGTGCTGTGCAGGGCCACGAACTGGACTTCGATGATCCCTGTGGGTTCCTTTCAACACAGGATTTTCTGTGACTCTAAGCCTCCCCTCTCCCTACGAAGCGGGTGTATGGATGGGGCACAGGAAACGAAGCTCCGCGAAGCAGAAGCTGCCTCCCACTCCTAGCCCCACCGCGGCTCCGCTCCC
>JANPWX010000049.1:8591187-8658449 GCA_024734555.1 Trochalopteron elliotii
GGGGCCGCCTCCCCGCCAAGGTGAGTGGCCGCGGGAGGTGGCGGCGAAGGGGCCCGGGGCGGTCCGGTCCGGTCGGGTGTCCCGGGGCCTCTCTTCCCCGTCCCTGTGTGCGGCGGCCACGGCAGCCTTATCTCTCCCTCCTCCCAGGAGAGGAGCGCGCGCCTCCGCAGATGGTACGAGCTGATGATGGAGAACAAGGAGGAGCTGGCGCGGATCATCACAGCCGAGAACGTGAGTGGGGTGGCGGGGGTGGGCACGGGCACTGCCCCGTGCTGGCACTCGCGATGCGAAACCCAACACAGGCAGCCGAGCAGTGACACCAACTCAAACTGACAGGCGTCAAGCCTCTCCCTGTGCACTTCACCAGTTAGCCATCGTGTCCTTTTTAATAACTTTGGGCATATTGTGCACTCACATTGCTCTGCTAGGTCAATGGGTGACGTTTCAAACATTACTTCTCTGGACATACATAAAGTGCATTGATTTGATGACGGTAGTACCTAATCAGAGAAAACCAGACCCATGTTGTGCTTCATGGCACATACATCCACCTAAACCATGGTCCCTCTGGCAGAAATGTTTGTAACTGGGAAAAATCATGCAAGTTTCTAAGTTGGATTCACACAGTCTGTATCACTGAGTAGTCTGGGAGCTCACAAACTGGTGTCTTTTAGACCAAAACCTTGGTGGAAGATACTTCAGCAACTCCTCTGTGGTGTGGTATCACAGCTGCTAATGGTCATTCAGTCCATGGGATCAGACCTGGGGGTAGTCCAAAGCAATACTCCCAAAACAAATGACCCTGGCATAAAATTAATAACTGTTTTGCCATGATTTGTGTCTTTCTTCAGAGTGATAATAGCAGCTAACTCTGAGTTTGTAAATAAATGCATACTACATTTGCTATTTTTCTTCCTTGTCCTGGGCAGGGGTGAATCCAGGCACAGAATACAAATTATTGACTATACAATGATGATATGTTAAATCCACATAGCTATTGCTGCTGCAATCATATAATCCTTGTTGGAGATTGCAGTGTAAGGCAGAGGGAGAGGATCATAACATACTCAGAAAAGAAGAGAAACTCCAAAATTACTTGAATTTGTTTGTATTGCTTCTGTTTTCTGCTTACAATGTATCTTCAATCTGATTCAATCAAAGGGGAAGCCTCTGAAAGAAGCACAGGGTGAAATCGTGTATTCAGCCTCGTTTCTAGAGTGGTTTGCGGAGGAGGCCCGACGGATTTACGGTGATGTTATTCCATCTGCAAAAGACAGAAGAGTCCTGGTGCTGAAGCAGCCAGTAGGAGTGGCAGCCATTATAACCCCAGTAAGCATAGCTGAACTCTTCTGAGTCACGTCAAGGTTTTCAGCTCAGCCCCCTGTTCAAAATGTCACTTACGTCTGCAAAAACAGGAGGCTAAATTTTCCCAGCTTTGATTGTACTATTTTCTCTTTCCCTAGTGGAATTTTCCCAGCGCTATGATCACCCGGAAGGTTGGTGCAGCTCTGGCAGCTGGCTGTACAGTGGTGGTGAAACCTGCAGAGGACACACCTTTATCAGCATTAGCTCTTGGGGAGGTGAGCTTTCGGTGCTAAGCTTTACCTCAGCAATGGACTTATACTGTTAACAGGGAGTCAGATGGGCTTGGAAGGTAGCTCTGGCCAGCTTCATATGTGAAGAAAGAACAAACTGACTTGATACAGGTGTTTTAGTTTAGTGAGAGTCTTTGCAAATTGCATCTAATGTGGTCTAGAGACTCAAAAGGGATTGGGCCGTTTTGATACTCAGAATATCCTTATATCTTTATTTGGTTCTTTTGAACACACAGACAGCTTAAACCAGAGCAAAGCTGCTCTCTCAAGCACCTGTGGCACCTGTTCCTGGTTGTGCTGAGCCCTTATGGCTTCTATTGACTTACAGACTGCTTTCTTCAAAACAGTGGACAATCGTTAAGTGACTGTTCCTCTTACAAAATGCACTAATAATGCAGTTTCTGTTTTTCTTTTGTTGCAGCTTGCAAACCAGGCTGGAATCCCAGCAGGAGTGTATAATGTTGTCCCTTGTTCCAGACAACAGACAGCAGCTGTAGGGGAAGTTCTATGCACTGATCCGTTGGTATCTAAAATATCTTTTACTGGCTCTACAGCAACAGGAAAGGTACATACGTGGACAGAATACCCTTGAAGATTATTACTGTGATTATGCTAGAAAGGTAGGGGGAAAGTGTGTGACTTTATACAGAGCCTTCTTTTCTGGCTACTGTACAGAGATTGTCCAAATAATTGTGTACCTCTTGAGATACTGCTTATATGTTTTAGCAAGAGTACTTCACCTGTCTGCAATTCTTGATAACTGCCCATTATTAAACTATAATGTGAACAGGCCTGTACAAGATATTCTTGGTTTATGTCATAAGGTGACAACATACTAATAAGAACACTGAAGCTGAGTTTAAAGGTGCCATTCAAGAATGGCTTCAGCAGTTGAGAGAAAGTATTAGAGGAGTGAGGCCTGGAATCTCTGCTATCGACCTTAGTCAATAAGCAATCTTGTCACCATCTCTAATTGAATCACTAAAGCTGCAGAGTATGACAGTATGACAGAATGACAGAATTCTCTAGGATGGCTGTATGCAGAATGAAGAAAAAGTTTGGTATCAAGGCAAATCATAATACAAAATTCTGTGAGATCTTGGAAAACTTTTGTAAGAGTAGTCAAGATTTTATTATCAAAAAAGAATAGAACAAACAAAAAAAAAAATATTGACAGTATTAGTGTATAAAAGCTTGGTCTGACTTGAAGTTGATCAAAATTTTTCTCTGCATTAGTCCTTGGCCAGAATTTCATCTTTAAGGATTTTAATGGATGAAACTTGTTTTTGTCATAGGAGATGGTGTAGCATTGTAGAGAAGATGTGAATTATTTCCTTGCCAGAATTAATTTTTCACTGCCTTGCATCTATGATTCCACTGTTCACATCTGTTAGAGGTACAGATGTGTGTGTCTCTTCTGTTGCCTGCAGATCTTGCTGAAACACGCAGCTGGCACTGTGAAGAGAGTTTCCATGGAGCTGGGAGGACATGCTCCTTTTATTGTGTTTGACAGTGCCAATGTGGACTGGGCTGTGGCAGGAGCCCTTGCTTCTAAGTATAGAAACTCAGGACAGGTGAGAATTTTTGTCCATGTTTCTAGACAATGAAGAGCTGTACATAAAGTTTAAGCTGTAAATAAGCTATTTTATGTAACAGGAGAGCACAGAACACTTCATTGTGAAGAGAAAGGTACTGCACTCACACATGGCTCTGGACACTAAAGCCAGTTACCAGCAAGTCTAAATAGCAACACTGAAATCCCATATATTTTCACAACATATATGACAGTCAGTAACATCACTATTAGAGAAGATGATGTTCTCTAGGACCCCTTGCAAGAGCTTGAGAAGTGATAAGACATTTTTTCATGTTTTGTTAACATTAAATTCATTGGAGAACTAGAGCTGTGAATGACACCACCACACCATCTTACTTCAGTCTGTTAAAGACACTCACAGATAGTATTTTCTACAACGAGTAGCTTTAAAAAATTGGTAGACAAGATTCAAGAGTGTGTTGCTTCAGATGTATTTTATTTTGAGTAAAAAATATTTTAAGAGCATCACTTTCTAGAACAGTCAGCTGAGATGGGCTGTATGGAGACTGCTCTAGCCTTATAGGTACATGCAAACATGAAGTTGATGAACTCCAGCTTTTGAGAAGCACCAAATTTTCAGTGGGTCTGGGAGGTCATTTGATAGGGAAAACTTTGCTTGGGTAACATAAGAAGACATGACTAATCTTAGGAAGGAAGGAAAGGAAAAGGAAGGAAGGAAAGGAAAGGAAGAAAAGTGGACAAGGACCACTAAGGGATCAGACCCAGACTGGAGAAGATCTATCATAAAAGGCACCTCTGCTGCTGTAGAGAAAGATAAGTAGGTGTTAATTTTCACATATTGTAGCAATCAGAATAGGATGCAGTCAGAGCAAAGGGGTAGCACAAATAAATAGACCATTGAAAGCACTCAGAAACAACTTTCAGGAAGAAAGCAAACTGAAACTCAGATAATAAAGGAGTTAGAAAAAAATACCTCAGATCACTAAGTATGATTTGAGTTTTTGCTGCTCAGTCCAGCATTCTGCAGTCTAATTAGAAGGTATTTCGTGCAGCTTCTGGACCTTGGTTGATCCATGTATCTGAGTCCATAAAATTTACAAAACATTTCCCCAGTGTAAGCAACTTAGCAGTGTGATATATTTCACACACCCACTAACAGCTTGTTGAAGTTGTATTTCTAAAGTGAAATGGGTGGTGAAAGAAATGGCATAGCTAGGTAACAGCTTAGGATGGGGGAGGAGAGGCAAGGGACATCAGTGTAGTAACCTGATTCTGTGGCATGAAGGCCAGAAGGAATTCATGGATGGATTAAATACAATATAAACTAATGGGGTTTTGTCTTTTGTTGTTTGTTTTCAGACTTGTGTTTGCACAAACCGTTTCTTGGTGCAAAAGGGAATTCATGATGAATTTGTGGAAAAGTTTGCTAAAGCTATAAAGAAAGAACTACATGTTGGAAATGGATTTGATGCAAAAACTACCCAAGGACCACTAATAAATGAAAAAGCAGTGGAGAAGGTATAAGTAAATAGTTCATTTTTAACATCCTAATTTTCTTTTTATGATCCATAAAATAACTTTACAGTTATGTTTCACCTTTTTTCTCTTGTTTTATTAGAACATGTTTACAGTGTGGCTGGAAGTGTGTTCTGTCCCCCAAGTCCATGTGTACGTAGAGACAAACAGATGTGGACAGTTCATGTATCATCCCCCTGTTTCCATTAAGGGAAAGAGATGCTTCCTTTAGGAGAAACTGATTCCTCCTGATTACTCCCTAGCTCTTCTCAAGTCCATTCACTGAAATTGGATACACTGTGAGAGCTGTACAGTGATCCTGCAGTTCTGATGCGCTGTGATTGACAATGTCTTTTGAGGAACAGTGTTACTTTTTGGCAAAAGCTAGGCAGAATAATTTATCAGGGTTAAAATACCAGAACTCTGGATGTTGTAATCACTTGAAACTTCATGTGCGTGGTTTGGGTCTTCTGTTTTGGGTGCAACTCCAGGAATATTTATTTTTTTAAAAATCCTAATAAGTTACAACTTATGTAATATTTCACTCTTCCTAAGATTAAAGATTATTGAGTCAAGTGGCCCATAGTTTGTAAGATATTACAGCTCAGTTGTGTGCAGGTTTGGTTTGAATCCATTATACATGAATGCTGCCAGATTCTCTTTATGAAAGAATGGGAAAATACTCAGTTATTTGAGAGACAAAGGATACAGTCCTTGAATTTCTTTCCTTTATGCTTTCTCTTCTTGCAACACAACAGTGTAGTATGTGTATCAGGTACGATATATACAAATAATCAAACACTGTATATAGTCACTTTCTGCAATTCCTGTAATATCAAAGGACAGTAGGTCCTAGGTGGGGATTGCTACTTTAGTTTTCTTATTACTTTGTTGTCTTTAGAAGAATTGTAAATATAGGGGGTAGGTAGAATCATAGATGTAGGAAAATTTCTTGCCAGTTCTATCTTGAGAATTGTTTCTCTTTCCATGGCAGTCATATGCCTCCATTTCCATAGTACTTGATCACTGATATAAGTTCCAGTTTTTATTACTGCAAAGACTTTTTCTCACATTAGATCTAGGCTTTTAATTTCTACAGAAAAGTGGGCTGGGGACCACATTCATAATTTATCCCTCTGAAATTATGTCAGACTGACAGAAACAAGAATTGAAAAGAAATTAGCTAATATTGCAAATGATCCTCTGCAAAGTGTAAACCTCTCTTCAAAATTTTCTCTTAAATATTGGGAGAGTATTATTTCTTCATTGGGAAATGTATTATTGCTCATTCTTAAATTCTGACTTTAAGATTTTTGTTATGTATACCTCAGGTAGAGAAACACATTAAGGATGCAGTTTCTCAAGGAGCATCTATTGTGACTGGAGGGAAGCGACACAGCTTGGGGAAGAATTTCTTTGAGCCAACATTACTTAGTAATGTTACAACAAAAATGCTTTGCACCCAAGAGGAGACATTTGGCCCTTTAGCACCAGTTATCAGGTAAGATTATTAATTCTACAGATTAAAATTAACAATTAAAAAAATGAAAGATTATTTTGAATAAACAAGATTTGAAGGACAAAAACTATTCTTGTATGATCACACAAGTCTTGTAAAAAGACTGGGGTACACATGTGAACACATACTTTGGATATATACCTTGTTTGTTTCTTTTTCTTGACCTGACTTCAGCATCTCTGCAACTTTTTGAAAATTAAAGTATCTCAATGGTTAAGCAAGGCTAGGTAGTAGCAAAACCTTTATTGGCTTCATGATCTGTGTTACAAAATAGGAGACAGGACTTTTGAGCTTGTCATGTGATTTGCTAGTCCTAAGCTTTTCTGACAGAGGATGAGTTGGAGCTGTCTGTTCACCTTAAAGCCTTCCCTGCCTTTGTGCAGAACAATTGGATGTGATGGAAGAACATACAGTTATCTCTGAGTTGAGAGTGCTGCATAGTTAGGAAAATAGGTAGGCTTACCCATGTGAAGTAAATGTCTCCATACCATCCAGCTGTCTAGGGGGGATAAAGGCAATCTTGGCTACTTAACTGCAGTTTAAATTAAGAGAAGAGGTAGACACTTCAGTATTTCAAAATGAAAGTTAAATTAGCTTTTTAATGTACACTTTTGGGAAAAATAAATTGACATTTTAATCCCTGATAAGACTTCTTCTTGCCAGTAAGTCCACAAGACAGCAGGTGAACTGCAGGCCTCATTTTTATTTTTTCTCTTTCTATTGGCAGATTTGAGACTGAAGCAGAAGCTGTTGCTATAGCAAATGCAGCTAATGTGGGTTTAGCAGGTATGCTTCTTTGTCAGATAAGTGAATTTCTGTGGTTTTGGGAGCTTTAGTGTTATGGGTTGATGATTTGGAATGTCATTAAGTCTCTTTTTCACAGTTTTCTGCAATTGCTCTTACTGATTTTCACTCCTGTATCTCTGTGTCTGCATGACAGGCTATTTCTACTCCCAAGATCCAGCTCAGATCTGGAGAGTTGCAGAACAGCTGGAAGTTGGAATGGTTGGTGTTAATGAAGGCATAATCTCATCAGCAGAGTGTCCTTTTGGTGGGGTAAAGGAGTCGGGCTTGGGGCGAGAAGGTTCAAAATACGGCATCGATGAATACTTAGAGATAAAGTATGTCTGCTTTGGGGGATTATAAAAGCCTTCAAACAGCACAGTCCTCACAACCTGGGAAAGAGTGCTGTTGTTTTAATAAGCTTCTTGAGCCAGAAATATGTATGAATGCAACTTCTACCTTCTTTAGAAATAATCAACCCTGTCCTCTGTGTGTATAGAGATATCTACAGTATTCTGTGCTGCCAAATGTTTTTACATGGTCTTTGTTTATACATCCAGTTTTTCAGCAATGTGATCACAATGTCCATTATTTTTACTAATGAGTAGGGATGTATGTTTATTGGTTTTGGATTATCCCGGTGTAACTGGGAGAACTTTGAGACTTGTGCATAATGAAAAGAGATTGTAACCTATTGTAAGGGAAACTAGACCACTGTTCTTTACTACCTTTAGTATTTCAGTGTGGACAAGGGAGATTTTGGGATGGCAGTCTCCCTTTAGAATTTTGTGTAAATACTCACACATAGTGTGGTTATGTGACCTCCTTTAGACACAAGTGTGTGGAGGGGTTTTTTTGTTGGTAGGTTTGGTTTGGTTTTTTTTGTTTTTGTTTTTTTTTTTTTTTTAATTGTGGGAGAATCTGCTGCTTACAAAAGGTGAGGAATTGTTTTGAGCCATACCTAGGCATCCACATAGGCTAACAGACAGCTTTTTCAGCACTGTTAATGCTGACTGCAGGGCTGCTGCCTGTTCAGCTTTAGGTTTTTGAGCAAAGAGGTGTACTTTGTGCCTAACAGCTTGCTGGTCTCGGATGAAATATAACCCTTGTTTGATGCCTGTTAGCCCCAGCAGTCCTGGGAACACGACAGTCCATGACAAAGACTTGCTGTTTTAGTGAGAAGCAGGAGGAAGATAAGATACTCACAGGAACAACTTGCAGAATTGTAAGGGCTGTGTGAAGAAAGCACATGATGATAAACTCCCTCTCTTCCATGAAAAGACCATGACTATCCTTGAGTAGAACTACAGTCCCTGATGTAAATATTGCTCAGTGTCTAAAGGAACATAACTCACCCTTCAAAGAATAGAAGCAGATATCCATCCCTGTGGGCTTTGAGTCTTGAATTGGATTTGTGGTTACACATGTGAAGGTCCATTTGGGAGGAGGGTTTAAAAAACTTTGAACATGGCTCATTTGTGATCTAATAAACATTTAAATAGTGGTGGTTAGAGGTGAGGCTTTGATACAACACCTCACTATTCTGTCATCTTCAAAAGATGATGTAAGGCTTCCTTAGTATGAAATAAACAATGTGGTTTAAACATTATTTTAATGGCAGTCAAACAAAGCACTTTAAAAAATATGCAGGATTGATTTGGTGAATAAATCAGCACAGCAGAGGTTAAGTGGAATAAATTTTGTTTCTTGTGTTCATTATTAAAAATAAATAAAGTAAGGCAATGGAGCCTTTCTTCCTATAAAGTAATGAATGTACCATATGAAATGAAATACTTTAAAATATTTTATCCCATCAGGCAAAGAGGTACCAAGTAACGCAAGACTTGGGAAGGGAGGGAAAGAAAGCTGGAACTGAGTTTGACAGGTTTTTTGATTAAAGCGCACATAAAGTAGCATTGACTGCTACTCCTTATTTTTAAATTTTTTTAATGTTTGTATTTGTGTAGCAGTTGAGACCAGATGGGTCTGGAGCACATTATCTGTCAGTACTGTGTGCATCATGCCAACCGAAGCGCAGTTAAAGGGCATTTACTGCCCTTCCAGTAATTCCCAATGCACCAAACCCCCGTATTTGTGGTAGTAAGGACCTAGTACTGTTATTTGTGCTTGTTGTCAAGAACACAAAAAGGATGGCCTGTTTCTACACTAGTTGCAAGAAACTTTCCTATAGCCAACTTTGAAGATTACACTACTGAGCACACAGGCTGCCTGAATTTGGGGAATACAGTGTTATGGGAGAAAGCTCTTTGCCAGCCTTGGCTACTGATGTGTTTAGTATTAATTTGAAAAAACTGGGTAAAAGAAGGTCATGCCTTGGTTCCCAGCTTCCACAACACAATGATCAGGCACAGTTACAGGTATTATACACAGGTAGAATATTTGCCACTGAAATTCAGTTATGTCTGCCTGTGAACTGCAGTATAAGGTCAAAATTAAAATCATCTTATTTATGGCTGTATGACAGTGTAGTATTTAATGTGAGTATACTTCTTGGGACAGTGCAGTTGGAGGATAAATTATTTAACCCTTGCTCTCTTCACTGCAAAGTTACTGGTCTGATGCACTGGTACATTTAAAATCTTAATGTCTTTTCTGATAATAGCACTTCTAATGAGTGTTTACTCTTTTTTTTTGGCAAAGAATACCTTTTACAATGCCTGATAACAAGCACAAACAATAATTAATGTTTGTAAGAAACTTAAAAAATACCTTTGTCTAGCTTGGATTGTGGTTGGATTCCAGCATAATATCCTCATGTCAGTAAAGTCTACATCAGTTAATCACAGAATAATCAAAGTTGTCTTCATAGCAAAAGCTGGGATTCTTCAACAAAAGACTTACTTGAATTCTCACACCCAGTTGTGTTGATTGCACTTGTGATAGTTTAGCAATTTCTGGATATTAAAACTGTGATGAAAAAAACGTTTTCAGTTAATAAATAACTTCTGTGAAAGAACTGGATTTTGTAGTTTATTACCCTTTTCAATGCTGAATTGACAAATTGACAGCAGCCACATTAAGTTCAGTCTCTCAGATTTGCCCAGAAAATTTTGTTCTGACAGCTTTATCACTGGAAAAGACACCACTTCTTTGCATCCACATGTTCATACAATATAAGATTTTGGTACCCTCAATTACAGTCCCTTGACTGTATCTAAATCAAATAAATGGGACTACTTGGGCATAGTAATATGCCACCAGTCATTTTGTATGCCAGTCTTTTATGCTGAATCAACATTTTATCACAAATTAGAGTGTCTTCTCTGCTTTTATAATGTGATTACTTGCATAATTCTTTATTTCATTCATTAAGATTTAAAATAGAGTTTTGGAAGCTCTTTTATTTCTATTTATTTAAGACAGTCTCGAAGCCTGAGAAAGTTTCTTTTAATTTCCAACTTGACACAGTCATGGCCAATTTCCATTTTATTAAGTTACTCTTTAAACAGCTGTTTCACACATACACACCCACCCCCAACTGCCTCCACTGCCTGTCTTCTCTGTGTAACAAGGTCTCGAGAAACTGTTTACCTGTTCTACTAGATATTAACAACTCAAAGTTTTATCTCAAAGTTTTAAGTGTGGTGTTCAGAAGCTCTTAAGTTACATTTTACCACTCGTTTAAAGAGTTTCCAGGTCAAAATTCCTGCTTAGGTCAAGGAGAACCATGAGAAGTTGGTGGTTTAGTCACTTCATCAGTGAGTGCCAAAGCTGCTTAGCACAACTGGCTGAAGCTGTTTTGGAATCATGCCACTTATCTTCTGTTGCACCACCTGCTCACAGGGATGGGGAAAGGCTACTGCTATTACCAAAATGTAGGGTGCAATAACAAAGGGGCAGATTCCATCCTTCAGCAAAGGACACATGTATCTCATCAGCTCATTCACCTGCCAGTATTCCCTTGCAGTCCAGTGGCAACGTTGTGGCACCATGTATCCAAACAGACTTAAAAGGTTGCTTTCATGGTGTATGATTTTTTCCTTGCAGAAAACACTTGTATGTCATAGCACCTTTTATTATCACTATTCAGCACAAACATAATACACAATGATGGAAGGATTTTTCTTTTCCAGTTCAGAAACAAGCAGCATAATCTACCCCTCTCTAACAGCATATTTTGGGTTATATTGCACACCTGTATCTGATTACTGCTAAGCAGCTGACTCCAGTATGGAATCTGTTATAGAGTAAGCCACAACACCTGTGAAACCACACTTGGCATGACAGCTGCTGATTACTTACACACTGCCAATTAAACCAAGTAAGGACAAGCACCACATGAAAACTTATTGTGAAGTGCAGTAAATTAACTTTTTCCTGCTCTCTGACCTACTGAACTATGTCACCTCTCTAGTAAAAGAAGCTTCTGTCAGTCGGGAGGGAAGGAATCAGCTACTGTATTGCTTTTATGTTTGAGTACAGACAAGCTATGGAAGACAACGTATGTTAATTAGCCTTGCCTGACTCTTGGATCCAATACAGAATACCATGCTTAAAAGAGTACCTGACAAGTTTCTAAAAGAAAGACAAAACTTTATTAATAGTTACATAAATGTAGTAATTTCAGCTCAGAAATGGTTCCAGTTACAATACAATAGCATTTGCAATAAATAACATTTTCTAGAAACAGATTCCTAATACAAATTCTGTAATAACTCACCCATCCACCCACAGGGAGAAGTGCTTTCATACAGAGACAAAATACAGATGTGCAGCTCATCTGCACCTTATTCATAGCCTGTGTAAAAATCATTTGCCTTTGTTGCCTCCCTCTTATACTTTTATTTCTAAACTTTGTATTTCCTCCTTTGCCTTGGGGAGTTAAGGATATAAAATATACATGAAATGGGTTTTTCTTTGCTCCCGAAGTATGGGATTAGTACTCAAGTTAGAGATCCCTGATAAGCAATAACTGACATTAAGAAACAAATTCACCTCTATCCCGTTTCTCTTCTCCTGGAGGAACATTTTCCTCTCTCAAACCTCACCTAAATGTCAGAAGACTACACTTACTGTAATTTTATTACTGCCATCCTGAAGCTCCACCTGACTACTCCCCATTACCAGTATACTGGGGGGCAAAATTAGTTTCAGTTGAGGTTAAAAACGGGAATAGAACATTTGCCTAGGAACTGAATTGTTTCAAGAACATCAGACTATCTGAGGAAAGTTTGCACCAGCACAGAGGACACGTGCATGCACTCTCTCACTCTTAAGTTCCTTGCATGTGTGTGCACTTGTGTTTGCCCACAGGAGACCAAGGAAAGGAAAATTGACATCACATAAGCAAACAGCTGACAGCACAGAGGTTTGAACAGTACTTGCATCTGATGCATCTGACAGAGGGAGAGTAAGACTTTTTACTCAAAGGACAGAGTTGATAATCTATTCTTACAGATAAAACAAGAATAACCCTTTTCCCTATGCAAATAAACAATTATCTGCAATTAGACATTTTGCATTTTGCTTTGTTTTCTCTACTTAATATGACAGGTTGAACCACAGGACAGAGAATTTGGATGTGAATCTCAACAGATTTGCCAAGGTAAACTTTGTTTCATACTGCAGTACAATTTTGATTAGGAAAATAAAAACCACAAGACAATTACCTGTTCACAGCCAGGGCAGTTTCATGCTGTGTATGTACTTTACTGAATACTACAATTGAGTACTGAACCTGTTTAATGCTTAGGAAGTTATTTCCAAAGTACACTCCTTCCTTAAAATGCAAATAAAGGCAGTTCTTTTACATAGCTGGACAGTCCCTGCTTGTGCGTGTAAAAAACCAAGATGCAAATGAAAATCCACTGCTTACACTTCAAGGCAATGAGGTGCTGCAAGTATCACCACACTGTCTGCCTTCCACAAGAGGCAGTATCTTAGAAGTGCCAAACTGAATTATTCTTTATTTTCAGTAGACTCTGAGCCACACAGGACAAGCTCTATCTGGTCTCATCTGCTTTTCAGCGCAGATGAGTCTTTTGGAAATAGCCCCATCCCTATTTTACAAATCAGCTGCCAGTACTCTTTCTGTATGTGAAGGAAAACAGTCTGCAGAAGTAAATGTGAGGACTGAGAATCTGCTTGGAACCTATAATAACCCAAAGCAAAGGGTTAGAATCCAAATTCTGCCATTGTGTTTGCACTGTTACAACCAGTTTTCTGACCCTTTCATTCATGGTATGAGCTGACATTCTGTAAGAAAGCAGTAGTTCTAGAAGTAACAATTACACTGAATCAAGATACAAGGCTTGCTATAGTCTCTCATAAATTCCTGACACACACATGCTTGGCCAAGTGACATGAACGTGATACCACAAATACACAGAGCCAGAAATTATTGCTTTCAGCTTCTGTGCAAGTGTCATATATTGAAAGCAAGCCTGCTCTTATGATAAGAGGAGTAACTTCTCTTTCCAAGCAGCTGGAATAACCAAACTAGTAGAATCAGAAGCAGCTGAAAATTCTAAACTAGATTCAACTTTGAAAATATACCTAAAATACTATTAGCAACAAAGATGTTGAAGTATCATCTAGAGAACTGAATTTACCAATTCAACCAAACTGCCACTTGCTAGGGCCTTATACAATGAGAAATTGGTCTAATATTTCTTATTTGTTAGTGTGAGAAACACTAAGCCAAATCATTCATACATTCTCATGGCCCATGAACTTACCAGAGATCCAAAGACCTGGGCCCACCACTGTGCATACGTGTGCAGGGGAATAGTTCTGGAAATTCTGCAGCATTAAGGAATGCAGGTTTATGATTCCTGGAGTTGTTTTACTAGAAAAACAGTTTTTCATTTTGGTGGGGTTTGTTTGTTTTTTAAAAAAGATATTTCATTACCTTCAAAGAAGAACATCCTAGGTTTCAGCACTGGCTTTAAAACATAAAATAAACCCAAAAGACATAAGTCACTAATTTCACAAAACTGACAGATGCTGCTGACAGCACTGACATGTCCTAGAAGGTAAGCTTATAGATAAAGGCACACTGGAGACAGTATTTAGCAGAAGCATCAATGGCAGCACGGCATGTACAAGCTTGAAATTATTTAAGCAACTTATTTGCTTGTTTTCAAGAGAATAATTCTTGCTAGAACATTCTGTGTAGTTCACAATGGATTAAGCCCCACATCTGGATTTCAAAGAAAAGAAATAAATTACTATTCTGAGTGGGCTTTAACTTTTTTCAGGAATCTTTAAAGTGAACACTGCTTTTATTATACTAACACATCTGGAGCAGGAACTGAAAGACATCAGAAGTTGACCCTGCTTTTGTTGACCAAGTTATCTAAAAATATATATATACACACACACGCACACTCTCAAGAAGAGGGAGCATGTGATAAAGTAGATTTGTTACAAGAAACAGCCTAAACCCCCCATACACAGAGTTGAAACTTGGTTACTGGAGAAAGCAAATCATACCATTCATACTGCATTTTGCTGGTGTGTATGAGAAAAACAGACAACACCTGTATTAGCCCTTTTTAACTCTTCACAGCCTCTCCCACCACAATGACTCCTGCTGCCACATAAAGATCTTCAGAAAAATGCAGGGCTGGACACAGGGTAAAGACTCTCAGTGCCAAATTAGTATCCTTAGGGACTGTTGTTGACTGCACTTGAGAATCAAAAGTAGTAAGTTATGAGCATGCTATGTTGCTGCAACTTTTGACCACTGATTTCTTCCAGCCTAGACAGTTCTGACTGTTTCCCAAGTCCATTAATAAGAGAAACACAGAAGCCACAGTGTTCTTCAACCCAGCTACTCTTTGTGTCAGACTTCTAAGAAACAATGGAGAAAGCCCCAAAATTCCCTACTACATAATTTCTCATGATGAAAATGGGCTATGTCCCCTCCCCAACCCTTCTAAACTGCTCCCCTTGATCTCTCTACTGCTCCATCCTCTGATAATGTGTTCTCTACCACTGGATTAAAAAAAAAAAAAAAAAACAACCAACAAAACAAGACCCCAAAACATTAAAAAAAAAAAAAACTCTTAAAAAATGTTCCCAGAGGAATGTTTTCTCCATCAAAACACATCATTCCTCCATCTCAGCCCTAGACTTCAGTACATCAGTAGAGGACCCCCAGGAAAAGCTGACATCATGGCTAAACAGTACCACTGATACAGATGCCCACAAAACTGTGTATAAAAGTCAGGTGTGCAGTTAGGGATTTCAAAAGCAGTAGTGGGGCCATGATTTCAAAGCCTAACAAAGCAGACTGTAAAGAAATGACCCAGATTGCGAACAAGAGTGTGAGAACTGCAATACACCTACCTTTGCCAAAGACCTAAAAGGATATCTTTAGGCCAACACATCCAGTCACTCAATAGTCAGAGAAGAAAAAGTCAAACAATCTCATTTTCAAGCTGAAACATTGCTCAGTACCGATTGCCACAACAATGAAAGTACAGTGAACCTTCTGCTCCACACAGGGCATTTGCCACAAACATCTCCCTGCACAAGTGCCCAGCACGTTCTTTAATTGAGCACTTGATGCTGACAGATGTAAACTCACCTCAGCTGAGCATTCAGTCTTAAAAGGTCCAGAGCTCCTCGAAGTGATCAAAAAGGTTGTTTGGGATGCTGAAAATGCTTCTCAAGGTGCATCGCACCAAGTCCTTCCTGCTACAGTTTCGTGGATGAACATGGCAGAGCCAAAGCAACTTGATTGTTACAAAAGCAACCTAAGGCTGGATTTCCCTGCAGACACCACACCTCCTATGTGAATACAGGGAACGTTGCATCCTACAGAACAGATGTACCATGTTACATTACACCTGCTCCGGTGCAACTGCTCTAGTTGTTAACTTTCTCTGAAAACAAGAATGTTTTCACCCAATAAACACTACCCTAGAAAAGGATGTCACAAAGCACAGCTGGATAAAGACAATGCACTAAAAATGCTCTTGGTGTTTCCATCCTGAACTGAAAATTAAGATGGAGCCTGTGGCCACATATTGCTCTCCATAGTTGTAAGGAACTTCATCTATATTGGCTTTTGCTGTTGTAAACCACACCACTTCTCAAAGAGAGGATCAGGAGCACATATGAATCTGTATGCCATTCTTAGTTACCATAGTTTGTAGCAGAACAGCTCTGGCTAGGTTTTGTAGCAGTGACATAGAAAAAACGGCTTTCTGAAGTTCAAACATTCAGCACAGAACATACAAGAAATAAGATGTGCTTTTCCTTGTTCCTATAATGATGAAAAGAGGAATTAGCTGACCATCTAATCCTTTCTCCCTCCTTCTGCCTTTCCCTACCTGTGCTAAAAATTTGCCCTTTAATCAGCAATTAGTTGATATTTTAGTAAGATTTTGGTTCTGGAAAAACAGGTGGGCCAGCATGTTTCAGATGTGTCACACCAGTGTGTTCTGTGCTTTTACCCTTATTCAGTTATCTGTCTTTGGAGCTGTAGTTGAAGGAAACTCCATTTCTGATGGATCCATTTATAAGTGTTTTAGAATTCTCTCTTTCAATCTTTTCTCTGCTGAAGATAGTGTCCTGATCACTGTCAAACTCTGACTCAGAGACCATCAGACTGGAGTTGTGTTCTGTACTTCTGTGTTTTATACCTGACAATAAAAAAGCAAAACAAACTCATTAGAAAGGCTTGGGTTTTTAGTAACACCTAACCATCTTCTCCTAGCTATGATATGAAAGGTAAGTGAAAACATTCTCTGCTGTGCAATTTAACAGGATACACCAATACAAAAACTGGCTTAAGAAGTATGATATACCACTTCAGATACTCTTATGACTTCACTGAAGCTCCATCAGTTTATGACTCTGAAATGTGAATGTATGTACTTAAATTTAAATGTAATTAAACAACTAGGTTATCTTAGTACATACCCAACGTATTTTTAATATCTTGAATCTGGAAATCAGTCTGTCCACTCAATGACCTTATTAACATGAGTGGCAATGAAAGATCATGGTTTCTACAGAAACATTATCTCTGTCTTTCTAGGACAGGAATTTCTCAGAATTATTTTAGTTCCTTGGATTTGAACATTTCCCCTGCTAAAAACTGAAACTCAGGTAAATTAAAAGACCTGTAAAGAGCAGCTGAAATCTACTGATGTCTAACAGGGCACTGATGGGTCAGGAGTGCTGCTGCACAGCAACAAAGACAGCTCCAAATTAAAGCATGTGCAGAGAAGGAAGGCTTACATGGAGAAAATCTGTGGGGCAATTGAATGTTTTAAATTAAGATAAACTCGGACATTCAGAGCAGAGGCTGAGCCCAAGGTTTTATTAAAGAAATTAACTGATTCTCCCCCAGCCACTTCACTGTCTGTTTGTCTCTGCCATTCCCAAATTGTAGGCCTGCTTCTGGGCTCCTCCTGCCTACAGGTATCAATTCAGATACACTGGCTGCACTCTTGATGGGCGAGTTCCCAGGCTACCATATAGCACATACCATATTTGGGCCGTAGTTCCATTCTCTCCTGTTCGTCTATGTTATCGAGGATGGTATATTTTGTTTTCTTTCTTATCTTTGTCCTCTTCCTGCTAAAAAGACAGCAAGCAAAAAGACATTAGTTCTCATGTACACACATAAATCTGCCCCCCTTCCTTTTCACACACATACCCCAATATACAGAATGTCATTGTACTTTCTCACCTCCACTTAAAAAAATTTGCAGTTTATACCTGCATAAGGCCGTTGTACAACATGGACAAGATGGTATAGTTAGTTTTCACTGATATAGAAAGAGAGCAAGGCAGATTTATTTGCTCTCCTAAGCCACAGTTTGTTCAATTTCAACATAGTAACTACAAACACGGTAGATGAATATTCATGTGTCCCCACAGTTGACAGTGGAGAAGCTACCTTACTGCTCAGCCAGCATTACAGCAACAGCCAGCCTTGGCCTCCCATCCATCATCTTCTGTAGAATTAATCTGGCAACTCAAAGTTTTTAAAACCCCCAAATCTCCTGACAAGCCTTGAGTCTACACTGTCTTTTTCATGTAGTTTCCTCAAGGCAAAGGGAATCTCTTGACACTCTCTCCCGTGCTGTAATTCCCTCCTCTTTTTCACGTGGATCTATATCAACCAGCCATCATTCTCAGCACAAGTCACATGAGGACAAAGGACAGAAGCAGCTGAACTCATAAAAAACATCCCTCAAATAATCATCCAATACACACAAGCCTGTGAGGCTCCACCCCACACTGTGGGAGTAGAATGGGACATACTTTACTATTTAAAGTTTTCTACTAACAGCACTGTTCCTTCAACCATAAAAACAAAATTGGTATCGACTCCTACACATCCTTTACATACTGCAAAGACACCCTAGAAAAATATGAAAATCCAGAAAGATTTTGATGGCATTTTATTTTTGCTGACACCTGAACAAGCTATCTATTTGCTGAGCTGTTTGAGCTGCAGCAAAAACACTTGCTCTAGTGGCAGAATTTGCAGAGGCTTGTCACTTGAAAGAGAATTTATTATCAGCACAACTAGGAAAGACTGGAGGGTAGGCAGGGAGGGAAACAACATTCAGTAGTATGAATGCTCTTGTTTAAGGAAAGAGAAAGCAAGAAGTCTGCATGACTGAGATCACTAGAGTACTCCTGTGAGACACATGCAGTCTGGCCACCCACCCTTCCTGTCCAAGGGACAAACCAGACTGGGAGCAGATCCTTTCCCATGGCCTAGAACATTCCTGCTTCACTGACCTTCAGGGTGTGGCCTTTTTTCTTAGCATGGAGTACCTGCAGGACTCAGTAGGAGACTGAAGATCTGCAGTATACTCTCAGCATTTTAACATTAATTAACACGTAATATGACGGATACTGCAACATTAACTTTTTGGTTTTCATAATGCAGAGGAGCACAGACACACAAATGGATATGCCTTTTTTTCAAAAGAAGTGTGTGTCTACAGAAACAGCTACAGGAAGCTCCTCACATGTCCAAAAACGTGGCGGCTGTGTGCAATTTTTGGGCGTACCTCACCAAAAAGAAAGACAAATCATGTACCTTTTACAGCAGCAGATGCAGAACCAGGCAAGCCCTACCATGACCACAATCAAAATAAAAACAGATAAAGTCACATAGAGTATACTCCACTCTGAAAAAAGAAACACAACAGTGCTTTGTAAGGTCATATGAATAGACTAACTTCTAATACAACTCTGTTAAAATAACCAATCCTGAGGAATGGAGAGAGGCAACAGGCATGTAGGAAAAATCAGCACCAACATATTCTTAGATGAATTCCTAAAAATCTTTAGGCTTTAAGATTAGAAGTGCACATTAGAAAATTTTCTTCCTCTCAAATACCTTTTACCATCCCAAGATATCTGAAGTCTATGCAGGAACTGACAGTTCTGCAAAGGGTCATGGTTACCACCTCAGTTATCATTTCCTAACTGAAATAAACAGAGGTACTCTGAGTATAGTGCTTTACTGCTTCAAAAGAGGAGCTGATTAGAGGCAGATCCCAGCTGCACATTCATACTTATAAATCCAGGAAAACAGGAAAGGATACAGAGAGATGTGCAATAATTTGAACTCCAACATGTGTATACTCACAGTTGTCAGTGTCATCAGGTTCTAAAGGTCAGTATTGGTCAATCCAGAACACTGATGTTTTCTTTGCTTAGATCAGATCATACTTCTGGCACAGAAGCATCAACCACCCACTCAGAAAAACTGAAATTGCTCCCTCTTTCCCAGCTTTGCAACAGTCCTACTCAAAAGCTTTGCAATGCTCGTGTTATTCAACAATCCCTACAAGTGGCCCCAAATTATTGCAAAATCTCCCTCCCATGACCAAGTTTTCACATTTTTTTTCATCGTATAGTGATTGTCTGTAAAATTTAGGCTACTATTGTCAAGATGTCATTTCAAGAAATTATTCAAATATCTTTCTATAGGAAGGTATTGTTGGGCTGGAAAACAAAGATTTGTTTTAGTCCTCCCTCAGTATCTACCTCTTAAGTATTCCCCATTCCGAAAAAAAATAATCAACAGTCTCACATGACAACAAGTCACTCTTGAAAATCATCCCACAACACCCAAACTCACCACAATTACTCTCTCCATCATTTAGATAACGATGAATCAAGTTTTCCATCCACAGCTGGTAGCAAATGCAGCGCTTTGTTATGGGGTCACAGTGCCCATGTCCAGAGCATTTCAAAAGACAAGCTAAGAACAGAACCAAACACAGGGTCAGTTGTGTAAATGGACAACTTGTCATACATCCTCTTAATGTTAGATTAGATTGCTGGCAAAGCATCTGGCTCATAACACTGTGATATGTTTTGAAACTCCCTTTCCTTTGGGGTTATGTGTCAAATAGATCTACAGTCTAGCAGACTGCTGGCTGTGAGGAGAAAGAATGTAATCAGAGTATATTTAAAATAGAACAACAACCTTTTCAACCAGTAAATACAGACAGAATTTACTACACAATCAGTGACTATTTTACCACCAGAGCTTGCTTACTTTGTTTGTACTTTAATTGTTGTGTCCTGATTTTAAATTATGGAGAAGTCACATCTGTAATACCTAAGGATCCTAAAGAGTTGACATTACTAGTGAAGCTTAAAATAAGCTTAGAAGTTCAAGCATCTTTTTGGGCACAAGGAAGAGCTCATTATAGGAAACCCCAGCGGCCTGAGTACATTGCAAAGATTAGAAGACTAGGGGGTAACACAGCAATCATCCATTTTGCCTGATACAGGCAAACAAGAACAAGTTAGATTACAAACCTATTTACTGAACTCTAAAAGCCCTGAAGGAAGCAGAGACATGAAACATATCTGCTTTATGGCCATATTAAGTTTTGCACATCTTCTAAGAAAAGGTAGTATGTAAGGTATCCTTTTCCACATTCCACAGGACTTCCTGATGCACAGTAGATTAAGATGTGCTTTTGCCTGCTGATACAGATGATGACTTTTAAGAGTGACTGGTACCAGTCTACCTACCACAAATCATGAAGCATTTTAAGTACTGTCCTCAACATCATCTTTCGTAAAGCTACACCCACCAAGTCCAGACACCAGATGGCAGACAGAAGGACTTCATGCAGTGTTTCCAGGTGCTGTGTTAGCCCGACGCCTGCAAAGTACTGAGATGAGCAAGCACAACCCAAAACATACCAGCCGTGTCAACTCGCAGGACTTTGAAAAGCAGGAAGTCAGCCTTCTGTTTCAAAAGCTGCATGTGCAGAGTCCGTGAGACATCCGATGCCTTGATCACTGTGGAGGGATGCCCGTTCTGCACGTAGAACACAACTGCAGTGCTGCAGGGAGAACAGCAAAGGTCAGGACTGCTGTCACAGAGCACTTTGGTCAGGCATTCAGCAATAAGGGATACAGGCGTACACCATTTAGTCTTTTTTGCTTCTGGAAAGCCAACATCACCACGATAAAGATTAGGGAACTCTGTCTGTGAGGCCAACCAATCTTCATTCTGAGCTGGGAGCACCAGCAGTTCTCGGGATTCTCAGTTTCACAGAAGACAGAGGAGGATAACAGCAAGTATAATTCCCTCCTTGATCTCCTGACTTTGGTTTGAAGAAGTATGTATACATTGTCTTTCTCCACTTTCATGCAGAGCCTGTCACAAAACACTCTGAAGCAATTTCACTAACTTTAGGAAACTGAATTTAATAGGAGAAAAAACTCAGAAGCAAGGGATCCAGAGAACTTCACATGTAAGCCCTCCTGACCTGTCATCTACAACTTTTAAGTTGGGTGGTTGTGACCTCACCCTGTACCAGACACTTCAGAAAACATTTTAATTTGAAAAGCTGTGATTAAAAATATCATAGCTACAAATAGTAGACTTTCCACACTGTGTTTTTGAATTTTAAGAGGTTCCTCGAGAGCTAAATAAACACCAAAGTGGGTTTTAAATTACTGAGTAGTTGACAAAAAGTAATTTAAGGCTAACTCATGTAAACAGCTTCTACCAATCACGCTGAGAAGTTTCTTGGGGTACACACAGCCATCTCTAGCATTCTACACCAAGCAGAGGGAGTATTTCTTCTTCACAGAAATACCACATTTAAGAGAATCCACTGTGGAGTTTTCTGTGCAAAAAATGGATTTTTTGTCACCAGTTACCTGGGAAATGTTTTGAAAATATTAAGAATATCAAAACCATGGAGAAGAAAATAAGGGGAAATAAAATAGATTTGATTAAATAGAGCTGAAACCTTATTTTGAAATATAATACACGCTTCACTGTGAGAAAGTCTGTTTATCTTGCTCCATTCAGTACTTGGAAAAAATAGCAGCACTGTATGGAACAAAGACATTGAAATATACATACACGCACTTTCTTTAAAGGAAAAAGAAAAAATCTGTACAGAAAACATGGGATTTTTTAAAAAATACTTCAAAAACACTACAAAATACTGCAGTTCTGAGCCTCCACAGAGTTTACTTCATCAATTTTCTACCACAGAAGAAATTCACCTTTTAAAGTATACTCTGTTCAGAAGTATAGCATTTTTTGTAATCTCAGGAAAGACTATTTTAATAATTATTAACAGCAACTAATTATGAGCTCTGAGAGAGGCAAAGAAAATCACAGTCTTTCTGGCACAGCAGGACATCTTTGTACCTTATGTCTGAGTAGGCTTGTATCTTCTGAACTTTGATATCTGAATCCAAAACATTCAGCAATACAGCCAACTGTCTCACCAGAGTGTCCTTCTGCTGCTCACTTAGCTGCCCCACTCCAACCTGCAGGATCAGCTCCACCAGACCACTCCTTTTGGGATCTGACAGAAGAAGAAGATGTTATTCCTTCAGAGCCTGGCAAGTATTTCAGTACCAACATGCAGTACTTGAAAGTATTTATTAATATCATAGTTTTCTGCATGAGACCCATATCACTGATAAGCCAACTCTTTTGTGTTCTTAGAAAAGTACTCAGCTTATTTTGTCACATCCTCTATGAAACAAACCTGGTGGGTCCTAAGATAGCAACCCATCTTATCAATAGAAATAAAGTACTTCAGGGTGCATTTTCAGCATTTACACATTTCCATGCAAAAGAGCAGCTTCAGCTCTCCTAAATGCTGCCATCCTAAAGTCAGAGGTAAGCACTAGATGAGTCCAATTACCAAGTTCCCTGCTAGTTATCTACTACTGACTACCACCCAGGAAAAGGGAGCCAAAGATGGACTACTATTGTAGCATGCAAGACTGTGAGCAAGTCTAAATGGGGATGGCAAATTTGAGAAATAGCAGGTATGTTTACCCTGCCTACCCTTACAAACTGAGGTTTCTGTTATATACTGCTTGAACTTCCTGAGTGCCTTGCAAACGAAATAAACTTGACAGATATCCCATGAGAATTATAATCCAATCACTATGACTACACTCAACAGTAAACTGAGGAACAGAAATAAAATCATTGCCCAGGAGCCAGATCAAACAAGGTATCTCCAACAGACCCAAGATTTCAGACTTTTTTCCTGAGACTTTAACTTCCATCATTTAGGTATTTCACCTCCATTTACAACCCCCTGAATTTCTTTCAAGGATTGTTTTTCTTCTTTCATCCTGAAAGACCAAAAAAAACAAAACCACACTTCCAACTATCAAACAGCAGCATTTATATTTAAATTTAATGGTCAGCTCCCATCTCTTTCTATTGGACAAACTAATTAACAACCAGAAAAAGAAACAAAAAACATACAATGAATGAGAAGCAACAACAGCCTAATGAAAATATTAACTAGTAAGTATAATTTTTATTTATTTATGGTCCCAACTATGGTGACTGTAGGAGTTAAGAACCCTGATGTCATCTTCAAACACACTTGGGCCTGGTCACAGAACAGTAAGAAGGTAGAGAGACCTGTTTGCTCTGTGTTTTAACTTGAGAGATTCTCGTCAACATCTGAATAAATAAATGAAAAGGAGAACAAAAATGTGGTATTCACAACATGTCGATGACCTTTTAATTGTCATACCAGGCCGCACTTCAACAGTTGCTGAATCAACATCTGAGTCTCCTTTAGCATCCGTCACTTTCAAGTGGAAAATATAGGTTCCTTCCACAAGATTAGTTAGCTGTAGTACTGCCTCGTGGTCTGAGCCATGGATCACATCCTGCAAAAACAATGTCCTGAATCGTTACACCCTCAGAGAAAGATGCAGGTTTCATTATCAGTCAGCTACCTGATATGATGCTGTGTGTTCTTGCTTTGACTTTTGGGACAAATGTGATCTACGCACAGTTTATAGCAGAGTAATGGAATTTGGAAGTGACAGTTAATGAGGATGTCTGCACACTATGGGTATTTTCATTAAAAATGCCCAAAGAGAGAACAGCTGACAATCTGACAAACTCCTTGAAAATCCAAGACAGTTACATTATTACTTCTCAATTTTATTTCATATCCTTAGTTCTGCTTTCTTAATTCCTAATTTCTTCTCCTTGGAGTTCATGCATTTTCAACTATCAACTCTTCCAGCTATATTTAAGCTAAACCCCTTCAATTCTTATACCCTCACGTGAATTGCTTCTGGGAGTCTATTTTATGACTTTGCTTTTTTCTCCTCTCCCAGTACTTGCTGATTTACCACTATCTTCCTGAGACCCAAAAGCTGTCCACAACATATTCTGCAAACAGGGAAAAAACTTATCCCAGTTGTATTAGCTGACACATAACTGAAGTTTATCCTCAGGTATTTATGCTGTCTGCCCCATTCAGAGAGCAGAATCCCCTGCCCCAATGCCCCAGGATAACCACCATCATCTGCCAGTAAAGGTACCTACACATGTAATGCCAAACACCATTTGTACCTTAAACTTGAAGTTTTATCTCATATGCTACCAGGCAGGATTCCTTAATCTTTATTGGTACTTGCTCTCTCAGACACTTCTTCCGTTGGAATATCTGGATTTCAGGTATTGTTTTTTCTCTCAAACACATTAGCTTCATACTATCACCAATTACTCTGCATGGCTGCAGTCCTTAGTTACTATATTCTCTAGCTGTACCTAAAATATTACCAGCCTCTCGAACCACAGCCTTACAGAGAGCAAGGTAGACAAACCAGAAGCTGGCACCACACCTGACAGCATCTTATGGGTTGTACCTGCTCTCCCTGCTGCAGTTACATGCATAACAAAAGCCAAATTTTGTTAAAACCTCCAAGAAAACTTACCCCAGCTGCTGGGCTTTGACCATCCCGAATCCACAAATATGACACAATTCCCTGGTCATCAGCAGACCCTGAGCCATCCAAGGTAATAGAGTTGTTTGGAAGCACTAGAACATGCTTCCCACCAGCATGTGCCTGGGGTGGACTGTTGTTTTCTAGCCATAAAAATATCGGAGAAGGATTTGCTTTCAAAACATGTGACATGCCATTGCCAATACACCCACACTGCAATTGTACCTGATGATTACAGACAATAGCAGAACCTCAGGTCAAAGTGACAGGGAAAGGATGAGTGGGTATACAAAATCTGGCTCTGAGCGTGTTGCAGTTGAGGGGAAAGATCTTTTTTCAAAAGGCATTGTGGGATATTCTATTTACAGTCTCACAATAACCTAAGCATTAGATCTTCTCAGTCAAGCAAAAAGATTTTCTTCCTACTTAAAAACACAGCCCAGTGTGAGATCACCATGTTGGGACCTTTTCATCTGGAAAATCACTTATTACCCAATAGAAGCTTGTGCAACATCTTATCTCCTCAAAATGCCTGTATTTAGGCAAAATGCAATCAGGATACTTAAGAGTATGTCTAATTCCCAAACGTTTTTTTTTGCTCACCACTAGCAGTGAAACTAAGGCATGCATTGGGCATATGGTGAAAAAAAACCAAAGAAATATGAACCTGTTTTCCTTCCAGAAACCAGGCATCACTGATTTATTTTCAGAACACAACTAGCAAGCCAGGGCTCAAGGAAGCTGTGGGGCTGAGTGAAATACCCCACTGGATACAAATAGTTGGACATAAATAATTCAGTCCTGGGCAGATCTCAAGGGCATTTCCTGTAACAGCATAGGGTTGTGTCTCTTCCAAGTAAAACCAGTTGACTAAACTTGGTTATTGGAAACTGGGAATTTTTTATATCAAACCTGCAACTGTAGACAGAACTTACTGTGGCTACACTTCACAGCACAAACAAGACCATGGACACATTTGGGCAGAGCTGCTGCTGCATATTTCTAACTGAACACTAACTGAAACTCTGAAACAGTTCAAGCTATGACGCACCTGAGTAAAACAAAGTCCAGCCTCTTCTCCAAGATGCACATGGGTCACGGCAATCCCAATCCCATGTACAAGTTGGGCAGAGACTGGATATGGAGTAGTTAGCGTAACGCCACTAAGCCTTGAAGAGAAGGACTTGGGGTGTTGACTGACAAGAAGCTCAGCATGACCCAGCAATGTGCACTTGCAGTCCAGAAAGCCAACTGCACCCTGGGCTTGTTGAAGTCAACACATCCCTGGAAATGTCCAGGGCCAGGCTGGATGGGGCTTTGAGCTACCTGGTCTAGTGGAAGGTCTCCCAGCCTATGGCAGGAGGTTTGAAAGAAGATGATTTTCAAGGTCCCTTCAACCCCAAACCATTCTGTGATACTATGATTAGCCTAAAGCCTCTTCCATAGCACGCATGTTGGGGAAAAAAACTCAAAAATCCTAAAATACCCCACACTACAGCAACAATTTCTCTGTAAAATTAAAAAAAACCCACCTACCAAACAAACAAAAACAAACCCACCACAACAACACACCACCAAAATTAAAAAAAACCAACAAAACAAAACAAAACAAAAAAACCCAAACAACACAGATCTTTTAATACTAGATTTTTAAGTGAAGCTTGGTTCACTGAGATGTCATTTCTTGCATATTACTTTAAAATCCACAGTAAAACTGCTTTTCTGCTCAAAGCTTAATTTCAAAGATAAAATAAAAACATATCTATTTAATGATGTAGACATACAATTGTCAAAAATAATATTTTGAAGTATGTTTGCTACAACTAATTTAGCATATATTGAACACTAAAACAGCTTGCATCAAATGAAATTAATTCCGCCAGTCACTCACAAGACTACTTTACTACAAAAGAGCAGTTTTCTTTAACACATTTGAAATATACCAACAAACATCTTACACCTGTCTGCTCTGATTTCCTCCACATTCCATCAGCGACTGAATGAACTGTCCAGCTGCCCACCGTGCCCTAAGAAGCAGCAGCCAGGCTTACCTTCCTTCACAGTAATGGAGAGCACAGATGCACTGCTCAAGCCCTGCTGGTCTTTCACAGTCAGCCTGAAGTGATAGGTACCAACCTGGAGACCAGTTACAGTTGCTATTGCCTTGTCATCATTTTCCATCTGTACAGAGCTTGGCCCACTGAAAAAAAATATGTCACAAAAATAATCACACCCAGCCAGCCAAACTGTGAGTTCAGCAGCATTGCTCAGGCCTTTTGATTTTATGTGTTGTAGTTCTACTACTGCTATAAGCACTGATGGCTAAAGAACTGTTTGAGACATGAGTTTAGTTTAGAGAATTCATTAATGCCTTTTTTCAAGACATTCAAAGCACCCAAGCACACATCCCCACCTATCAGAAGAGCAGAAAGTACCCCCCAGAAGATCAACCTCACCACAGTTCTATTTCATGAGAGCATGAAAATAGAACTATAACTAATAGCTATTTCATGCAAATTATATTGCTCTAAGAGCCAGTCATAACCTGTACAGGCTGCCAGCAGATCTCTTCCTGTACCAGGTAAGACAGCTACATGAGCTAAAATACCTTGCCCTTTTATGAAGGATCAGTTAGGTTTGCACATAAACATACAATTATAAGCTTTTGTAAAATATTTCCAGTCATCATTCAAGAGTGATTTAGCCACCCATTACTGGAAGTTCAGGGCAAAGTGACCAACACTTTACTGTTCAATAAACAAGTGACTGAGAAACCCTAGTTCTAAGCACAAATGGAAAAACTTCGTATATTACAGCATGCAACCCAAGCCTGCTACTTGCTTTTTAACAGGAGACACAAAAGTTCCTGTTAGTTTCTCTTAATTTTATAAAAGTAGGCCTCAAAATGAAACACTGCAAAACATAGGCAGAGACTGCCTGAGCTTTTCAAGTTCAACGTAAAATCACTATTTCTTACGCTATTACTACCCAACTGGGACTGTCCTGAAAGCAATTCTCAAACATGATTCATCATTCAACATGCTTGGATAAGAGGCTCTAGACCCAATCACTTTCACTTTGTTCTCTGTTTTACTAAGGATTATAAAATCTTTGGATACCTGATATTTTCCCAGTGATAGAAGACAATGCCTTGGTCATCTTGGCTTTTGCTTCCATCCAATGTAGTACTTTCTACTGGGAAGGTCAATTCCTTGTCAGGGCCAGCCACTGCTACTGGAGGACTGTTATTTTCTGCAAAATTAGTATTTAGTGTATGACATTTTATAGGTAGTCACTGGCAAAGCTTGCTAATCAGATTTTACACAGGGTATTTTAATAAAATTTTGATATATTGGCTCAAAAGGTACAAACCACAAGTATGACATGCGCAAGCCAGCAGGTGGGAGAGGTCAGCTCTGCAGCAAGCCAAATCCTACAGCAACTGGGATCCCAAATCCCACAGCAAGCACTTCTCTTTTCATAGTCCTATCTGAAGGTACAGTCACATTCCTGAAAATCTTGCTGCATGCTCAATGCATTATATGAAATGTCCCAAAACATGCATGGTGGGGTATCCTCCTGGTTCCACCAGGCCATCCGTTTCAGAACCTCCTATGTAAATATGATTCTTTGCCCACAGAGAAGATTCCGATCCATTCTGTCAGCTGCTCAAAGCCACTAAGTTAATGCCAATTCAGAGCCTTTGAGAATTTAGTGCAGAAACATAACCTGTTACTCTGTTTTCAGCCTCTACTTTTGTGACATGGAAAAGCTGGCAACAATGCCACCATTTTCCTGGGTATTTATTTATCCTTGGGCCTGACTTCAGCAATAGCATCTTTCTAACTCCACACTACAGAGGGTCTAAAAGGCACCCCCACACACCACACTTCCAATTCATGTTCTTGATTTCTGCAGTGAATGACTGCTGTAAAGTTGCCCCAGAAGGGATCATCTACAAAAGATGTATATTAAGTGGCAACAGGAAAATGAAACATTTTCCCATGGTGGAATGTGAGACCTACACATGGGCAGAAAAGGCCACTGTGGATGTAAAAGGCAAACACACTGTGAAAAAAAAAGGCATTAAAAAAAAATCACATGAAGCTCAGATCATTTGGGCTTATTCATCATTTGGCTCCCAAACATACATAAACATGTGAAAGATGCAGCTTTTGAAAAGACCTTGGTCAACACTTCTTCCTAGGAAACACAATGCAATTTGAGTGAATTCAAATCACACAAAGACTCTCGTAGGAGAATTGCAAAACAATAAGAAAACCAAGCAAAACACTGATTGATACTCTGAGCAGCTTTCAAAACAGACTTTGTAGGACATTAAAATCAAGAGCTACAATTTGGACTTTAGAAGCACATTCAAACAGACCTCTGTTGCCTTACATAACCAGGCTGGTGTGAACCCTTAGGATCACCACCTGAATTTTGATTGATTCTACACTTAACTGCCTGCTTTGACAGAAAATGGAGGTGGAGAAGTCCTTGATCAAGGGGTACCAGGCATTGGGGCTGCCATATCAGTGGTGCAATGCGGGGATTGGAGGCGTAGGAGAATGCTGCCAAGGCACCAGGCTGGGCTGGCTCAGAGAGACCCAGCGGTGCCTGCAGTGCCTTACCAGGCTGCACGATGAGCGTGACCTCGGCCGTGGAGCGCTGCCGTGCGGAGTCTGTCACAGTCAGCTGGAACGTGTAATCTCCTTCCTGCATTGCAGAGAGCTGCAGGTACGGCGTCCGCACTCCCTTCGCAGCATCCGTAAGGACAGAGCACAAGACAGAACAGAAAAGGGGGGGGTAATGAAAGGTCTTACAGAGCAAATGTAAGGAAAAAGAAATGCATAAATACAGTGTTTGAGCAAGGAGTTTATGCACCTTCCAAATAAGGAGGAGGCTTAAAATTTGGTGCACAGACAGCAGTAATGTGTTCACTATTGCAAGTGCTCCTACCAACCCAGAGAAATATCTACAGGCAATAAATCCTAATTTCTTCTGTTGGTATAACCACTGCATTATTTCTCCACAACAACAATTGTTAGACACATGGAAAACTACCATTCCCAATCAGGAAATTAAACACTGATGAGAATTCCTACAGCTTATTCCATTTCCTTAGGGATATTTTAAAAAGAAACATCACAACATCCTTTAGTACTTAAACTGTTAAATGCAAACCCAAGCCTGACTTGAACCCAGACAAATAGGGTTATGGAAATAAAACCCCCATATTAAACAAGATAACTCTGTCCTGAGTTAACTCTTCCAGCAGCATTTGCTGGAAGAGTATAGAACCTCATTAAATGACTGGGCCCAGCTATAGTCCTTTTGTAAATAAAATGAACATTTGTGGCATCTTTCATATGAAGAATACCAAATCATAATGCAAATAGGTTTGTTTTTTTTTTTTTTTTTTAATAAAGATGACAATAAGAACAAAGAGACTTGATATATGATTAACTAACCAGCAGAGATACTTGTTACATTGCTTTTTAACTAGTGGATAACATATAATACGCCATAGACCAGCATCCTTTGGAGTGGTCCAGGGAAGGGCCATGAAGATGGATCAGAGGGCTGGAGCACCTCTCCAAAAAAAGGCTGAGAAAGTTGGGGTTGTTCAGCCTGGAGAAGAGAAGGCTCTGGGGAGTCCTCATTGCAGTCTTCCAGTACCTAAAGGGGGCTAATAAAAGGAGGGAGAGGGACTTTTTATATGGGCAGATAGTGACAAAACAAGAGGGAATAGTTTTGAAGTGAAAGGGGGCAGGCTTACATTAGGTATTAGAAAAAATTATTTACTCAGAAGGTGGTGAAGCACCAGCACATGTTGCCCAGAGAAACTGTGGATACTCCCATCACTGGAACTGTTTAAGGCCAAACTGGATGGGGCCCTGAATAATCTGGTCTAGTGAGTGACATCCCTGCCCATGGCAAGGTGCTGGAACAAGATGATCTTCAATGTCCCTTCCAACCCAAACCATTCTATGATTCTATGATCCTCAGCTTCAGGCACATGAAGAAGATTACTAGTCGGTTCAAAAGAAACTGTAACATGCATTTGCATTTCCACATTAAACACCCAGTGAATCCATTGGCTATCTCAAGCAGT
The DNA here is from genome assembly GCA_024734555.1 of Trochalopteron elliotii. NCBI lineage: Eukaryota > Metazoa > Chordata > Aves > Passeriformes > Leiothrichidae > Trochalopteron > Trochalopteron elliotii. The sequence goes on from JANPWX010000049.1 coordinate 8,622,486, forward strand.
CACTCCCTTCCTTTAGAAAGGTTGTTTTAATATTGAGCAGCTCTCAAAATCTACAAGTTCCATTTGCTTGGGTGCTTTTGCAAAGTTTTTGTCTTGGTGAATGATCAGAAGTCCTTCCCTAATTTTTTAATTTCCTCTATGGTGTACTCGTGCATTAATAATATTGCTTCATTCCTAAATAGATCTAGAGTGATCTCTTTTCAGTTCTGAAGGTCTAAAGTATTTGCCAACATGGCAGAAATCAAGTCTCATAAAAAATAACTCCTGAGTTTCAGCCAGATTCATTACATTAATTATCTCAACTGCCTACAGAGCTGTAAGAATCTCCAACTCAGCGAATGCAAGTCCAATGAAAATACTTATTAACTTCTCAGATTAAAAAAAGCCCAACAAAACAGCAACAGAAACAGTCATGAAAACTAGAGAGAATAAATTCTGTAAGCCCTCACTGGAAATCCATGTTTTAGTGAGCATAAAAATCCACCACAGAGTATGGCCGCATAAACACTGCCAAAAGATCTTGTCTTTCACTCAGAAAATTAAGTTTCTATTTGAGTTCTAGTCTCTCCAGGAGAAAGTGTTTCAAGAAAACTCTGACTATCCCCACATTCTCCTATAACCAGTTTTCAGCCTGCCCAGAGCCTCAGAAGATGGGAACCTGTGAAACAGCCTCTAGGGTTCAAGGACAGACAATATGAACTTGAAAACTTTCCAAACCACCGAGGAACAAGCAAGTTTGTTTGGCCCCAAAGAATTAAAAAAATACATGAAAAGGAATTAAAAGTAGTGTCTAGAATAAGAGCTGAATGCATGTGAGAGAAAAACAAAAACAAACCCAATAACATCACTCTAGGTATTTCAGTGCTTGAAATGCCTTCAGGTATGTGTTTGCTCATGGTACAGGCAAAGATGAAAGAGCTTTTCAATTCTATGCAAGGAGAAATACACATACCTGCATTGCTACAACCTTGCCTTTGCTTCTCGGGCTGAGCGACCACTCATAGCTGACAATTTCATGGTCATCACTGCTCTGGTTTCCATTCAGTGTGATGAAGTTCTGGGGCAAAGTGACTGCCTGATTGGGTCCTGCATTAGCAATAGGTGGGTAATCCACAGGCTTGTTGACAGTCAGAGATGCAATGGTGGAGTTGGCTGCTCCATCTGAATCAATCACTGTGAGTCTACAAGAGGAAAAACAGTATCTGTTAAGATGAACTTCTGCCAACTTTTAAACTGAAATATTAATCTTCTTCTGGCACTTTTTCAAACACCACCAAAACAAAAACCACTGATTATATGATACGAACTTCTGCTTCAGACACACATATCCCTCAACTAAGGCAGGAAAGCAATTATTTCCTTTCCTTTAAGAAATACAAAAAAAACCCCAACCTAGCTATTCTGGATCCCAGATTAAACCCTTTACCTGCTGTCAATGGCAACTTCACCATTCACTATAAATTTTTTTAGAAATTTGCTCAGTAAAAACCAGGGATTTTATTCATCACCTATAATGAAACAGTATCGTGAAACATCTAAAACTACTATGGATGTTCAGAAGCTCTGCTTATAGAACAGCAGCAGATCCTCACTTCTTATTTATTTGTTGCACACCATTACTAATTTTAATGGAACTTAATATCAATATCAAGTTCAAAACTAAAAATGTACAGGGTTTAAAAAAACCCCAGACATTACTGCCTCTCAGAAGCATAAAATAATCTTAAAATGAGACTACTTGCAGGCACTGCAAAGGGATGAAAGCTGACCACTGCAATATGGTACCAACTAATCTCTAATCTACCTCTGTTATGAAAACTGCATACAGCTGACCACATGGAAAGGAACCTGAGCAGGAACAAAACTAGTGCTTATTACCTCAGACATTAGGGAACACATACATTTTGCAATGGGTGCACATCCATGTGTATCAAGGGCACTGGATTTTTTTGGCAGCTAATTTCTTGTAATCTTCAACACTGCTCTACTGTTCAGGTAAGTCAGCCTCCCCAAAGGTGCAGAGATGTAACAACTGACTTCTTAATTCCCTAGGGTTTGGAACACACTTAGAAGCATTGCTTGTAAGCAAATCTCTGCCCTTTTTAACATGGAAAAAAACCCCTCACTCATTTCTGCTACTGCCCGATATGAACAATTCCAGTAAAAAATACAGAATTAAAGTAGAAGCTGTAAAACTTTTGGTGGAACTTACACGAAGCACCACAGTTAATGTATATGTGTATGCTGGCTTCAACAATCTGCTGATGCTACATTGGTACATAATATATTGACTGAGAGGCAACCCACTGGCAGCCAGAGAACCCAAGCTGAGCCACTAGGAAGTCTGCCTCTGTACAGACTGGGCTTTAAGTTAAACAGTTCAGAAAAAGGACTGTTTTTTACTAAAGCATCTAGAAACAAAAACATTGCTTCCACTGTCTGGGCCACTCCCAGCTTCAGCAATGCGTAAATGGAGGAAACCAGTAGCAAGGCAAATGCTTTTATAAAGAACAGAATGACTCTTAGCAAAATCAGCACATAACAATGTCTTGCGAGGATCAGTCTGCCAATATTCTGTCTGCCACCACCCTTCAGAGGACGACTTTCACAGCCTGACTCATAGTTTCATTCAGGACTAGCCAACTTCAAAGCTGGGAAAAAAAATATAGTCTGTCACAGCTGCTATTGTTGGAAGTGGGGACATATTTAATTTATGATACCTTCTTCTCTGTAATTTTGTGTTATAAAGGATCACTGCACCTGTTTTTTAATAAAACCACTCTGTAGGCTTCTCTGTGCAAAATGAAGAGTAACAGTATGCAGAAGAAAAATTAAGTTTTTTGTTTGAGGAGATACACGTGAGCACAGCAAAAAACAAACATTTAGCTGATATCACAGATAAGCCCCCAAGAAAATCATCATGCAGGTACCTGAAGGTGTAGTTTCCAGGAACAAGGTTAGACAAGTGCAAGACAGGTGTGTCAGCAGATGCCTTCTGCTCTCGCAGGGGACCTTTAATTTCCTCCCAGTGGTAACTCACTATCTTCACATCATCTACGCTTTCTACATTCATTAAAGAAAAACACATCAGTTTCTAGCAGCAATTGCTGGAATGAACACTTAAGTTGTTCATACACTCATCCCTAACTGGTTTTCTACAAATGCCTCTACAAGTATAGTTGAATAAGCTTCATGAACCACAGAGTCACAGCAGGTTACCTTTGATAGGATTTATCTAAACAATTCTTCACCCTCATGAATTAAAAAAAAAAAATTATCAGTCTTGGACTCTGCACATTCTGACTTGTCTGCATTCAGTAATTATGAATGTAATTACAACACCTCATCATACCCTTTCTGACAGCTCTCTACTATGGCCCTACCTGCACTGGCACAGAGGCTCTCTGGGGAGGACAGGAAGAAGCTGTAAGAGTAGCTGCTGTGTAGATGCAGCAGTCTCTGATGCACTGCATCTCAATCGCCAAGTGAAAGGTTGTGTTTTATAATTTTTTAATTTATTAAAATAATTTATAACTGGACACATATTCCCAAAATAAATCATTATTCAAGGAACTTCTGAGAAGAGTGGGAAGAAGAGATTTCACTAGTAATTGACAAACAATAATGTTTTAACTGTATATTAAAAACATAGGCTACAAGCAGAGGATGGTCCAGTACATACGACTGCCATCGATGAAGGTGGAAGTTGTAGGCAAGGAAACTTCTTGCACTTTGGGTGAAGCAACAGCAACAGGTGGCTGGTTAATTCTGACTGCTGTGAGAAAGATAGGGGGAGAAGAAAAAAAAAGGGAAGGAAAAAATATTAGTGAAAGCCCAGGCAAAACTATTGTTAAGTCTACAAATCAATAGTCCCCAGTGATTAAATCTAGGACACACAGCTTTGCAGCATCTGCTGTCAGTTTTGGACAAGGCAAAGAAGAGGTTACTGATGAGCAGTGTGCTGACACAGCAGTGTTCCAGGTGGTGTAATTCAGATCAGAGCTCTGCACTGTAACCTGCAGATAGAGCTGGATCAGCACATGATTGCTGTCTCTAGCTGGAGAACAGGACCAGGAAAGGCAGCATGATGATATCTCAGGCTTTGCCTGAGGCTGGGGAAAGACTAGAGAGCACTTAAACACAGTGAGCAAGACTCTTAGCTCTACTTCCTCAAAATCACCAAGATATGAAACACATCAGCATGACTGGATGCCAGATGTCCTTGACAAAGAGTAACTGACAGACTGTTTTATAAGTATGCTGTACCTGTGTCAGAGAAATTAATTATATCAGCCAACTGATTTACCTGGTTTGACCGTGACATTCACAAAACCTTCGCCAAAGGCATTTTCACCAGAAACTGTCACTTTGAAGGCATAAAGTCCCACTGATAACTGATACAAACACAGAACAAACAGGGTTAAATGTTCAATTATACAAAAGAAATGTGCTTAAATCTGACAATCATATCACAAAAGAATAAATCTGGATGTCTGAATCCTCAAACTACTTTGATAAACACATACATAAAAGGCAACTAGTCACTGCCTGGGAGTGGGGAATATGCAAACACTGAGGGATTTTTAATCTTAGAAAATTATTAGAGCACTCTAAGACAGTGGCATAAATTTGGTGACACAAACAAGTGAAGAGACTCAGGATGGCATGAAGCCATTTGAACCCTTGAACCAAGGTGCCCTTCCCCACAGGTTACATACAATTCTGTGAAAGGACCACACAAACAATGAGCCTGAGCTTACAGCTCACTTACATGAGAGAGCTTCAAAGTCTGGCTGTGCCTGTTCTCCATTTCCCCACTGTAGTCAGCAGGGTGACTGATTAAGCTCCACTCATAGGTGTAGGCTGTCTCTAAGAGCAATAACACAGCACAAGAATAATCAGTTTTGTGTTCAAGATAAGCCCAGAAAACAAAGAAATCAAGTTCACCATTCATCAGACAAAATGCTACAGTAAGAAATCATGACTGCTACTGCTTAAACCTGTAAAATGAAGCAGTATGACCACATGTTACACTCTAAGTGTGGTGCATTTTGGTAAAGCAGCAAGGATGTAATGGACTTCACAAATAATCAACCTCTTCACAAAAACCAGCTTCATGTGAAGCCAATATATTTTACATAGCTACTTATGAAACATCTTTTATTTGCCCCTACAATTCATAAGCCGGCAGTTTTAGGGCAAATGTTGCATTCAAAACCTACTTTCCCGCCACCCCTGAGCTTTACCACAATATGCTGAAAATTAGGCCACATCATCTTTTGGTAGAAATTACAGGCTTTCTATTGAACCATCTGGCTAATGAGTTCAGGTTCTGAAAGTAAAAGCCATTTAAAAAAAATCCTTTTTAAAATCCAACCAAGGAAATCCTCTCTGCAGTTACAGCCACAAAAGAGGTAGTATTAGAAATGAGAAAAATTGTTTTATCCCAAGTAGTGGACATTCACATAACTCAGAACTTGTCTGCATTTACAAGTTGGTAGTGTGTGCATCTCCTTGTGTACCAAGGCATTCAACTCACCTGTAGATGGTGGTGGGACAGCAAAGGCATTCAGTTCAACCTCATTTTTGGGTAACATCACTTGTATGTCATCTCCAGCAGACACAGTAAGCTCTTTAACTGCATATAAGACAGGATGAGTACACTATGTTATAACAGATGGAACCGATATAAATTTAGTATCTTCAAATATTATTTGCAATGGATTAAGTAAGATTTGACAAGTACTCTACAGAGAACAGGGAGCGATAATTAAAAAAAAATCCTTACTGCATTATAAAATAATGATCTATTTAATCATGACTGTGATTTCCCTATCTTTTATCAAAACAAAGTTTTTTTTCTTCTCCAGCTATGAAGTGTCATTTTCCCTACTTCTGTTTCAGAGAAAAGCATTCTCATTATTCATTTATATCAGAGGTAACAATGCTCTGCATAAAGAGTTGTGTATTTTTCTCAGTAACTGGAAGTACAGGAATTAAAAAAATACAGTTACAGAAGACAAAAAAGGATAGTAGAACCCCTATATATCACACTTTCTTTCATCATACTTCTATGTTCATGTGGCACTTGTAAGGCAGGTTCCAATGTCCATCTTGTGTTCCTTTTAAAAAAATCCACTTGCATAGCAGGGCAAATGGTTATTTCTTATCTGAACTGCCCATTCAATCCACTTGCTATCCAGTCTTTGTCTGTGAAAACTTTTCTCTTTCAAAAAATGTCAAAGTGCACAAAAAACAGCTCCCAGCAGAAACATATCAAAGTATGACTTAGGGAAAGTTCGCTTCATCCCATATTTCAAATGTTTTAAATATTGTACTTTTAATACTGGGAAACCACAGAACAGAAGTTCTCCAAAAACAGCATTTGCTAGTGTCTAAGTGTCCAAACTAGAAACTCAGAAGAGATGCCAAAGAAGCTACTCAGCAGTGGCAGCTGATGGGTCTAAAAATGGATGAAGTGAAGACATTGAGAGCGCACTTTCTGTCATTGCTACTTAAATTCACCCAAGGCTTCACAATTGATCATGGAAGTTGCCCTAGACACCTGTGGAATGAAGGTTTGTACTTGGACCTCCACATAAGATGATAATAAAATGGCTAGAAGAGGGTGATGGCCAAAAGAGAAAAGGAAGGACTGTCACTGAGACTTTCTAGACAGTCTGGCTGAGAACACACAAACTTTAGGCAGTCCTTGTATAAAGCAGTACCTACACTGAGATTCATCACAACCTTCCTTCCCTTCAGCTTCTTCTTCCAAACTGGTTTTTGGGCCCTCTTCAACCTCCTCTTTCACAGAAGGAGGAGGGAGAGCTGCCTAGTCAACAGCCAGTGGTAATGATGATCCATTGTCTTGGAGAGGAATCTCTTGTAGCTCATCTCTTCCTGTTACCTTCTATTGCTATCCTGGCTGGCAGCTTGCATTTTGGTAGAGGGTGTCAAGAACGTCCCAAACCAGACTTTCTCAACCAGGAAGCAAAGGGTTTAGCTCTCCACATCCCTCAGCACATTAGGAGTGCAGAAAAACACACACCTGTGCTTCTCTGCTTCTTGTGGCCCTTCTAACCCTTTGTCAGTGTGCACAGGGAGGCAGGAAACTCAGCAGGAGAAAGGAGACACACAAACATACACATAGAATTTAACACAACTACAGAGGACATGGTGGTTAAAAGTCCTTTTGAAAATAAAACCATTTGTTCTGCAGCTATAAGCGTGACAATCTTCCTCACAGTTTTGAAATGAGAGTAAAATTTTGTTTTCCCATGATTTGGAGGCTATGCTTTCCACTGTTAAGGGCTGAGCTTCCTCAGGTTCCACCTATGTTGCTGCATAGTATCTGGCAACTCCAGATAGGCTTCTACTGCAGAGTTTCTGAGAGGGAAAAATGTTCTGAAGAGTCACACCAAAAATAACGATATGGATAAAGGAGACTATTCTGAAACCCCAGAAAGCCTCAGGTATTGCTTACCAAGTGAAAAAAAATCACTTAAAACAGGTCTTAATCTCTGCTTTTTACTTTGCTGTATTTCCTCAAGTTGTCATTCTCCACTAATGGTGGACTTGGTCAGGGTTTTGCCTTAGAATTAACTGACTTCAGGGTCTGGGGTTTGAAGTGTTACTGTAGGTCTGCAGGTTTCAAGTGGGATTATGTAACATTTGGATAAAGAATGAGCTCTTACTCTAACAACAGGTTAGAAACCTGACAGTAGAAAAGCCATGCCCACCCTCTGTCCAACCTTGCAGGTACCTCTCAGATTGCCAGCTATGTTGAAACATTACCTGCTTCAGCAGCAGTAGCAGGTGGTGTGAACTGCTGCATGGGCTCAGATGGTGCAGTATTAGTGGGAAGTAGCATGATCCCACCTCCAGTAGCATTCTCCGGGGCCACTGTGGGAGTCTGGGTTTTCTCTGACACGCCTGGGGAGAAATCTGATTTATCTGAAGAAGAGGAAGGTGAAGCAGCCTGAAAAAAGGAATTATAGGGAAAGAGTTGTTGTGAGACATTTTTCACATTTCTAGATTTAGAGATATACTGTTTTTTTAATAGCATGTAGGATGACCCTAGAGATTTATGTTACTAGGAGATTTTATTCACATACAGAATACCCATCAACCAAGGACTGTTTTTTTTTTCCAATCAGGCTTTGCAACAAATGCTAACAATTTTCCAAGTTTCAGATGTAGAACAGTCATGAGGTAACCTGGAATACAACTAAGGCTACCAGTTACCAAAATACTAAAAAAATCAGTACGACAGATCTAAATACAGTCACAAACCTTTAAAAGCCAACGTCAGAAAGTCTGTGTGGCATTATTGTCTTTGTGCCATACACACACATAACACAGCCCTTGCTTCTTACTACATCTGCTCAGTACACAAGTTGCCCATGCCTTTTTATCTCCTCAACAGTAATAAAACACCCTACATGTCTCTACTTCAGGCATCAAGCAGCAGTGCCTCACCTTGTTAGAAAATCAGAACTGCAGTAAAGAACACGGCAAGTGTGGCACAAATAACTCAGCACTGGGTTAATCTTGCCTTTCAACAACACTTTACCCTCAGTGGGCCAGCAGGTTTTCCTTACTATTCTTAAAACTTATTTCTGATCTAATGATATGGGAAAAGCATTTTTCCAGTTATGTCTACTGTGTTTGGCATGTGAAAGTACAGCAAAATACTATCATAAATTGTCTATTAACTGAAGAATAGGATTATGAAGGTTGGCAAACTTCATAATGTGTACACTTATATCACAAACAGGCTGAGGTGGAAAGGGACCCCTGGAAATAGCCCAGTTCAGCCCCCACCCCCAAAGCACAGTCAGCTTACAGCAGACTGCTCAAGGACCAAGTTCAGTCAGGTTATGAGCATCATCAAGGACAGAGAATCCGCCTCTCTGGAAAACCTCCAGTGTTTGACCATCGTCACAGGAAAAAATATGGGGTTTAGTGTTTAAATATTCCCTGTATTTAATTTTGTGTCCATTGTATCTTGTCCTGCCACTGAACAGCACTGAGAAGAGCCTGGCTCCATCTTCCTCACACCCATCCAAGTTATTTATACACATCTGTAAAATCCCCTGAACCCTCTCTGCTCAAGGCTGAACAGTCCCCACTCTCTACTCTTTGCATTTCAGGTGCTCTACTTTCCCTTTGCAGTCTGCCTCTCTAGCAAATAAAAGCAGTCCTGCCTTCTGGACAGGAGAAAAATCTCCCTGTGCAGCTGGGAATGCGAAAGCAATGCCAGGAACTGTTCCTTCCCAGCCTGCAAGAAAACAGAGAGCACAGAAATCATCTGCAACTCCATCTCAACCTTCAACAATGGACACAGAGAAAAGATCCCTGGGCAGTGTCAGGGATTGTGGCTGCCCGCCCTTGACGATGCCAAGGACAACACCAAGAGCTGCACTTTTGGGTGAGCCATAACACAGACAACAGAAGCACCTTTGTGGTCACACCTTCAGCTCTGCTCCACATGCAGACAGTACTCTCTGAGCAGCAGGACACTGATTTCAGGATCAGGAACTGCAGCTCCCCTAAAGTAGTGCCTTCAGGAATCTCACCCTTGACAGCATCATGTACAGGGAGAACTTCAAACCCATCCTGCTTTGTATTTTGATAAAAGGTCTTTTTTCCAGGCAAGTCTCCTTTACATACTCACTCCACCCCTCATGTCCATAAAGGATTTTCTTCCCACACTTGGGCAAACCACAGTGTTCTTTTGCCTTCTGAATTTGAGGGAAGTCTACTTTCCTGGGCTTCCTCTGGCTTCTCTCCTCTCCTCATCCTTTGCCAATCCAGCAGCTGAAAAGCAGCCATCATGGCTTTGTAGGACAGATAGAGACAAAGTCACCTCAGATGTACCTTTCCAGGGCACCTCTTCTGCAGTGGCACCAAACATCACTTCAGTCAGCAAGCCTAGGTAAGACACTGCAGTCAAAAAAGGTGCCCTGTGGCACTGTCACGTCTGAAGTGGTGTCACAGCCAAAAAGACAAACTAAAAACGTTAGCAGAGAGCAGACAGCTGGGGCAGGCAGGGACAATATCAGAAATTAAGTTCTCAGAAAGAAACTATTACTGAGAGATTTGCTGGAACCAATGGGGAGGGCAAGATTAACCTAAATTCCAGCTTGGGAAGTGAACATTAAAAGAAAGAAAAAAATTCTTTCTGGGAGTGAAACTGATGGGCAGTTCTGTTGGTAGGGGCTTTGTGGGTTGTTTTTTACCCTTTTTTACAGCCACTATTGTTCAATACAAACACACTAATGGTGAGGGCCCAGATCCTCCAGTTCTCTGGGTTTGACCTGAGTACAAATCTCTTGAGAATTCCAACAGAAGATAAAAACAATCACATAACAAGAAGTACATACTTCAAAATAGAAAGAAAGGTAAATCTAAATATAAAAATATCTTTCAGGGGTTTTATACATCCTCTATGGATCAAGTCAATGTATTTTTAACCAAACAGAACCATTCAGCTTCTGCAGCCCTCAAAACTGAAACAAAACCAAAACAACAGATAAACATCTATGACATTCAACTGTGTTCTCAGTCTTAAATATGAATTCTGAAGGCAAGCCAATCAGACGCTAAAAGGCTCACCATCACATAGAGTCTGTCAGCCATCTTAAGGTTTCTTAGGTAGAGATTTATGCATTTTGACTGCACTATTATCCCTGCAAATACAATAAGCACAAGAATAAGTCAGGCCTTAGCTACTGAGTAAATGTTTGGAACACTGCAGCATCAACGTAACAGCAGCTAGACTCTGACTAAGACCTGAAAAACCTTACTTGGCTTAGCAGTTCAGCAGTTAACTGGAAATTTCAAAAAGAAAATTAATTCTCACTTCAAGGATAAGCAGCACTGCAGATTTCTGTTGTGGGCAGCTGGACAGCATATACTCTGTACAGATTTCTCAATGTACTCATGTTATTGAGCTGCCAGAGACTGACAGACCAAAAGATCCTTCTGAACTCTAATGTAAACCCAACAGTCAGGTGACTCACTTAAATGACAAACCCCATATTCTCTCCCCCAAATCACATAGATAAACTACCTGCATCTGACTGCATTTATGACAAGGATGCTACAAGGGCACCAACTCCAGAGGCCTGTGTTTGGTTGGTTTCTCCGTTTAAAATCTCTGCGCAGGTCCTTCTTCAAAGAACATAGCACCTGAGGACACCACATCCTGCTGACTACTGTGAAGGGCAGGAATCAGGGAATCACAGTTTTGCCACCTCGCTCTGTCTGGCTTGTCAAAACAGCTTTGTCTGGAAGCTGCAGAAGGGAGTGCGTCAGCACAGATCCAGGAACAGAGATAAAGAATTGCCGTGGCAGAATTGAGAGGATGATAGGAAAACATTGTATAATGTGCAATAAACAGGGCAATTCATTAAACCTAGAAGCAAGCATGATTTTAAGACCTTCATATTTTCATAACCTCTACAAAAACACCACAGTTTGAAAGGTTGTCTGCATTATATACCAATGAAAAAGCTATTTGGAGACCTCTCGGCATTTTTAATCCAGTGTAAAAATTTAAGATTTCCTTCATAACAAAATTTGGTTTTCAAAAACCAACCTTTTTCAGAGGCAAACACAAATATGTGTTCAACAATCCATATGAGATTTGATGAAAATGTCTGCTTTCTGGAGAAAGAGACACATAAGAAGGAAATCCTATCACCAGAATATATCACAGGCAGCTTCTATTTCACTAGGGTCACAAGTAAAGTTCCCAAATCAGAAGAACTTGAAGCCAAGCTGAAAATTTGTGTTAGGCATACCTGACAGAGCTTAGGTGACAGAGGATTGGCTGCAGGGGCCATCAATCATGCACCAATACTGCAACCTCTCAAACCTAGTTAAAAAAGGGCAATAGCCACTGTGGGCAGGGGACACAGGAGGATGTGGGGGGACACACAACAGGAGAGGTGAGAGGAAACATCTGGAAGTAAACATTATTGTGCACAGGGCTGGAGACACCCTCAAGGAAACATGCACTCTGTGCCACCTCCCAGGGAAATGAGGCCCACAGAGAAGCCCACACCAGCGCTGACGAAACAAAAAGGAAGAAACAGTGGCAGAAAAGAGAAACAAGTGACAAGTGGCAAAAAGGAGACTGCCATGCACTGATCCCAACCTCCTGTGCCATCTGCTTCCTCACCAAAGTGACCGAGCACAATCTGCAGTGAAAGGAAGGGGAGACTAGGAAGGAGAGAGATGTGTCTGGACTGAAGCTGATCCTAGGGAAGGCCACGGAAAACTATTTGCTAAAACCGCTCATCATCTCCATTTCTCCACACATGTCCAAATTCAAAGGATTCCCACCTAGAAAACAAAGGTTGCTTAAGCTTTGACAGTTTCTGAAAGCCTTGCACTTCCCCAGATTCTTTCTTTACACTAATAGAGAGCTGTTAGAGCCATTTCTCAATACAAGCCATGAACAGCTTTTGATGTTGTCCCATTAACACGCATTCTACAGCTCTGCTCACAGAGCACTTCCCAACCACCTTCTAACTACACTTGTCTTATCAGTTCTCCAGCACCATTATCAGCTGTGGCTAAAGACCAACTCAGGTTTGGAGTTTCAACCTTTCTGCACTGGAAGCAGCAAGCTCATTCCTCAGCCTTTCTATTGGAATTTCAGTGGCTGTGCTAGCATAATGTTAGCATAATATAACGATCACACAAGAATGACTCCTCTGTGTCCTGGTGAGAAATAGGTTTCTCCCAATTTCACTTTACAATAAACTCCCACCTACACAGTGTACAAAGAGAAAGCAAAATCTTTATATTCTGGCTGGGGTAGGAAAACCAGAGATCTACAAAGTAGGCTTGGCCAGATATATATTTATCACTGCTTCAGCATGTGAAATCTCAACTTTCATAAAATGGTATTCACATGATCCCTTAGAGACAGGGAACAAACTTGCTCAGCTCTGACACATAGCTTAGGTGGGCTCAAAGTTTTATGACTACTCTAAGGCACAAGGCATAAGCAGTTCAGTTAGCAGGGATTGTGACAATTGGCTAAAGATTAGTACTATGCTAATGGGTCTTTCATTAAACAGCAAAATGCAATGGAAACAAGTTTCAAACCTTACTGCACACCTAAAGTGAACAAGTATGGTGGAGCACAGAACTACTGAAGGTTCTTGGTGTGGCTTGATTTCCAGCACACTACACAGGCAGTAACTAAAAGATGCTTGCAAGTTTCCCCTAGCAGATGGAAAGAAATATGGGTGATGAGTTCTGTATAGCAGTGGGTGTCCTTAATTTTAATTCTGTAAGAACAGTTCAGCTATTGCCCTTTATTAGAACTAACTACAGCACTAATGCATGACACAATGTCACTCAAAATTTTATTAGCAGGGACAGTCTACTTTGGTATCATACTTTTCATATGTACATATATACATACTTCTTGCATACTAAGAAAAAAACAACCAATTCCTCTCACCTAAACCCCCAGGTTGATTATACTCGTTTTGAGGTGTGCATGGTAGGAACTTGTTTTAAAACAAGCCTCCCATCATCAACTCTGCTTGCTGAAGCAGTATGTAATTTTCAGCTTGCCACAGCACACATTCTGTTGTCAAGTGTTCTTCCACACACATTAAGATGAGTTCTAATCTCTTCTCACTTGTGCCAATACACTCCAGACCAACTTAGTCATAAAAGTCACAGGTTACCTTGACTCTACAGGAGGTGGTCCTCAAAAAAGCAACCTGCTGTCATGGCCCCCACCTAACTCCAGGGCAATCTCCCTTGCAATTCCTCCAAACAGATCCCACAACAGGCCAAAGACTGCTCTACTGCAGCCCAAGGTTGTGACCCTGCTTCCTTACTTATTCCTAGCCCTCTTAGGAGCTTCTACCTCATGCTTGTATCCTTTGTTTCCTGCAAGGGTGATGTCCAGTGGAGTCTCTCCTTCTCAACCCTTGGAAGCAACTCAAAGCAACTTTTTGAAGTTATCAACAACCTTCAGAAACTTTCTGCACAGCTGTTGCCCTGCTCTCTTGCCCTCCCAGTAGGTATTGGGGTGTCTGAAATCCACCATGAGGACCAGGGCTGTTAACATGAGGCTCCTTCCAGTTACCTGAAGTCTTTATCTGTTTCTTATGTCTTGCTGCTCTCCACACATAAGTCACCTCCTCCCAGAACTGCACTTGTCACACATTTCACGCAACTTTCTTATTTGCTTACATTTTTCTTCCCTACAGTACAGCAATAAATTACCATTTTTACAGCAAGAGATACTTGCTGGTTACAAAATCTTGTGGAACTTAGAGCAAGTCAGCCAACATTGATCAATTTCCTCTTTCCTCTGGCAAGGCAAGTCAAACCCAGGGAATGCTGAATTTATAGCCTGTTTAAACTTTCCAACTGAACCCACCCTGTTCTTAAGAAACCAAGGCCCCTTTAGTCTCAACTGATCAAACCAGCTGGCACAGAGAACAGGTGCACCTTACATAAGTAGAGAATAGGTGAATCTTACTTATACTGACTTATATATTGGATTTTAAGTAATTAACTTATTTTTCTAATTATCAGACTCAAGGATTCTAAGAACAGAAACACCTTACCCACTTTATCCTGCTGCACATCATGGTCCAAAACTGCTATCATCCCTCCTTAAGTTCCATGCCCCTCTCATGTTTTAAAACCATTATAAAAATTAATTCAACACTTACATCTGTAACATCACTGTGCATTAGTAGTATGAAACCCATGAAGCAGGCCTAATTTTATTGATGGAGGAGTACATGCTCCCCATCTTGGCCTTTGGATACCAGAGGGTCTACTAGTACTGCTCTAACTTCTTCCAATGGGTCACCAGGGGTCAGAAGTGAAGACTACTGTAACACTATTATACTAGGTCCAAGTTCACTCATTTGTACACTTTCAAGGAAACCTCACAGTGCCCTAAAAGGAACTTTATTCCTTATCATCTGATGAAAAGAAAAAAAAAGGCCTTTAGTGGTTCACCTCTTAAGACAATCCCATCCCCTTCGGCCTCTTCTACATGGTAACACAACTCTAAGTCATTTGAGAGTTGCAATATTACAAAGCAATAACCTAAGACTTTCAAAGACTTGAAAACTAAAATAATTTCCAAGTAGCCTCACCATACTTTGGCTGCTTCCTGAGGGGCAAACATACCTCTTTTTGCAAAGCCTCCTCAGCTTGTGCAAGTGGAACAGCTGCTTCCCTTTCAACTGTCATCCCAGGGAGTGGTGTAATCTCTGGAAAGGATGACTTCCCTGTGGAGTGTTCATTGATGGAAGTCAGATCAGAGCTGTTTTTACTCAGAAAGCTTTCCACCTTCCCAGCCTCTGCTTTCTTTTCAGCAAAATCTTCCTGGTTATCTCCATCATCACCCGTGGAAGTGTTGAAGCCATTTTCACCTGCCACCATCAGGCCCCAGTCAGTATAATCCATACTGTCCTTCTGCTCATGTTTGATGCCCACCTGAAAGGGGTCCTGCTCCAACTCTTTATAATCATCAATGTATTCAGGTATCTCCTCAATGCTGGGATCTTTTCCAAGCAGAGACAGCTTCTTCAGGCTACTCACTTCCTCTGACGGTTCATTCTGGAGTCCCACAGAGTGGACCATGCTTGGGATCACTTGCCCAAACCCTAGCAGTGAGGCTGGCCTCTGAGAAGGTCTCAGCACAAAGATAAGGTAGGACTTCACAGTTTCAATCTTTTTAGGTTCACAGTTGTCCTTGTGTTGGCAGTTCACGATGTAACAGCGCCGCTCAAACATCCAGGACAAGTCACAACCAGAGAGGTCACAACACGCCGCAATGCAGTCGGACACTGACAAGGCGTGAGGAACTCGCATGATTTTAGTGGTTTCTAAGTTGGGAGATATTACTGCACCTGAGTATGTGGCTCCTTCTCTGCACTGCTCACAACTGGAACCTGCAACAACACCACCAGCATAAGGAACAGTACTACAACCAAGCCGTAACATAGTTTACTGTGACCATAAACGGCTTACAAGATAGAGACAGATGGCACCCTGTTTAAAAAAGTTAATTTCCTTTCACTAACATCACCACTATCTTTTTTAAGCATCTCCCTTTGCAGCAATTTTTCAGTGTAGGACATTGACATATTTTGCAGAAGTACCTCTTACTCGTGTGCTACAAATTCAAATACATAGAGATGAAAGCAAATTGCCAATACTTTAAAACAAGAACAGAGCAGAGCATGCAAAAAAAGAAAAAAAAATAAAATGGGGTACCTCCATTACTTCCACAGAATGTTCCTACCGGGATCTTTAAAAACAAGTTTTAAAACAAAACTCAAATAAGATGCTATAGCATGTCATTGTTTCACTTGAGGGAGAAGGGAGGAAAACTCTAAATAGGACAAAGATTTGCCATCTCATCTGAATATCATGAACAGTTCCTCACTCCAACATACTTACTGGTCTTAATATAAAACCTGGATCAATTTCTTAAACTTTTGCTGCTTTACCCACAGGTTCATGTGAAAACCCAAGAGCTTGCTTCAGTATGGAGCTCTTTCCTTCATTTGCAGTAAAGCTGCAATCTTTTAACATAACATCAGAATTATTTTCATAGCACATTACAGACTGAGTGTGAAATGGTCAAAAAAAGCATGAATCAACATATGATATGTTCCAGTCAATTTTTAACATCTCTTCTAGGTGTTTCTTCCCTGGTTATAACTGCTCTTCAGAATTCCCCTCCCTAAAATCTGATTATGTTTTAAGAAAATTGCGTAACACCAGAAAATTATTCTCTTCGGTTTTTAACTGGACTCTCTAACTCAATGAATGGAAACAAACATGCCCCCACTGTGGAGCTAAGACAGGAATGGAAGACAAAGCTGACTTTGCCTGCTTTGTACCTCATTATTCACAATAGTTAGGCCAAGAAAAATGAAAGCAAGGAGTAGGAATAGGCTGGCAATAGGGGTTAGGTCTGAATATGAGATGCAGAGATTCTCCAACACATGCAATGTGTCCAGTACCCCACTACAGTTTCACCACCTCATCTGGGCTGAACCGCAGCACACTCCTTCACAACACATGGTCTGAACACAGCTATCAAAATATATATGGGGAATCAAACTGCCCAGGAACAATGTAAAGCTTGCAAAGTAGCTTAGTTCAACGCAAAAAAACCCAAATCAAACAAACAAATAAACAAACAAAAAAAATTGCACCACATACTGAGGGATAGAGGGATAGAGTGGACAAGATGGTAGGACGGTTTTGCAGAGCTGGCTTTGTGGGGTAAAGAAAAACATGAAACAAAAACAAATTTTAAAGAAGACTGATGACTTGCAAATAGATATAGCTGAATAGGAAGCTGACAAAAAGGATAAAGAGCTTCAAGTACCATTTTTCTGACTGCAGTTACTCTTTCACACAGGGCTAGGATGCTGTCAACTGTTCCACTTTACACTTTCGGTGAAAGAAATCTATCCAGGGAAACATGCACTTAAAACAACCTATCCTGTTGTTACACAGCCCAGGCATGAAGTATCCTCCTCTGTACCTAGAAGATGATCAAGATTTCTGCTTTTTTTTTTTTCTGTTACACTGCAAATAAACATTTCCTCTATATTCCTTTTTACCTCCAAGAACATAAGGCCCTGGCAGAGACTCAGAATTGTCATCACAAGTCTTTTCTTTAAGTTGTCTGCACAACTTAGAACAGGGGAGCCAAAATTTCATAAAAATGAGGTACAGGAGTCAGGCCTCCCATTCAACCATTCTGTCTTTTTGCAACTCATATGCATTTGGTTAATCCTATAAATCAGTAGAGAGACAAAAAACAGGCCTTTAAAAGGGGAAAACAGAAACATGACTCTGTGCAAATGTGTAATATTAGGTCAGTAACAAATCATCACAATGAATACTTTAGGAAAAGCACTATTAATGTGGGCCAAAAAGCTCCTTTGATGGCTGTTTTCAATACCTCCCTTCTTTAACTTATTCCTGAAATAGAAAGTGAAGGGTGTGTTAAAAAAAACTCCAAAAACTGAAGGTTTCATTATTTATTTGTTCAGAACAGAATGACCAACAGTTCTTGTTTTAGAGAGAGGCTACACAACTGGAACACTCCACAGCTTTTACCTGAGGCCAGACTTCAAGTCCTCAATCAGCTTCAAATCTCACTTTCACTTTAACACATCAGTTACCACAATGCAGAGTCAACATCCCGCAAAATTCATGGTGCTTCTTTAGCCATAGAGAGAAACAAGTCCAGCACATTCCTGAGATGATACATGACTTTGAACCTAGATCTCCCAAGTACACAACCTAGCCACAAACCTTGGCTACCTCTTTTTGCAAATGTCAGAAGGCCTTGGTTTCATCCCAACAACGAACAGGAAAAAAATCTCAAAGTAATGGAAGTTTCATCTCTTGCTTTATCTAGCACTACACCTGAGTTGAACTGTAGCAGCAGGTGTGCAAGAAAGGATGAATTCATAAAGCTATTTCAGCCTCACACTGGGTGTGTCCATTAGTTGTCTTCATATGAAAAATATGTAAGATCTACTTAGAGTGAACTTGATCTGACCTTTAATTTCATTTTCTCTTTCATCTAATCTTTAGTCTGCAGTGGACTCAAATAGAGAAAGCGAGGTCTCTTATTTACAGAACATTTACTGAAGACCTGCCACTAGAAAGGTTACTTAGTAACATTTGTATCTGCTACAGTATTACCCACTGTGTGAGGTCATAGCACAGTTATTTTATTTTAGTTAACTGATCTCAGGAATTAAACCAATGTTCTACTCTGAGCAGCAATGGCAAAACCCAGCATCACGCAATTTTCTTTGTTTCAGAAGTACTCATTCAAGTTACCAACAGGAAGACTGATTCCCTTTACTAAAAGCCCTGAAAACCCTCTGAACATGAGTCAATAGCCTAAAAATTCTGCAAGCTAAGTGCTTCCCTTACTCTTAGCTGTACCCTGTTACATCTACAGTAGGACAACACTGACATATCCAGAGACCTAGTCAGGCAAGTTGGTTACTGTAAAAAAAAACCCAGCTTATATCCCCCACCAAAATCCTAACTGAGTCACAGTGTGGAATAGAGTTTCATTGTAAAGAGATTCCCTCCTTTAATGAGGGAACATCGGCATCTTTCTTCAAGCTTCACATTTCTGCTCCTTCACATCTTGGAGCATGAGTTCACTGATGTCAAGAGCCCATCAGGAATACAGCTGTTCTCCTCTTGTAGCTGGCTGGAGACCTTTCTTCAAGTGCACATGGAAACCTAAGAGTTGTTCTCCCCCATGCTCGCACAGCCACGAGCACTTGAATGACTTGGTGCCAAGTATCCTTTAGTCAGTCAGTAGCAAATTGTGACTGTGTACTAACACTGAGGCCATCACAGCTAATCACCCCAGCAGGAAGCCCTGCAAGGGCAGAACCATCCACTCTGTTTGCTTTCCCTAGCAGCAAGCACTGTAAGAAGCAAAAGAAGGGACAAGAGGAAATGTACAGTTACAGAGAAAAGCTCAGATTTGGACCTTGCACCTAGAAAAGCCACATTTGACCACAATCCCATTATCTTTTTGCTGGTAGCACAGCATTGAGAGCCCACATAGCATATTATTCTCACAGCCTAAAAGCCTCTGAACCACCTGAGCATGGAGGATCCCATAGCAGTTTGCTACAGAAAAGTAGAATTGTCCCTGTTTTCTTGCCATAAGCTCCATACACTCTCTTTTAGCAGCAGACTAGTTCTATTCTGTTTATAGGCTTAGTGATTTTTTTTAAATCTATCCAAGTAACTTTTATTTCATTTGGTGAATTTTGAGATGAAAGTATCGGTACAGTATTAGTATATAGAAAAATAATTTCTGGTTTTTTCTACTACCATAATAACATACTGAAACAATTTTGATTAGGTTCTGGAAGCAAAATTAAAATAATCTTTTATTTTTAGTTACAGTCATCTAAGAGGAGAAATTAAAATTCCAATTTTCAAGCTAGAGAGAATTTCCACAGCAGAGCTATAAACCCCTGCAAAGCACACTTGGTATCATAAATGATGAAAAAGGCTTATATTCCATCAGCTTTGGTAATGCCCTACAGAAGGTACTGTCCTGGAAACCAGAAAAGTAGTATCACTGACATCTGAACATTTCAGCATTGGTTCCTCTAGCAGTAGCTAACATCTCTGCACACCATGAAAGCATTTTCATTCTTTTACTGTAGGTATCCCTGAGGTTGTTTGGACCCTGAGGTCTCTCGGGTCTTTAAAAACAGATACATATGCAATAATAAAGTACCCTTTTGGGTGTTCGTAAAGGCGTTGACTGAGGAACAAACAGATTAAAAAAATGCTCAGTTGCATAAAAGCAAATCCTCAACACAAGCTACCAACAGTAATCTAGTTACATCTGCAAATAATGATCTGCAAAGCCTTTATGGTCATTACAGCAGTCTTCACACTTCTTTTGTCCAGGATCTGGTCAAGGCATTATAATTAGTTCAGTAGGTCTGATGATCCTTTCCAAGTATTGTTTTCATTCCATGAAGTGTCATCATCCCTATTTCTCACTGATAAACCAACTAAGTACCATTTAAAAAGAAAGAAAAAAAAAAGAAGAAGAAAAAGAAAAAAGAATGATTGATGCACAGCTGCAACTATTGCTTCCCTCCACAAGGAAATACCAGACCACTTCCAAAAGAGGTATGGAAAATGTGAACAAACTTGGCATACAGTATAACTCACTATAATCTCAGAGACTGTAATCAAGCACTACACCACCTTGTACCTCTGGAATGACCTGTGTGAACCAGGACACTAGAACATCTAGGCATGGTAGTATAAGTAACAAAGAATGCACCACGACCCCAGGGCAGTGGTTCCACTGTCATTTCAAAGGCACACCTACATCTTAAACTGCCCCTTGACATTCAAAATGCATGAGATGTTGAGTGATAGAAGCATGGTACACACTCATACCTATTGCTACACTCAGCTCAAGCCTCCTTGGTAGCGTGAACATTAGTCAGTGATGGATATCTGTATCAATTAGGTTTATGTGGCAAGGTTTAGGTTTATCTTGGTAGTTGGGGTTGGGGGGAAATGGACTGCCAGAATGTCTTTGTGAGAAGACACCAGAAAATGCCCCATGTCAGTACAGAACCTGTTACAAGACTGACTCCCAACTGGCCAGCGTTGAGCCAAACAGGGACAGTGGCATCTTCTCTGTGGTAAGGTTTTAGAAAGGGGTTAAAAAGCCTGGCACAACCACAGCAGGCAGGAGAGAGGAGTAAGAAAAATATGAGAAAAGCCATCTTGTATACAGCAAGGTCAGTGAAGAAGGGGTAGGAAGTAATCCAGCACCAATGCAGGGATTCCCCTGCAGCTGTGGTGAAAACCACGGTGAAGAACATTGTCCTGCTGCAGTCCATGGAGATCCACAGTGAAGCAGATACCTACCCCTGCAGCCCATGGAGGACCCCACCTCAAAGCAGGTGGGTAAGCCCTGAAGGAAGTTGTGAACCCTCGAAAAACCCAGGCTGCAGCAGGCTCCTGGCCTGAACCACAACCCAGTGAAGAGGAGTCCACACGGAAACACATTTTTGTGTGACCCCACAAGGGATCCACACTGGAGCAGCCTGTTCCTGAAGGACTTTCATGTGAAAAGGACCAATGGTGGTATAGTTCTTGAAGAATTTTAGCCCATGGGAAAGACCTCATGCGGGAGTAGAAAAAGGGTATGAGGAGAAAGGTGCAACAGAGAGGAAGCATTATGAACTAAGTGCAACCTTCATTCCCTGGCTCTCTGAACTGCTCAAGGGAAGAAAGAAGAAGAATTAGGAGTAAAGTTGATTATAGAAGGATGGGAGAAGTGAGGGCAAGGTGTTTTTATAGTAATTCTTACTTCTCATTATCCTGCTCTGCTTAATCGACAATAAATTAAATAAACTTCACTAAGTCAAGTCCCGTCAACTCCTGACTGTAACTGGAACATGACCTCCCTGCCTCAATCTCAGTCCATTGGAGATGTTTCTCTCCCATCTTGATGAAAAAGGGAAGTGATAGAGTGACTTGCTGTGCACCTGGCAGCCAGCAAAGGTCAACCTACACATTCATTAAAAGCAGTAAAACACAATTAGCCAAAAACCATCATGCCCAAAATAAAACTAAATAAACATCACCTAAACAGGACAGAGTAGCACACCTCAATTTCTTTTAATGAACCAGAGCATGTTTTTCAATACCCTTCCAACATTATTCATCAGTGAGGCTGTTTCTCTCTTCTTTCAGTGATGGAATGTCAAGCCTTTTCTTTCCTATGTTAAGTCAGTCTTCTCATTATCTTAAATTAAAACAAGTGTTGAGATAACTTGGACGTTTTTTAAGAAAAGGTAGCCTTTAAAAGCATAAGCTCAGATGCAGAAAAAAAATGCAGAATGATCATCTAGCAAATTCCTGAGTCTCAGTCAATTCACCTTAAAGCCTGCACTAAAATGAAGTCTTTTTGACTATACTTTTTGACAATACTGCAGATTATTGAAGTGGAAATCAATACTAACATTTTTACTAAAATAATATGAGCTATTAGATTATATTACCCTCTAAACACTGCGAGCTAGTAATTGAGATACAGGTAGAGTCTTGAAATACAGCCAGCATTTTAAGAGCAATGGTCTTATTTTCAGACAAGACAAGAGAGCATAGAAATTTGCAACTAAAAATAGATAACTTCCTATATATATGTGGAAGATGTTCTAATCTGCTAACAATTAACAATAGTATCAAAAGAATGAAACTGTAACATTCTCTACAGACAAATTTCAGTATTTACTGCACATTACTGTCTTCTGTTAAAGTTGCTGTGGGTTTTTTTTCCAAAAGATAATAGCATAGACCCTATAGCAGGAACTCAGTATCTCATAGGAGAGGGTTTTATTTACAAAAGCATACTGTTCACTACAGCAACAAAAAACTCAGCTCCATGTTCTCTTCAAAAAGCTTGGCACTATGAGATCCTCATGGATGAGATGCTCCTTGATGACTACCTCGAACCATCTATGAGCTCAGACCTATTATTAATGCCTATACCCCTCAGCTGTGGGCTAACATCCATCCCCTTTCATCCAACTTTTCCAAAGTTAGCCATCAATTTAAGTTTTAGAAAATCAAGCAAGTCTCTCCCTCATGAAACAGCCTATTTTGTTGATACTACAAGAGATGGAAGTCAGACAATGGTGCATTATTTATCTCAATTTCTGCTAATATGGATACTACCAGTACCACCACAGACAGAATTCAAACAATATTTAAGGAAATAAACCCCACTTCTTCATATATTTTTCTTCAGTTACTTCTATCAAAACTACCTACACCAGATTAAATCTCTCTCTGACAGAGGCAGTATTAACTATCATTCTTCATCTGTCTGGTTATGGAATAAATTACCTGTTCCTGCGGCTGAAGCAGAAACTTACAGGACTTTGCTGTGTTTTTTGAAAGGCTAGATATGTTTGCAGAGAGTATGATGAGGTGAGAGATGTGAACCAATGCACTCATGCTGCTCATATATAAATCACCTTATGATAACTCAAAACAAAAATGTAGCTCATAATGCAAGCAACACATTATTCTTTAATTGCTCTCCTGCAAGAGAAAAAGAGGGAAAACTGCCCCATATATCTCCCCCAAAACAGCCTGCTGAAATTGGCTTCAAACACCTACTCACAACTGTCTTCCTCCATTGCAACTTACCAAAGCTTTTTGCACTGAGGAGTCACGAGATTTCCCAGCTTTTGCCTTATTCATATTTATTTCACAGCTGTACACACACTCCAGGAGCATTTAATTCCCTGGTTCTGTCTGAGTGACTCAGACACAGGAGAAGTAAACTCCTACCTGTTATTGTCCATAGGAACAGGCAGAGAACACCAAGTCCAAATGCCATGCTGCACCACGAAGGCAGTGACAACTGCTTTTCCAGCCAGTCGTTTTGGAAATTATAAGTCTTAATGCTGGGAGTTTTTTTCTAATATTGTTTAGTGCCCTGCTGTGGCCATCAAGCACTGAAACAGACAGCACAGGAAAAATAGGTCAGATGTGAGCATTAATTAGAACGTCACAGTAAAAGACAATAGACAGGTGACATGCAGGCTTTATCATTACTTCCTGACTTCTTGATGGATGACATAGTAGATCAGGCACGCTGAAGATACAGAACAAATTACTCACCTGGAAATCTCCTTCTCTAGAAATACAGAAACACCCCAGAAATATTTGCACTCTTGGGCTCCAGTACCCCAACCGCCACAAATACTCTGCAGTTGTCTAGACCCTGGTTTAGCTGTGACTTTAAAGTAGCAGGTACTTTTAACTCGGGAATCACAGACAGCACTTTCCATGCTAAAATCCATGCAGTGTTAAGTCAGCTTTTGAAGCAGTATTCAAACTATTCTTTTCCCAGCTATCAAGGCAATGCAAGCAGACACTACTCCAGAATTTCTAGGGCGACATTCCTTGTCAGGACACTTAATTCCCCAAGTTGGGAATCCTAAGCAACAAATAGATGTAAGGAATGAATAGTTCAAAGCAACATTACTCATGCAAGGAAAAAATTAGTTTAACCAAACTCCCCCCACATAAAGGATCCTAAATGGATGCGTGACCGAGAAACATTTCTCCAAATGAAAACACAGGTAGTGGGTTTTTTTCAGTGAACAGCCCTTCTCAAGGCAGAGTATCAAATGTTCATTACATGACTTTCATATTTCAGCTGCCTACATCTACATATGATAAAAATGTTAACTGGTTGCTCTAGGCAGGTTCCTTGCCACACGTCATTTTAAATGATGAAAGACTATCTAGGTTTTTTCTCCTTGCAAAAGGGAAAGTAAGTTACTTAGACAAGCCAGGGCTGACTGAGCAAGAGTAGAAATCCCAGCAGCTCAGCAGTTGGACCTTTGCTGTCTGAGAAGGGATCCTTAATAAGTGGCATGTCTCTAAATCACATGAACAACTGCACCCTGATCTGCAGCTTGTACTTCTGTGACTCACCACAGCTTTTCCAAAGCAAGACATGTATTTATATCAAGACAGAAGAGACCAGAGGTTTGTTTTAGATGTTAGGAGTTCTATCAACAGCTGAGTGGACCAACTGATGGAGTAAATATTTCCCCCACTTCGTTCATTATAGTGTGGCTGCCTACCTGAGAAAGCCAGACCAGCATGAGCCAAGTGAACAGGTGGCTTAACCCAATACAGAGTATGAAAACTAAACGACAAAACAACAAAACAAAATTTCAAAGACAGCAATGAGCCTCAGCTACCTTCAACCCACACATTCCATCCAGTGACAGAAGATGCCCAGTGCTGTGATGCTGGGATTATAGAGACCAGTGATGGGAATCATATTGGCATTGAGACAGAATTGTATATTGCCCCTGCTACATTTTGCCAAATATAAGGGATAATTGCACTGTGATTTCAGTATGCTTTGCATGGCTTCACTAAATCAGAAATCCCACATCACAGTAAGTATCTCCAAATAATTAAATCTCATATTAGACAATGCATGCTCTACACATGGAATATCTAAATGAGTCTGGCCAAAGAATACTGGATTCTGACAATTTCTCCTAAATCCTGTGGTCCAAGCACTAACTTTGCTCAAAATACAAACAAAATTACTACAGAACATGACTAGAGCAAGTACTGTCCCAAGTACAAAAAGATAAGGCTTTGGGCAAGCTCCCTGTAAAACTAGGAAAGACTATTACTAACTTTTCAAAAGCCTGATACTTGACTTCTGTGACCTTTGCTCTAGCCAACATAAAACAAAATCCCCTTTCCTAAGGCAGCTGCCTTAGTGAAGAGTAAGCTGGTCTCCCAATCTATTCCTATGCTGCACAATTAGAAAAATTATCTCTGACAACAACAACAACAACAAAACACCACCACTATACTACTTCTAAGATTATGCTATTTTACTATCTGTAATTAGATGTTCTCTCGGGAAGCAATTCCTGACAGAATACACATAGCTGTGCTCCTCTGTAGCAAATTTAGTAAGGCATGACCTGAGAAACAGCAAAAGGTTGTCTGGATGCTTCCAGGTACTACATCTATGATACAAAATTTTCAGCAACAGGGTCATTTTTTGCTGTCTTGTATTATCTAATTGCTCTTCTGTCCTTCTGTCCTTCCATCAACTATAAATTTATTCGGTTTTGTAGAAGACCAAAAGTTCTTATTTTTTTTAAGCCAAGTCATTCTAAATGTTCCACTTATGCAGCCACTGAAATAGCCACCAAGCAGTGTCAGGGTACAGGATCATTGGCAACTGAAGAGAAATGAGCACTTTTGCACAAGAGGGAAAGTCAGTCCTGAAGGTCCCACAACACGGAGCTTTGTTTTTTGATTTCACCGTAAAGGTGAAGTGAGCGGAATTGTTTAATTTCACACTGAAATGAACTATGGAGATTAGCACAACCCATCCACAGAATGGTTGAGGTTAGAAGGGACTTCTGGAAGTCATGTTGTCTACCCCTCAGCTCAAGTGGGGCAGCCTGGAGCTGGCTCCCAAGGACCATGTCCAGACAGATCCAAGGATGGAGACTCCACAACCTTCGCGCACAATCTGCCAGTATACGGTCATCCTCGCCACGGAAGTCTATTTATCCAGATCTCAGTTATGCAGACAAGGGATCTCCAGCTGAAAAGAGATGATTTCTTAAGCCTTTCCTTAAGCTGAATCCAGCAGCATACACTTGCCCGTGCACATTTACTCTAACATAACACTTAAAGTGATTATTTTTATTTGGTGTTTTATTTCAGAACATTCAAACTAAACCAGAGAGATGTACAGAGCATACAATTTTTATAGACTTCACCTTTCAATGGCTTTTGAAATGTTCCTGTGTCTTTTGAGAAAAAAACCAGACGAGCAGAAGTGCACTATGTTCCTACTAAATATTTCCAACTTATTAGCACAAACCCCAAATACTTCATCCTTGAGGGATAGAAGAGATATTATTATGGCAAGACCACAATTTCACATACAGCCTTTCTTGTTTCTATGGAAATCCTTCTAGACTTGGAAATGTTGTTAGCCACAAAAAAAAAAAATGATTTGCAGAGGAACTTACTACTGCAGATCAAGGTTTCTAAGATACTGTGCTTTTGCTGTAACCTTCACCCATTCCCAGAAACAGCCAAATGGACCAGATGCCTAAGAGAGACTTTTAGTTCTTTAGCCTAAGGAAAAATGTATCAGGCTTGGTATCAGAACATCACAAGGTCAAAATTAACCACAACCAGAGGCGGAAAAATAATTTGTTTTGTTTTATAGGCCTTTTCCTCTGCAAAGCCAACTTTACAATCTCACTGTCACTAAAAAGAGACAAGTAGCAGTTTCTATTTCCTACAGAACAGTTCCCTGAGAAATCCACATGATTACTTTTAGCAACACTAGGAAAAACACTGAGAGATGATCCAAATGATCCAGACTTGTTCAATGTTACTTGTCCCGGGTTCAGAAACAAAAATTCTTGAAGCAAACGGTCGTGGATTTCATTTTGTTTGGTATTTTGGTTGTTTTGTGTTGTTGCTGATTTTTTTTTTTTTTTGGGGGGGGGTAATTCTTTTGTTTTTGGGGGTTGGTTTGTTTTTTGTTTTTGTTTTTGTTTGGGGGTTTTTTGGGTTTTGTTTTGTTTTTAATTTATATTAAGACAACATGACTTAACAAAGCTGCAAAATGCCAGACTTTGGACCACATGTACAATCTTCACTGAATCCTGATGGGACACACCATGTGAGGATACAGTGAATGCACAAAAGCAGCACTGTGCTCTCCCATGCTCCTTTGTGGCTCCACATCTATTGATGTTTAATTTCCACATAATAAAAGAGCTCGCATTCACTGCAACACTAGCTTGTGCTTCCTGATATTAGGATCAAGCTCAGACACAAAGCACACCCAGTCACAATTCAGTGCACAGCTTCTGACCCACAGATGAGAACAAAGCTACCAGACACTGCAGGCCTTCTTAAACTGTTGAAACAGTAAACAGTGCTGTAGTGTGTGCATGCAGTGCTCCTCTTATCTTCCCCATGATACTCTTCTGTTCCACACAAGTGCAAGTTTCATCACATGAACACAAGACATATTAAAATTTAAGGTGGCCAACCTTGAGATCCCAGCAGTTAAAAATAAGTAAAGCCATGAGATTAATTTGCTAGCTGAATCTCTATCCTTCACATGTAACACAAAGCCTGTTATTTTTATAACAAGAAAAGCAGGCAGCATTGCTGGCAATTACTTTGGCATTTCTTGGCTCTTAAGAGTTCAAGTCTGATTTGCACTCTTAGCTAGAAGAGGGATGGCAGCCTTGAGCAGCAGGTATGCTCAAAACAGGTATGTATTATACATATATTGCTTTACTCTGAAAACTGCTTTTCTGTTCCAGCTGGCAGCTTTTGGCAGTGCTCTAGCCAACAGGGTAAGGGGAAATTCTGTACTGAGTCCTCTATACAAACATTTTGACTTCATGACCTTTTACACATACGCAGTTGCTGATCAGGACCATAACATCTTTTCATAGATAACACAGAAGTACAAGAGATTTCCAAGGAAAGTAATTACCTTTATATTCCTCCTCTCCTCCACCCCAAATCTCACTCTGCATTTTGGTTCACCTTAATTTTAATGCAGACTCAAGTAATTTTCTCCCATAGAGAGAGAAAGGGGTCAGCCAAGTAGAACTATATTGCCACTTCCTACACATAATTAGGCCAGGGCCATTAGCAGTAAGAACGTGTACAGACTGAATTACCTGTGCCTGGGAATATATTCAAATCTTTCAGCTGCAAAACTGCAAAATAGAGCATAAGGTAGTATGCTGGTGCTCCACAAAAGGAGTAGCAGAATCCCTGCACACCAACAAAATCAGAGACAGGGACAAATGGTGTCATGATGGCAGTCAGAAAGCACTGCCAGGCAGCAGAAACCTCCCAGAGAATGAAGGCCCTGAACACTGGGCCCAGCCACACGGCCATCAGTGGTAAAGGCAGGCAGGAGCTCCTTACCCTTCTGGTCATTAGCACAGATAGGGAACATGACAAAAGAAATACTGAAACAGCATCTGAAACTCAACCCACAGCAAATCAAAACCCCGATTTTTGAACTGATAGCATTTCCTTTAAAAAGCAGGCTGCCTTGGTAAATGAACATAAAACCACAGCTAATTAAAGTGCCTATATACATAAATTCACACACACATATTTGCCAGCATTTCTGGTAAATGCAATACTAGACAATCCTTCAAGAAATCTACCTCTCATGAATAATTCAAATTAGTTATTTTATCAGTTATGATACTTGCATTAATACCTGAGACAGTTACTTAATAGCTGAGCATTAACATTGCATAAATACTGCAGAAGGAAAGAAAATTACACTTCATGCCAATAGCATTTTTCCCTAGTAACAGAGAGAAAAACTCAGGACATGTGAAGACACTAGGACTTCTAACAGTAACACATGCTGTATGAAAACACAACATCAAACAGCCACAAGTTAGGCATCTAAATAAAGGGGATATTTTTCAAGCCCTTCAGCAGATGTGGAAGATATTGCAGAGTCATCCGTGCTTATGACTTGTGCAAAGTCACCTTCCTCTCACCCAATTTTCTAACAATAGGTACATATACTGGAAAACAAAATCATGACTTCTGATGGAATGTTATTGCAGCTGCAGGATATAGCTATAATTGCAAATGTCTCTCTGCTTTATTAAGAGGGTCTCCCACAGGTCTTAGTGAAGGCTGACATTAGATTGGTATTACATCCAAACTCTGTATCAATTTCCTCAGTCAGGTCCAGGGCACAAACAGCAAGTTAATGGTGATAAAACAACAAACTGCATAGCTGAATATATTCTGCCATGTTAAGCTGGATTGGATCCATGCTCCACTAGCTCCACTGGTAACCACAGCTCTGTCAACTGCTAAGTGACACCAAACAGCCAGATAAAGAGAAAAGAGCAGTGCTGCAAAGAAAGAGCAATTTTATTCTACAAGATTTCAGCAGCCTTCATTACAACTGCCATGGAGAGTTCAAACAATAGTGTAAATCCTAAAGGTGAGAGAGTTTGCAGGGGTATACAGGGTCAAGAGCTATTGACAAGGAAGGAAAGAATATTTTAAACCCACCAATGAATGGTGGAACTCCTCTTTATATAAGATGCAAAACCACTATAATTAGTGTCATGATTGACATATTCCATGTGGTTACTACTTAATTTTCAACACAGACATTTCCATAGCCCTGAGGTCAGACAGCCCAGCAAGGAGACAAGGCTAATCAAAAACTAACCCTTAGGAAAATTAGTAGCACAGAGTGAGATCATTAGACACCTGAGAGCCTTTCTCTCCCCAGTACAGGCCAGACAAATCAAAATATCTCCCTTCAGAAAGCAGTCAAACTGTTGGACAACTCCTCTAAACCATTATACTCAGCCTCTATTTGTTTTCCATTTTCACAAGGACACAGAGGAGAGAGAGAACTGAAAAGTGAGGCAGTCTTCAAATACATACTCCACAATGAAAATTAAGTGAGACCCATAAAGGGAGAGCTTGAAGGAACAAGATGATATCTTGTGCCTTCCGCAGCACAGAGGCAAGACAAAGCAACCTTGCATCATCCTCTGGATTTTCATCTAGCTTGTCATTAGCCTGCCATGAAGGGTAGTTCAGAATCTATCTATCTATCTATCCATCTATCTATCCATCTATCTATCCATCTATCTATCCATCTATCTATCCATCTTCTNCCATCTATCTATCCATCTATCTATCCATCTATCTATCCATCTATCTATCCATCTTCTCGTATTTAACTCCTTTTTTTCCAACTGGATAACAGGTCACAGAAGAAAACTATCCAATGGGTGTACATAACATCAGTTTTGAGCTTTGGATGGAAAAAGCAAAAAGAGATTCAGCAAACTGCCTGCAAAAAAGACATGTACAACTACAAAGAAGGTGGTAGAAATCTTCTTCAGTTTGCAGAATCCAAATTTGCTACTGCCCAACTGCTGACTGAAGGCCTGAGTGACAAAGTTGTGTGGTCTCAGTCGACTGCCTAACTCCTTCCAGTGCCACTGTGGCAGAATGCAATTACACACAGCAAGCTGCCCTGCACAGCAGGCTCCAGATAGCTGCTGAGGCATCCTGTGCAGCAGAGGGACAATTTGCAAGTGTAGGTTGATGCTTCTGGAGAAACTTCAGGAAATTAAAAGGGGAAGTGAAGAAAGATTCTCACATGGATAGTTTAATGTGGATCACATAATTGCACAGGAGACAATGCTTTATTTGTATTTGTTTTGCACTTGCTCAAGATCAAAAATGACTATACTAAAACTACAAAAAGCTTTGCTATAGCACCGAGCTGAAACTAAGAATGATTTTTTCCCACTCATATTCTACATCCTCAAATTAAAAGGAAAAAATAATTGATTCAAAACACCATTGTTGAATTGCAGTTCTTAGGATTTCGACAAATTTTCTTGAAGTGCCATTTCCTGAACGACAGTAATTATTGAAAAAGTCTCAATCTTCAGTAGAAAAAAACCCCTCTCTCTTCTGAAGAGAAAACGGCACAATTTAAACCCACAAGTTTCACAGTTTTCATAGATTCTCCCATTAAGCTTTTCTTTAGAAAAAAAAAAAAGGGCAGTATTAAAGTCTTGACCAAAGTCATGACCACATTTAAGTCAGTGCTAGGATTTAGAAGATCTCTTTTATGATAACTTAAACTGTTGCGATTGTTAATAGCACTATTTAGCATCTAATACCTAGGGAAAAAAAAACTAAATCTGACTCTTCCTGTAACATCATCTCTACCTAAGCATCAAAGTAGTATTTGCAGACTGGAGACCAAGTTTGCAAACATACTATGCAGGAACCCCCGACACTGACCTCAGAAGTTCTGAACATAGACATGATCACACTTCAAAGGAAATTGCAGACACTTTCTATCTTTGAAATGTAGAGGACAACTGTTACATAAAGCATTGAGGTTTCTCAAAAAAACCGAGTTTATAACCTCAGCCAAAGCAACACTACCTACAGAAAGAGTTGCAATAATTTCTATGCTAATGTCCCATCCAATTTGCTGCACTTAAATTAATGACTATATTTTATTTTGACATTCTAGTACTAATAGCACTCACAATGCAAACACTCTGGAGGAGACAATGCAAAACTACATTAAAATTAAAATTTTACAGTAGACTTTTTCTGAACCCACCTCTTACATGAGATGTAAACTTTGATTTATGACTTTCAGGTGATAAATATTACCTTCATTAATGAACAAAGCACCATAGAGTAAAAGAAATAACAGTCTGACACTTGAAGTCAAATGGATGCACTAGAATTAAAGGTAATGTTTTTTGTATCACGCTATGGCGTGACAAAACTGGACTTAGAAGTGCATCTAATTTATAAAAGCTTTCAAAGCTGTTCACAGATTGATTGGCAGAGACTGGATCAAGCAATATAAGTATTAATGTCAACAAAGTTAATTGACCATTTCTGAGATTAGAGTATTGAACACCCAGTGACTGCCTGAGGTACAATAATAACACACAATGCAGGAAAAAAATGCTTGCATAAGGGGTATGGGTACAACAGCAGACAGGCAGAAAAGCCCAAATCTTCCAGATGAAGTACATAAACTCTCTCTCCATTTGTTTTAGTATTTTATGACTTTCAAGAAAAGAGCTTTAGTGCAGTTGGTTGCTGCAAATCCATTTCTAGACATGGGGAAGTCTTTTGACCCACATGAGTACGACGTTTTTATGTCCATTGTTAATCTGCTCTCCTGTAGAGAAAAATCTTGCCCGAAAGATCTTTTTCACTTACATACCCTTTACACCATTCATTGATTTCAACCAGAGAAGAACAGATTACCAGAAGGTAATAAATTCTCAGGACTTTTGTAAAATAAGCCAGGCCAGAGAAGGCAAAACTGCAATTTGAACATCTTCAGGCTCAAACCTCATAAAATATGCCATCCAGTTTCCATAACTAAAAATGGTAGCCCATGTGTCATGAAATCAGTCCAGTCTGTGGAAAGAGGAAGCTACACAGCAAAAATGCAGAGGTACAGGGAAAGACAAAGAAAAAATCCATTTTTGACCTCAAGACAAAATTTTACAGAAATTTTCATTAACCGCTGCTCAGAAAATCACTTGCTTGTAATAAACAGCTAAAGCACACATGCCCACACACGCTCTGCTAACATGTAGACTTCTGGAGCCCACTCTCAGATAAGTGAGTACATTTTATTTCTCTAAAATCCATCTGTGTTTTACTAGGGGAACTTCTTGCAACATGCAAAACAGTTAACAGAGGACAGATTTATCAAAGAAAATGCACCAGGACAGGAAATAACCTTTGAGCTGCCTCTTCATCAAGGTTAACTAGCTGAAAACTGGTATTAGACTAACAACATCTATATTATCTCCAACTGGACTGACTCAATTCCAATTTGCTCAGTACAAAGTCACATCATCCTGAAAAATACTCACTTGGCCATACCCTGGCATCATTCAGGAAGAGATTAGATGCCTAAATGGAAAAACAACTATATCTGCTGTTAAATTAGATTATAAATTTGTACATAAAGACACCTTGTGACAGAAATTGAAAGCTAACTGCCTGACAGTAGGAAGGATTTCTCCCCATGGGTACAATATCCATTACAATGGTTTTTGCTTTCTCCATGGTCTTGAAATTGGAGACTGCTGGATACACAGCACTTGTTCACAGTTCTGCCTTTAATCACCAATTTTCCATTAAGGATATATATGTAGTACGTAGCATACTAACATGTCAAAACTAGCACACATAAACCTTTCCCACACATTTTCTTAAAGGAAAGATCTGTAAGCAAAGTCCGTACCACTGGTATGTGTGGAAGCCCACAGAAAGCCTTCTCCAACATTACAGAAGGTACAGCTGGAAAGGGTCAGAAAGACTCCACCTGAAACAGATATCATGTCTTTGCATATGGGTAGGAGAGAGAATAAACTGTTTTTAAAGCATTCCTGATGGAGATTTCACTAGCAGGTTCAGAAACCTGTCCATGGTAACTCCACCATCTCCATGCCACTGAAATTAGCATCCTGCTCAGACAGCATCCAAAACCAACGTGGTGAGGTCAACTCAATGCAAAGCTGAACCAAACTACAGCATCTCCAGGTCA
The DNA here is from genome assembly GCA_024734555.1 of Trochalopteron elliotii. Lineage (NCBI taxonomy): Eukaryota > Metazoa > Chordata > Aves > Passeriformes > Leiothrichidae > Trochalopteron > Trochalopteron elliotii. The sequence continues at coordinate 8,656,771 of JANPWX010000049.1, forward strand.
CCAAAACTTCATCACTTCATGCAGTTCGTTAAAATTGACAGAATGACAGCTCACTGATACACAGCTAGTGAAGATGAAGCAGATTAATAGCTGCATGTATTCTCTGTGGAACCTGAAGTTCTCAGAAGTGTTACAGAAGCACTCCAGCCCTCCACCACAGTATTCCCCAAAGGAAATGGTGGGGAAAAGACAAAACTCAGCAAGCAACCCCCACACACAGCATCCTCCGCAGACCACCATGACCATGATTCCACTTACCTTCAATAATGCAAAAATCCAGGCTATATTGCATTCTCCACTGCCTTGTGCTTAGGGGAAAGCACCAGCCCAAGAAGCTTGTACATACCACTCTCACCTTACCTGCACACTCAGACCCACAACATGCTGAGCAGTTCCACCTCCCATCATCTAAGCTACCAAAATGAATACAGACAGTATCACCCATTAACTCTGTATTATGCCAGGTTTTCAGAGATTCAATTTGGCTCAATGCAATGCCTAACTGTGAAACATCAACTGCAACAGTCAAATCTTCTCAAACACAAGGATACTTATATGATACTTACATGAAACAAACATCTCTCAGAATTGTGTGGCTGAGGATCAGCCTCCAACTACAAGATATCGCAAAGGCAAAAATAGAGAGAGAACCTACCCCAAAGAGTTTAACATATCAACACGACTATCTTGTCGTGCAGTCAGTGTGAGGAACATGAGAGTGTTCCTGCAGTATAAACAGATAAGGGAGGAACAGAGGGCAAACCAATTTGTGTTTCATCTTGTTCCCTCAAGTATCTGACTGTTCTGCAATAGGCACCTGAAGGGAGTCAGAAGAAGGATGGAAATGTATAGCAACCATAATGCAGATTACACCCAAAGCTGCAGTGATATAAAAATCACACATAGCACTTTCTCCTGTTTAAGCTCTGTTCTACTGCTCAGAATGCAATCTAACAAAGCATTTCACATATTACACATTAGCACCATTCTCAGCAGACACATAAATACGTGTCTGGGCTGTAACAAAAACACACTCTGACAGAAGGCTGGAGGGCAGCTTGGTGAGAGTAATATTCTTACATTCCTTGGATATATAAATATCAATACACACACACACACATTCAGAACAACATAAAGCTATGATTTCTGATCTCGAATCAGACCTAGCTAAATGCACACGAACACCTAGGAAATACCCTATCAAAACTGACCTTTCATACATATTTATTTTACTACACGTACATAAATAAATAAATATATGTGTCTGCCAACTAAACACCAACACACACACACACGTTTCCTCAAACCCCACTGTTGTATCTCCTCACGCTCCCGGCCTAACAGGTCGCACAGCATACACACTTGCTACACGGAGACGGGGGAGTCAAGGAGTGAAGGAGAACTCCCGGGAAGCCCGAGTGGCTAATCGCTACCGCTGTCCCGCAGCCTTCCAGCCCGGCGTTCCCAGCCGTGCCAGAGCTCCTTCCCCCGGGGCCCGTGCTGCGTCCCGCCGGGAGCCGAGGGCGGCTGCCCAACGCTCGGCTCGGGGAGCGCCTCACCCGGAGCACCGGCTCCGTCTCCCGCCCCTTCCCCACCCTCGCCCAGGCCGCGGCGGCGATCCCATCTCGTGGCGATCCTACCTAGCGGAGGGCAGGCAATGCGAACCGGACTGGATGGCA
>JANPWX010000049.1:8658797-8741297 GCA_024734555.1 Trochalopteron elliotii
GGGGGGGGCTGGGAGGCGCCCCCCGGGCGGGGAGGTGGGGTCGGTCCGGCTCCATCCCCAGAGGGAGTGCGGGGGGGCTCCTGCCGGCAGCAAGGCGAGGAGCTGCTGCGTCTCCATCTTGAGGAGGGGGCAGTGGAAGGCGCAGCCCCCTCGGCGCGGGGTCCCGCTACCGCTGCTGTCCTCCCCGCCCGGCGGGACCCTGGTGGAGCCGCGGCACATTCCACGCTATTGCACCGACAGGGCTTTACTGTAGAGCAGCGCGGCGTCTCCCGGCTCTGAAGACCTTCAGCAAAGGTCTGAAGGTGTTGAGCCAACAGGCTGTAGCGGGAAGGCAGCCGAGCCCTCTGCCTCACGCCAGCGCCCGAAAGGCGACCACGGTATTGCTGTTGCTCTGCCAAGGGGCCTCGAAGGTGGGATCCCACACCCAATCCCTGAGTGCAGGTCTCCCTACCTTTGCCACCTAGGCAGCTTTTCGCTGCTGTTTACACGTTTTGGGGACGCTGTTACCGCTGGTAGGGATTTCCCGCGGTGACTGGCTGCACGGCAAGGAGGCCAGCGCCTGTCGGGCATGAGCTGCACTGGGGCATCCTCCCCAGCTCACACATCCTCATTCTACCTTCCTTCTGATCCTTACCTTTCCAAATTGCTGATAAACGTTGGACTGGGGAGCCTGTGCTGCTTATCCGGCGAAGTCTCACATCCTAATGACAAATATCTCTGTCAGAAGCCTCTGCAAGAGAGCCCAAGGTTATTCAGAACAGCTTTTCAACAAAACATTCAGCATTTCTCTGTCTTTTATTTTGCTCTATTCTTGCCACATTCACATTTTCTGTTTGCAGTCAGAGCATGCAGAAATGGTTTGATTGCTTCTTTGATTTTTACAGCTCTACTCCAAAATAATAGACCAATTTGATTTGGAAAGAGGCATTTTTCTACTCAACACCAAAGTCCATGTGACAAAGAGAAATGATTTAAGTATATCCACCTCAGCAACATTTTCGAACAAGCAATTTCATTTTTAAGTGAAATAAAAACAAAAAGAGCTGTGAATTTCAAACTTGCAAAGGTCTCATGCTGTTTTGCACCAGCCTATCAAGGTACCATATCCTCTGTTCGACCTGTTACTGATGCTTCTGTATTGCCAAGTTCTGTTCTGTTTAATGAATTGCCAGTGCTTGACTTGTGGTAAATAGCGTTTTGCAGGTACTACAGGGTGATGAAAAAAACAAAGCGTTTTTAAAAAAAAATCTCATCTATTGAATGAACAACATCTTTTACCTCCTCATCTGAGCCCTACCCTACCAAGTGTTTTCAACAATTCTGTCTAAAGCTACTTATGTCTTCCTCAGTATGGGAAGGTCGTGTCTCATGTGCTTGCTCTCTGAAGGAATGATATCTTGGAACTGTAAGAGTGGATTGTTTTTGAATATATACAAAGGAGCATAAAGGAGCTGTCTGTTGACATTTTTTAAAATTTCTTTTGCTATGTTCTTGTGCCAATTTTGATTCCACGGTTTCTGCGTGTTGGCTGTTTTGGCCAGCTTAAGGAAACTGAGACTACTTATTTGAAGTAAAAAAGTATCATGTGAATTCCTAAAAAATGTTCTCGTAACAACACAAAAGGAAGAGAAGAATTATTATTTCCGCTGTCTAGCAAATCTACTTGACTTGGAAGAGGATGTGCATGCAGAGAGGAAGCCTGGATATCTTTCCTTTGTGGCAGCCTCATTTCTCATGCCTTGAAGCCTTCCTGCCAGCACTGGGACTCTATTTACTCACTCAGTGGGAGAAGAAAATTGTCCTCCAATGCTTCATATGGTTATGTGATCATAATTTTACTGACTGCTACCAGATATAGTGGCACATTTAAAAAAAAAAAAATATTTTCTCTGCAGGAAGGATTATTCACTCAATGTTAGTGCTTTTTGAAGGATTTGTGCAGGTATGCAAAAGGCTCCACAGCACAGCACAAGCTTAGGGACACAAGACTTCTGCATTTCCTGTTAGGAGGTTCTTCCCACTATCTTAATTAAAACAGGGTGAAAAGGATGAAAGCAGTAACTGTCCCTGTTTGCTTTCCCTGCACAGGGGTAGCTGATCAGTGCCCTTGTCTTTCCAGATTGTCTTTTCTACTGAATGAGCTACTCCTACGCAAACGCAAAGGAATTGGAGCAAACAGCTCCCATTGGAGAAACCCAGCCAGCAGCACCTGGTGCCTGTTCTGCTGCCAGTCTGCAAACTCCAGAAATACTATGAAAAGACAAAACAGATTATGAAGGCAGGTTTGCTGCAGATGGCTGAGGCTAAGGTGTTTTCTTGCTGAGCCAGTTCTTGCCTTTCATATCATCAATAAATTAATAGGCTTAACCCTCCCAAAATATAGTCTTAGCATGTTATAATGATATCTGAAAATCATTAAAACTTCAAAATGTAGGTAAATGCTGATCTGGTTACCTGCAGATGCCTTCTCACAGTAAGTACTTTCATTTGATCAGACAAAAGTCTCGTGGAGCTGTCATCACCCAGGACAATTAACTCAGCGCCAGATATCCAGGTTCATCTTGGAGTCTGCCTTTGACATACACCTCTCATCACTGCCAAGTGGACCTTGTGAGCAGCTTCTTGCTGTGTCAGGGAAGCCCTGACCTGAGGCATAACACAACATTGTGGTGATGTACAGGAGGTTCCTCCCCCCACAGGAGGTGGGCACAGCCCTTTGAGTCACCTTGCACCTTACCCTCCTTCCCTTCTTCAACTGGTTTGCCAAACCAGCTGCTCTGAAGTTTTCCCTGTGACATCTATTTCAAAAGAAAGAGGTTTGGGACATATGCCACTTATGTCACATTACTGAACCCTTATTAGATTGTGTTGCGCTTTTCTGAAAATAACCTTTTCCCACCTTCCATTTAAATAGGAAAACAACTTCATTTGTTTCAGTTCAAGGAAGAGTCTATCAACACTGAAAAAGAGGCATCTGAGACAGATTTTTTTTTTTTTTTGATTCATCAAAAGTCCTAAAAGTTTTTGAAAGCTGGAATGAGGTGAATCCTCCTTGCCCACATTTGTCCACTCTGTCAGTTGTTCTTACTTGTCATTTCTGCTGCCAGCCAAGGTAAAGCTTCTGCTTGACAAATTGTGTCTGAGTAGGTTTTTATTGGCTTCTCTGTCCCACCAGTGACAGTATCAGGAAATCTAGTAAGAGTGCAAAAGGTTAGTGACATGGTGTAATCCTTTCCTTCTTTCTGTTGTTGAAGTATATTTCATTGAGGCAAGTCTATACTTTTTCCCTTTTCCATAATCAAAACGGTAGTTTTACAACATTTCTGTATGTTATTAAGTCCATTTCTTGTCAAGTATGCATGAATCCGTAAATAATGACAGAGTAATGATCTTTCCATGGGTTGTTGCAGATGCAATGTTACTTTCATTTCAATTGCAATGTAACAACATTCCTGCCTACTGCATCTTCCATTTAAGCCTCTCGTTTTCTCAGCCTTACTGAAATGACAGCCTCTTTGTAAACAAATTTTTGTTACTTACAGTTTCAGATTATTTTCAATAGCTAAGAGCAAAAATATTGTTTAGCTGTATACTTCTAATCATGATAAAATGATTTCCTGTTATTACTGTGGTTTTGCTTCACCCCCTTTTAAAAAAATCCATCTAATTATTATTTACCTCACAGTTGTTTAACATTTCCATATTTTGTTATATCTCTTCTGTTTTAGTAATTTCAAGGTATTTTCATGTAGAAATGTTTAAAGCTTTGTCTGGATTCTCAGAAGAGGTTGCTTTTCTTGATACCTGATTCAAAGTATTGATAAAATAATGCTTCTGACCATGCAGAATTTTATCATAGTCCACTTTTGTTACTGATTATCAACAGGAGATAATCACTGCATTTTCTAATATTCCATGTTTCAGTAATTCCTTTGGCATGGAAAGTTTCCATAATATCATATCACTGATTCAGGAAAAGTATTCAAATTCCAAGTTGTAGCCTAATAAATATTTGTTAGGTTTTACATTTTTGTTTTTTTAATGTTAAATATTTATGATGTTTTCTTACCAGTTTGAGTTGCCATATTCAGCAGTTATTTTACCTTTTACCTCAATGTAAGAGGTAAATTGATAAAAGGGCTCTGTCATTTAACTGTCAGCGATTTTGGTACTTATTAAGTGGTTTAAAGTGTACTTTAATTAAAGATGTAGTGCTTGTTTAATATTCAATAGTCAGCAAAACATTTAGCCTTTATGCCTTTTTTTAAAATATGACTGCTTTATTGTAGTTCAAAAAGATTTTTAAAAGCTGTATGCAAGATTTTCTCATTCTGGAAGAATGACTAACCACTTAATTGCACCAAATATAATCTTCTTCTTGCCTGTCTTTGCAATTAGAAAAATGAATTGTCTCTTATAAAGTGTTATGACTTTGCTTGTACTTAATAAAAATATTACATCCCCACTCACTCACTCTTTCAAAGGTAAAGAAACACTACTGATCAAAAGAGGGAGCAGTTACTAGAGATGGATCTGCAGCTTATACATGATGCTAAGTCACTCAAAGTTCTGAAACCTCTTTTTTCTTTCCTTTTCTTCTCCAAATTGAAAACCTCTCCTACAATGTCAGCCATTAATAGCATTTTTCCTTTCTTTCAAAATAGTCCAGAAGGTACACAGAGAAACAAAAATAGCCATAATGTAGAAGGGCATGGAGACTGGTGCTTCTTTGACAAAGCATAAGTTTATTGTGGATCCTTAGGAATGTTAAATTCCCCCTCCCTGTCTTCACCTTCCCCATGAATCCTTTGGCTGCAGCTCCCAGGGAGGGATAGGAGATGTCAGCGATGAAAGCAAACCTCATGGTTTTTCTTTCCTCTTGGCGAGGAAGAAGAGATTGTGAAGCAAATCAAAAGTTGTGAGCACTGTTTGGTTGTGTTGGCATTGTTATTCACAACCAGATGTAGGAGAACAGGGAACACTTGCTTTTTCAGAGTTACAGATGTAGAGGAACAACTGGTGCAGAAGCAACCTTAAAAATGCCAGTAAATATGAACTGAGATTGTGAGTCTTGACTAGACTGTCTTTTTCTGCATCATATGACCCTAATAATTAGACTTCCAAATTTTATACCACTGGTATCACTTAAATAACAGTCCCAGTTCTTAGCACTGAGATGCTCCCAGTCACTTAAGCTGGAGGGAGTAATTTAATTTAAATCAAATTCATTCCTTGTAAAAAACCCGCATAGGTTAAAGGTGTATAAAAGGCAAATATAAAAGACACAGTTTGGCAATGTGGGAAACCACAAACAAGGTTAAACCACACTTTTCTTTTCAGCATCATTTCCTTGAAAGGCGAAGCAAAAAAACCAAAAAGACAACAACAAAAAAACCCCCAAACAAGTACTCTCTGTTGCTGGTATGTTTGGGAGCTTTGTTCCATGAGAAGTAATATGTATCTGAGGATTTTATGGGTTGTTAGTTATTTATTTATTAGTTAGTTATTTATTTAGTTATTATTAGTTATGGGAACATAAATGAATAAATCAAATACCGAGTTTTCTGCCTTAGCTGTCATGAGACTTTACAATGATATTTCTAAGCTAAGTTACTCCTGAGAAGCTGTCTGGGTATGTTAAGAATAGGTCCTTTAAAATTTTATTTCAGTTGTCGTATCATGATTTCCCTTCATGTAGCCAAAAATAATGAAGGGCTGTTTCTAGATGTGACTTTTCTTTATACCTGGGCAGCTCACTGAGGCCAGGAGGAGACCAGGACTCCTGATCGTAGAGGAAGGGCTACTTCTCACTGTCTATCCCTCTCCTCAGTTTGAATGTCCTTAGTGATTTCATGTCATGCCATGACCTCCTGCAGCAGAGAGGGACCCCCATGACCATGGCTATAGGGCATGAGCAGCCTCTTGCACGAGCAGGATGAGCCCTCTGCCCCAGCTGAGGGCACAGTGCAGTGCTCAGCAAGGCCAGGCCAGCAGCCCCCAGGAAGGGCCTTCAGGTGGCAGGGTGGCGAGAGGGCAGGAAAAGATGAAACAGGAGGTGAGATGGTGTCTCTTACCCCTCTGATGCCTACAGCTGTCTTCCACTTGTGGTTTTGAAAATTTATTACTGTTGCCTGCAGTAGTTGGTTCCTGTAGCATTAATCAGTCCTTATAAACCAGCCAGCTGTAGAAAACAGAGGAATTGAACACACTGGCATAGTTTACACACATTGAATTAGAACAAAATGACTGGCTCTGCTGCCTTTTTTGGCCCATGGTGACAAAGGCACTCAACCAGAAATTGTACTGCGATACCAGCCTTCCTAAAAGAAATAGCTGACTGGAGTAGGGAAATAAAAGCAGATAGAGGCTTTTGAGAAAAGAAATGGTGTCATCATGGTCCATTTTTATAACCATATCACTGTACTGTTTATAGTTACAGGGAATGTGTAGGGCTCAGAACAGAAAATCCAGGCTATTTCCAATTATCCAGGCTGAGCTTCAAGCATTTTTGTACCTCACAGTACAGTTTTATCTTGAGCAGAATCTTTCGTGTAACACTCATACTTACTCTCTTTTATGTTGTAGAGCTGATTGTTAAAATTACATATCAAGGGTTTCTTACATAAGCAGAGTCAAGCCAAATGTTCATTTAGTGCAGTGCCCTGTCCTATATTCTTGCCAAAATCAGGCAGCTAGGGAAAAAATATGCATGGTAGCTTTTACATTTCCCCAGCATCCAGTTGGTTTTGTTTCAGTGCTTGTGAGCTGATTGTGGTCTTTCTGTGTAATTCTAGTCCATGAGCATCCAAGTTCTCTTTGACCCTGTGTTAGCTCTGATTTTCCATGCCATCTGTTTGCAAGAAGTTACAGAGCTCTAAGACTTCAAACACCTACAGCTTGGTATCCTCAAACAAACTCCAACAAAGCATAGGGAAGCTGAATTGCCAAATAAGTGACTCAGAACAGCAGGCATTGGAAAAGTCTGATATCCTGAACCCACCCTAGACAGGCACTGTGTATCACAGTCTTGCTTTACAATTTTTTTCAGTATTGCTGAAATTCTGCAGTATATTTTTTTCTGTTTCCATGCAGCTATTTTCCAACATACAGAAGCATGTTCCATGGATAAGTGTGCAACTCTTCTAGAAATGTGATTTTGGCCAGTTCTTGAAAGTCACGTGAAAATCCTGGACTCAAAAGCTTGCTAATGCTTGAGCTAAACATCCCAATTTCATTTTTGTGTTCAGGTCAAGCCTAAAGATTTAGCTCCATACTTTGTGTCAATGCTTTTGACAGTGTTACTAGAATGTTTTCTGCTTGATTAGCAATGCTTTGAGGACCAACTTTCACATAAAGCTTGCAGCATCCTAATGAATTCTGCAGGTGATTTTAATGCCTTTGGTTTGTAACACTGGTAACTTAAGAAGAAGCCATTCCTCAATTACAGTTCATATTATTTAATCTGGTCGTAAATAAGGTATGATGATTATGAATTTGCAAATCTCTGAATAGAGATGTTTGCTGACTACGAGCATTCTCAATCAGCTATCAAACTCAAAACTCAAACTTCAATGTAAATTGCTAAAATCTTTTTAAAAGAGGGGAAAGGAGGCAATTTGACAGAAGAAAAAGAATTACATATTATATTTTAAAAAACCAAACAAGCTTTCTTCTTCTGCAGCTAATCAGACTCCTGCCTCAGATTCTGTAATAGCTTAGTATAAAAATGGTCATCTAAAATTGCAATATAATATTTTAAACAGCTGATTCTGGGTCTCTAGAATTTATTCTTTATGTTTCTAAATAGATGATAAGACTGCCCATTAACTTTATCCAACTTTAGAAGGATAGTGTATGTTTCAGAAATGAAAGCCATTTCCATTTTTTGCCCACATTTTGTACATTTAAAAAGTTACTGTCAATAATATATTGTTAACACTAGAAAGAAAGTACTACAATTTTCCTGTGTGGATTTAAAAAAAATTATTTCTAACTTAAACATAGTGTCTTAGACAGGGAAATTAAGAGATATTCATTTACAAGAATAGATCCCCAAAAATATCAAGACAGAAGGAAAACAATTCAAGCTTTTATTTCTACACTTAATTACCAGGATTTCTAGAACTTGCAGCAGAGAGTGAGTATCCAGTAAAAAATTAAAGCTTTCTCTTTCATGGGGGGAAAGATTTTTTTTATTCAGAGTCACATTCTACTTCAAAAACGTGATCCGTTGTTTCCGACAGCAATAGTATTCAGAAAGATTTCTAAATTATGCTTTACACTGTCTTAGAGAATAAATATTATTGCAACCAGGATGATATAATATGCTTTAGCACTCTGTAAAAGTTTTTGAGTTTTTTACAAGATAAGATGTTATTAATTTTCAGTAAGTTGTTTGTTTCATCTGAAAAGTATGGGCATTCTTATTTTTTTTCCCATTTGAAATAGCTTAAAAGCTTAGGTCTTAGCAAACTGTGTTCAAATGAAAATACAGGGGTTTTATTTTTTACTATAGATGAACTCCAAAATTACAAAGAGCATCTATTTTTTATATGCTATCTGATGGAGATCATTAAAGACTCAGTTTCTGAATACAGGTTAACTGTGTCTACTGTGTATTTCAATGTAGTTTAGACATTTAGACATACCAATGCCCATGTAAAGCTCTTTTTGCAATTTTGTGAGCAGAAAAATGTAAACCTAGTTTGGTGCACTTCCTATTCTATCTCTTTTTGCATTTATAGGCTGTTTAGTCTCGTTTTGTCAGTTTGCATATTGCAGCAGACATTTGCAAACACTGTGGATTCTTTTTAACAAGTACCTATTGTACAGTGCAGGAGATTTTCCCCGTCGGTAAGATAATATTGACCTTAACTGTAGACAGCACTCTGCTCTGATTGAGTCTCTGTTGGTCTGGGTTGGAATTTTATAATACAGTTAGAATCAGGATATTCCTGTCTTTTGCCAGAAGGTACTCAAGTGCTTTATTTCAGGCAAGGTAGCCATGTCATATCCATTTTATGTTTGGTGAGCGTCCTCTCCTTTTATAACAAATTTATTAACTTGTTTAACTCAAGGAGCTCCACTGATTTTGCCCTCAGGATTCAAATGCTGTGTCAAACAAGATATATTGCATATAGGTTCAGCATGCAGGAGGACCATACCCCTGCAATCTTGACTTGAAGCTGCTGTGTTTTATGACAACTTGTATCCTTGGCAACCAATGGTGTGGAAGAAAAGTGCCAGAATCACCTGAGTAACCATGGAAACCAAAACAATGTTTATGGGTAATTGACTAATCTAACCTACTACCTACACAAAATAAAAAAAATTGATATTTACTGCCTGGAGACACTGGCCTGAAATTAATAATTTGGAATGAGTTATGTCTTATCATTGTAATTATTATAATTTTTATCATTATATGTCTTGTCATTGTAATCATTATCATTGGGGGCTGGAAGTAGTTCTTTAAGGTCTTTCCAACCCAAGCCATTCTATGATTCTGTGTTTCCAACACATGAAACAAAAAGCTACATACAAAGCATATGATAAAGAAAATCTTTCTGTAGCCTTTTCCTTTCTGATAACACCTAGGTCAATTAAAACACCCTTGCACTATGAGGATATTGTTTAGTCAGTATCTATTATAGATGTCATACAAGGAATTGCTGAATTCTGATCTAGCCTTGATTTGTCTTTGATATAAAATATTTATTCTCCCATGTCATTCAAGAAACAAGTGTCAAATCATGTGAAGTACTTCCATAAAGAAAAACTATCTATGTTGCTGTTTTGAGTAAGATGTTCAGATCAAGACTGAGAAATGGGGAAAGACTGTTTGAAAAAAGGACTGTGAATATACTCTGATCTGTCTTGTCTTGACTGCTCTCTAGAGCTACAATAGAAAACTGTAACTGGCTTCAGCTGTACTCAGGGAACTGCTCTGGGAGGCAAGTAAGTGTAAGCCCTGCAAAAAAAAAAAAAAAAAAAGAGCTTTTACAGCGTACTTTTATCTAGGAACAACATAGCATCCTTTGAGAAGAAATTGGCAGGAGGAGAGGAGATCTAAAACTCAGTGCAGGAGGCTTGCTCCTTTCTTTCTTCCCCTTGAATTCTCATGCTGCATTTTTTGTATGGGTCTGGAGTCCTTACTGCTGAGCCTGGTGGGAGAATGTTGCAGGGTCAAAGTAGAGGGCAGTGAGGGTACTTCAGTGAGATTATTACTTGCAGCTGAAGTTTTATGTCCATGAAGCTGCCTTTGCCTCATAGTGGCCAGCTACTGAATCCAAAAAGGAAGCATAAGAGCAATAGAAGATGTATTCTTGCTACCTTACTGCTCCAGGCTCATCTCAGGCTGTTAAGAAGCAGCCCAGAGAGTGTATCTGACAAATTTATTAAATCAGGGAAAAGGAAACAATGCTGATAGAAGATACTCAGTAAGAGAACCTTGGAGTAATTGCAGGGAAAGAGAAGGCATTGTAATAAATGACAATTATACATGATGTCATTGAGCTTATTGCAGGAAAGGTCATCAGCACTGATTTAGGGTACAGAACCTGCTTTATTCAAAGGACAGAAAGGCAATTGCAGTCAGGGACTTTTACAACAGGAAATCAGATACTGAGATATCTAAAGCAAAATTAACTGCTAAAAAAGACTTTCCATTAAATAGGTGACAATGGGAAAGCAACAATGAAGGTCATTAGCAAGTTGAAAGAAATGTCTGAAAAGTGAAAGGTAAGAGAGAGCATTGTGAATGAGTGGTCTAGGTCACTTTGAGAAACAGTGACCAAAATATCAACAAAAACAGGTTTAACATAAGTTTGCAAAATCACAAAGTTGGATGATAAGGTTCATTCTACTACTATATGCATGAAGCACACAAAGTAAAATCAGATTAGTATCAGTCTAGAATGGTTTACATGAAGACTAGGAACGCTCTTTGTTAGGAAACAGGGCCTCATTAGACAACAGACATTCCTGGGAGCAGACAGTGTTTCCAGTGATCTCAAGAGGAACTTAACTGCATAAGAGGCATTGATCAAGGCTTGGGCCTGACAAGCATTCCTGAAATTGTAAAGCAGTCTGAGGGGTGGTAGGGGGATATGCATCTCAACAGAGAAACATGATTACTTTGCCTAACAACAGAAAAATAACAGGTTTATTATTACTAGGGTGAAGGGGTTCTTTTGGATACCCTTTCTTACTAGGAACTTACTATGACATTTGAAAACTCCCAAAACACAACCATACAAAAGGATGACTGCTGAGAATTTGGAGAAACTGGCTGGAGAAACAATTCATGTTAGCAGAAGGAACAGAGAAAATAGTGCTAGAATGGATATCTAATAGAGTAATTACATCAAAAAAGATTGAAAACTGAGCTTCTAAGCCAATTAGGAAATATTTATTGAAGCTAATGTGAGTAAGACTATGGCAGATAACCAGACTACTCTTGGAAAAGTGTGATTGTAAATGGCTGCTCTGGAATAATGGTTTGTATGTGACCTTGTAATTGTAAAAAATATAAGCTACTTCATCTGTCCTTGGAGCCTTCATTAATTTAGGCATGATAATGAATTGCACCAATGGTTGTTTTGTGAAAGATCCAACATTGCTATTCATTAAAGGTGGCTTGAGAGATTTTCTAATTTAGTACTTCATGTCACTAAGAACCTAAAAGTGTATAGATATACATAATAGCTAAATAGCTAAATATAATAGCTAAATATTATCTTCCAGAAAAGCAAAAATCTCTAACACCAACTAGATTTTAATTTTACTTTCCCTTTCAAAAAATCTAACTCCTTTGCTTTCAGCAGATAATTGAAACAATTTGCACAGGACATAGAATGCAATAACTAGTCCAAATTATTAGAGCACTATGTGCAACCTAGTAATTTATTTGATAATCAGGATCAAGACACTATTTATTAACTAAATGAACATTTAATATTAATTACCTCATTCAAATGGCTTATCTAATTTTTATTTGATTTACCCAAACATTGCTTCATCTTTTTCAATTTTATGACCAAGGAATTGTGATGCTGACAAATAATACTCGCCCAAGACTACCTAATGTAATAGTCAGGGAATTTCTCATGCTGTCAGCACAAAACAAGCCTGTAACAAAGTGGGAATCCCTACTCAGATGCTCTGATCCATCAGTTGTGACTATCAACTGGGGCAAACTACTGGGCTTCCCTTTTTAACCAAGAATGACTCTTCTACTGCTGCATAGGGAAGTTCCCTGTATTTATAAAAATTGAGATGACTGTGTCAAAAGCATTTTGTATGTGCAAAGTACCAAAATGCTACCCCTGAGATTTCTGCACTTGTGAATTAATGTTTAATGTAATGGGAAGTTTGCCTCCTTTCTGGGGTGCAAAGGAATTCCTGTAAAAGACTCTGGTTTGAGAGTGAAATGGCAAGCTTATTTTAGCTGTGATGGCGTTACTGAAATTAAATTCCCCGTGTTTTCCTTTTCTTATAGTTCATGTGTAGGTATTGGGGGAAAACAAGGTGGCAGAAGCACGTGCTAGCTAAACCTCCCTTTTACTGCCAGCAGTAAAGGTGCCTCTGGGCTGAGAAGGACCCTGTGTTACAGCTCTGGATTCCTTAAATGCAACCTGAACACTACTTCCCTGTTTATTTGTACACTTTACAGAATGTATTTTCTTTGGCCATGATATAATAGAATCATGGAATCATTAAGGTCGAAAAAATCTCCAAGATCATCAAGTCCAGCCTTTGGCCTATCTTTGGTTACCATTCACCTTTAAGTGATTGCACATGCAAACCTCTGTGCCCGTTTATTAGCTGAGTTTATATGAGTTTGTTGCAGCTTTCTTTTAATACTCTTTTCAAAAACCTTTCCTTCCTGAAAGAGTATGGAAACATCTTTTTACTTTCAGGTACAAGTGGAGAAAAAAGCCCTTCTTAATATGTAATTACTAAAGGCTGAATTATCATTCACAGAGTGCTTTGCAGACCAGATGGAGTGAAAGAGAGCGCTATGTGATTGATGTGGGAAGTCTGGAAAAGAATCAGAAGGAGAGGTCTTAGAAGTCTACTCTATGGTGTGACTTTCATATATTTTTTACTAAGCAATAATTTTAATTTTTATTTTAAAAAATATCTGATGAATAATATTTCCATAATTAGACACCAAAATTATTAAGCAAATATGTTTTTACAATATTTTAATTATTTGTATAATTTAAGGACTATTTAAATAATAGCAAAGCTTTATGAAATCAATTAGTTACCTACTAAGGTAGGAAACTACAAACTTCTGATGACCAAAGTTGCAGAGGACAGGTTAAAGCAGATAAGTTAAAAACCATGAGTTACAAGGAAAAATGAGTGAGAAGCTGAGAACACTGGCAAAGAGCAGATTTTTATTCCCACTTCTTCCACCCATTTTTCGTTATCTATTTCGTTTTAAGGAAGTAATTTTACATTGTAATGCATAGTCAGTGATGTAGTGGAGGCCAAAAGTTTTAATGAGTTCAAGAGCAGATCAGTTGAATTTTAA
Source organism: Trochalopteron elliotii (assembly GCA_024734555.1). Lineage (NCBI taxonomy): Eukaryota > Metazoa > Chordata > Aves > Passeriformes > Leiothrichidae > Trochalopteron > Trochalopteron elliotii. The sequence continues at coordinate 8,672,341 of JANPWX010000049.1, forward strand.
GATAAACTCCATCATTACTGCTATAGAAAACTATTTTGATAACTACACAGATTATTCAATAATTTTGCCTTGTACCCTGTTGTATGGTTATTACTGTTGAAAAGAGTGTCTGCCATGCAAGCAATACAATAGAACTTTGTGTTTACAGCTCATGGGCAGTATTCATTTGATGATTATTTTCACGCATCTGAAATGAAATGGCAAACATTTCATTAGTAGTAAAAAAAACCCTGCTTTTTTGAAAATCTCTTTGCTGCTAGTCATATTCATTAGGTAACATATACCCTGTAATGGAACAAGGTAGTGAAATTTTGCATGGGAGTTTAATATTGTTTATGCTGAAGTAAAGCTAAAGGGCAGTCCTGGAAAGAAGGACTTGGCTTCCTAGAAGCTTAGTGCTGTCTCTGAATGAGAAAAGACCTGCCTGGGTGACCTAAAAAACACCAGCATCCTAGCTCCTCTAACACATCTCTGAAACCCTCCTAGTGTCATCTGGCATCATAAGGACTTAGCTGTCTCAAGACTGACTCCAGGAACATCTGCATCAAAAGGCAGCAAGAATGCTGCAGAAATGCAGCTGCTTTGCAAAGTTTTAGTGCCATCAGTAATTCATAATAGGGGAGTTATTGATGACTAAAATGGTGTTGTACCTGAACAATTCAATATGACTGTAAAGAAACTATAAGAAACCTGTGTCAGTCCAGATTTGGATGCTCCAATTTGGGTGGAGCACTTCATGTGCATGAATGAATATATGCACTGGCAATTCTAGACTTTGTGTCCAAGCTCTGCTCCCCAGTCATCACTGACCACTTGCCATTTTTCTCAAGAGCCCCAAGGAGGAGGGTTTTCCTTGCCTGAAACACATTCTGTAAGTATATTCGCTGTGTTCTCATAAAAATAGTGTTGCCAGTAATGAAGCACTATTTCTTTTCTTCTTAGCCTTTTAGGACTTTCTTTAGTGCTTTAACTTAAAAAAATTAGGGGGCAGGGGGGAAATGAAGAAATTATTTAAAAGTTCAGTAAAGATCAAATCAACACTAAAACCATTGATGTAAATAAGCAATGAAATCCAGGGGCAGAAACAGTGAGATTAATAACCGCTGGTACAGGGTGCAACAGTCTGGAGAAAGGCTGTCCTGGGGTCAGAATTTCAGCACTAATTTCTGCAAACATACAGTTTCCAGATCAAAGTTATCTAAAATTCACTGCACAGAAGCCAGGACAGTTCAGCCCTGAGGCATATGTGTATTGGTTGTATGCACACGCACCAAGTATCATGTACCTGGTGTGAGCAGAGCACAGATATTCAGCTGCTTTTCTGCACTGGCACAGCCACGATGTACCCTTGGTTCATCTCCAGGCATTGCCATCATGTTTGGCATTTTCAGGGCACAAACCTTTATGGCAAATTGGAGTGCAAACTAAGTAACAGTTCCCCTTGCCTTAAAATGTGCCAATAAGCAAAAAACCCCCACATTTCAGAAGCACTATGGACAATGCAAAGAAATGTTTAAGGATTAAGATGAGTGTGATGTACCAGTAATATTGGCTCATTTTTAGATAGGTATTGTGTTTACAGGAACAATTCAAAAGTTTGGATTTTCTATTAGTTTATGTTCTGCAGTTAGGAAAAAGCAAACAGAAGATGTCTTTCTGTTGAAGAATGACAAGTAAACATGTTGTAACTAAGCTGCTGTTCAGAACAGGGAGATGAATAAAGACAAAGAGTTTAAGCCAGCAGTCCAGAATAGCTTCATCTAGCAGTTGGCCAAGAAGCTCCCTGAGCTGGCAGGAAGCTAACACTGCACCAGAGCCAATAAGAGCGAATCAAATAATACAAAAACTGATTAATCCATCAGCTGTGATATTGATCCTGGGCAAAGTGATAAAATGGATGCTTGTGAAGCCACTTCTTGATGAGGCTGCAAGTTTGGTTGATAAAAGTAATATTTTTTGATGTAGCAGACTTTTTCTTGTGAGGCATTTGACTTAGTGTTGCATGGCATCTTGATTGATTATCCAATGTGATAATGAACTTGGCACTAATGAATTTAGGGCTGATTAAGTGGCAAGTCCTGACAGTAATTATAAATAAGAAATTACTGAGTGAGGTTGTTTCTCATGACACCCTGCAGAGATCAGTTCTCTGACTTCTGCTGCTTAATGATTCTATCAGTGTTTGGGAAAAATGTCTAACATAAGTGATGAACTTTGCAGTTATGCTGAAATATGAACTGTTTCATTTTGAGATATTTAGGTTATGAAGAGACCATTTATTCAGAACAGTTCTCTATTTCTGCATGTGCCACAGAATGCAGTCTATCAACAACTAAAATAAGGTGGGGCAGTGTGCTGTTCTCTGCCAATTAATTAAGGTTTATTTCTTTACTTGTGGGAGTAAAGGCTGGAATAGATGCATGCAGTACTAACTTTCACTTGAAAACAAAGTCATGATCATGCATTCAGTCTGGAGTGTGTGAGGAATAAGACACTATGGAGGTATCCACCAACCCAGTTCTTCACGGGATGCTAGCAATGTATAGAGATGTCTTCAGTATCTAGAAACCTTCTTGGAGAATCATCACAACTGCTCCCCTATTTGCAGCTGTGCAGCTGTTCTAGCTGGCATCAGTGGGTGGCAGAATCTGTCCTGATGAGCCACAGGCACACAAGGCTAGAATACTTTTGCACATCTCTCAGAGGACCAGATTTTGCCTGTGTACAGTTATTATTACGTGATTTTTAAATAGCTCCATTTTCACAACAGTTCAACTATATTGGCTTCATTGGGGTTGTTCCCTGATGAAACAGATGATGAAAGCTGTTTTCGTTTCTCACTGCTAAGGTAATATGATCTATTAGATAGAGCTACATGGCATACTCTTCTCTGCAGCATTGCCATTTTTTTGAGTCACACCATTTTCCTGTGGTCCCTGATTGTTTGCTGTCTCTTGCTCTCCTTCATTTGCACCAGCCTTCCTGTTGTCTATATAAAAAGACCAGTGAAAATAGCAGCTTAAAGTAACACTTCTGCTTGTGAGGACTGACTATTAGATCCATTAGGAGATCATTGCAATAATGAACTGCTCCATAAAAGTTTTACCAGCACATCAGGTAGATAGAGTTTATGAAGGAGTCAGAAGAGACAGGACCGAGGGGAAGAAACTACATATGCTGGCTTTGCTACCAAAGGTAACATTATAAAAATACAGTTTCTATGTGCTTCCACAATTATAAACATGATCTGCCCATTATTCTCATAACACCTGTTGCAATGCATGATTGATGCTTTCTAAGTTTTATATGTATTTTATTTATTTTGTATTGGTACGTTCCTTCCCAAATCCCTTCACCCATTCCTAAACCCCCATGGTATCTCCCAGAGGGGAGCCCATTGTCAATCACCCTGGTAACTTGAGGGGAAATCATCTCCCATTCGACCAGGTGCCCAACACCTGCCCCTTCAATTGTTCTGTTAAGTGTCCCCCTCTGGAACACCCAACCTCTTTCCATCCATTGGCCCAAATTCTCCTGTTGCCTCAGGCTGTGTCCTGGGGTACAAATGGGAGAAGGACAGGCCAGGCTGTGCTTTTTGCACGTGGAGCTGCACCAATAAACACCTTCCAAACCCACGGCAGAAGTCTGCTCTTCATTTCCAAGCCTTATCCACGCTCCACCAGCTGATCTGAGGGACCCACACAAACTGTCTCGGTTGGTCTGGGGTTTGTTGCACAGCCGGTAAGCTGCTCCCCAGGAGAAACCTCCACAGGTGGTGCCCCATGTTGGGCACCAGATATAAATTGGCGTGTTCGTGGGGGTGCTTTTACGGGCTAGCAGCTCCCCAGGCCAATTTATAGCAGTCTGTGGGTCCTCCAATTAGCTGGTTGAAGCATGGATGAGGCTTGGAAATGAAGAAGCGGGTCCTGGCTTGGGTAGGGAAGGTGTTTGTTTCTTGTGGCTGGTCATGTGCAGAGAGAGCCAGAACCGGAGGGCAGAACAAGCCAGAACCGGAAGCCAGAACCCTTGCTCAGCCTCTGTGCCCCCCTTTTCCCAGCTCGCTGCCTGGGCGGGGAACACTCTGGGCCAGTCGGGAAAGGGAAGGGGGTGGGGTTACATCAGGGGGAAATCAGCTGTGTTCAGGGAATGGGGGGGTAAAGGGACATACCAAGTACAGACAAATAACAAAATACAAATACAAATTCAAAAACCTAAAACATGCACTGCAACAACACTTGTGGTTGTTTATAGTATAATGACCTTCATGTGTTAAAGTTAGCATTTTAATTGATCTTTGTCCCTATCATATCCCTATGATTCAAAGTAGAAGCATTACCCTGTTATCTTGTAGATAAATCACTTGCAAGGTATCTTTATTATAGAATTAATTATAGAGTGATCAGGACAGAGTAAGTCCTTTTGAGTGACTTTCAGTTTAATAATACATGGTTAATTTAGCTCATAGAGACATTTCATATTAAGTCCCCTGACTATGATATTTTAATCATACTGAATAGTAAAGCTTTAATCTATCAGGATGCCAACATTTCTAAGTGATGAGGAAGATTACTGTGGCCTTACTGCCAAGTATTTCTGTATTTTGAGAATAACATTTCTCTAATGCTAGGTGATTTCACACACAGGTTCAGAAAATTTTCTGTCTGATGGAAAACTATCAAAATATTTATATATTGTGTATGAAACAACTTGAAGATAGCTGTCATGTATTTTCCTAAGAAACATTAATAACTTTTATTGATATAGTTGTACCCATCTCAGCAAATAATAGGGGATGATCTCTTCTTCCCACTCATCTTTTGGGTTTCCCTTAGTTACTCAGCAGTGATTGGAGGTGAAGGGAAAATTCCTAAAGTTAATATGAAATACATTTTAAAATTTAAAAAGTAAGATTTTAGGAACCAGGACTCTAAAAGGTGTGCTAGAAAATGTTATGGGAATGAAGGGAGAAACTGGAAGCAAACATTAAAGTGTGTTATATTTTGATTGGTTGTTTTGTAGTCACTTCAAGTTCTCAAAATGGAGAAAAGTCAAGGAAGACTGAGATAAATATCATAAGACTCACAGTTCTGGTTTCAGTCAAAAAAAAAAATCAGGTTGCTTCATTCATTGCCAGGTTGGAGCTTTCAAAACTGCCAGTGAGTGCCCAATGTAACAAGTTGCCTAAAAATTCTGTCATGCCAGAGCATTACAAAGATTGCATTGTACCATTTTTAAAACTATGTTTGGCACACATTTTTCAAACTTTTCTCTACACTTATTTAGACCAGGATTTTCCTTAAACAATTGAAATATATTTCAAAACTGAAAATCTACACTCCAAAATATTTGGTGTCTATAAGGGAAACATTCCAAGAAACCATTTTTGCACAGTTAAAATGGCAAGTATTGCTACCTAACTTTTTAATAGTTGGTAGCTTGTAAGGACTGAGTTTTCAGTCATTTAAGTTGTCCATTTTCACTATTTTCACTTTGTCAGTTTTATTCAGTTCTTGCAGATCATTTTCAGAGTAGGCTAGGAGTATTTCTCCATCTACTATTTGTGCCTTGAAAGTTCCAAGATGTTCTGAGGACTCCTTATGAAACCACAAAAGAGATTCTCAAAGAGATCCTAGAATATAGGCCTAAAAACTGATGAAAAAAATATAAAGTCAGCAGTTGCAGTTCCAGTCTCTAACTCTAAATGCATTTGTAGTCCGGGGCTTCATAAGCTTGTGTTGCCAGTCTGGCCTTTTAGCAAGACATTTCAGGACACAAGAGACACAATCTCTGTCTTGAGACTGCACTTTCCTTCTGTAGGATTCAGTGTGTGTCATTTAGCACTGATGAAATTCAGTGTCATAATTAGTTACAGGTTACATATTGTATGAACCTCTTCTTTTCTTTCACGGAATGAAAAGCATAATTGAATTAATGAAAAGTGCTTCACTATAGCTATTGTCTAAATTACTCATTTTTAAATAAAAATAAACCAGCTTTGTTTAAATGAATTGATGAACTTTCACTGCAAATCTGAGAAAATATCTTGTGGATGTGTTTATTTATTTGTCTGGTTTTTTTTTAAATTAGTTATTCAAATTTCTTTCAGGCTTCTGTTAAACCTCTGTGGAAGAGCTGGAGAAACAGACAGTAATATTTAAAATAAGCACAGAATTTTTTGTATTTTTAAATATCTCCTCAGTGTCAGTAAACACTAAATAAATAGTCTTGCATGTTGTTATGATCCAGTTAGTGAGAGATGTATCTGCCTGAATTGAGGTTCAGACAAGACCACATGTCAAAGCCAATAATACAGATTTTATATAAAAGTAAATGTGAGGTAGAGAGATAGAAAGAAATAGAAAAGACAGGAAGGGGAGAGAGAGAGAGAGAGAAAGAGAGAGAGATCAAGCAGAAGATAGCCTTTACCTATGGATCCAACTGCATCCCATTGGTCCTTCTTCATCCTTGCCATCTCAGTGCTAGGGCTCCCCAGGTTGTTAAAAGCTTTTCACTATTTACACATTTTGGCAAACAAAGGATTTAATGCTCATTGACTACACAGTTCTCTTATTCTATTGGTTAAATGAGTCCCTCATTTCTAAGGCTAATTAGTCCCGTACTCAGTCTTTCTTTTCTTTTAGGTCAGTGGTTTTTTTGAGTTGGTGGGTTGTGAATCAGTGTTTGTAATCTCCTTCCACCAGAATTACATTTTATCCAGTCTGAGCTGATTTCATCACAGTTTCTGGTTGCCTTTTCTTGTGGCCCATAAATTTTGTATTCTCTGTGTCCATTTTCAATGATATATTCTGCTTCCCCATCTTTATTAATCTCCCCCAGCTTTGTTAACCCCCAGTAGGTCTGAAATGATATCTGGACCACCTTTATCTTGTCTCAAAGATCTCTTATCCCATCATGGTGGGTTAACTTACAGACCACGTTCCAGGTAGCCACAAAGGCAGATTTGAAGGAGGGGCTTCAGGGGTATCAGAAATGCCATCCCACAGTTTGGAGTGATCTTTTTTTGACTGCTGATATGTGTATCTTTACACATTTAGCCACTGTGGGAATTTCTGCCTGGATGCATTAGCCAGATCTCACCTCTGCCAGGACTGGGGTGGGTATCCTACAGTCACTTATCTCCTGGCAAAGTCTTTCTGTGGCCTTAAGAGTGTTTGAGGCAGGTAATGGTGCCCTTTAAGTCTTTACACACGTCTTTGTAGAAGCTTGTTAAGGAGGTGTTTTAATGCAAGAGAGTGTAGTTTCATTTTAGTCTCAATTAAAATAATTTTTAAACCCCTACCATGAATAGGTGGTAAATTGCAAGGTGCAAACTCTGCGTTAACAGCAAAATGATGATTAGGAATATTTACTTCTTTAGTGGTTAAATAGAGAAAGCTGTAAGAAAGGCTTGAGATCAGCTGAGCTTTAAATCCATAAAATATTGTGGGAATGCTGCCATCTTCTGGGATGTGAGACAAAGACATGCCACTTCTACACAACGAAATAATTTCACTTGCAGGAGCAGAAGGAGACTTAGAATGATCAGAAATTATTGCAGATTGGCTCAGTGGCTCATGGCTTCCTGTCAATACCATAATCCAATTCCTCACTATTTTCGTAATTCACTTCTAAACAGAGGTTTAACATCATTCTGTAAGTACAGAAAAATTGCACTCCTATAATTTAAACTGTGGGGAAGCTGCTTGTAAGCACTTGTTGCACTCTACATCTGAGATGTTTCTCAGAGTAATTGCCTTGGAGAAGAGGGGTTTTTTTTTGCTTTTTTTTTTCATTTATATCACTCTGAAGTGGCTTCTCACAGTTTGTGGCTAGGGCTTATTGAAGTACTGTGATAATACAAACACATAATTCAGTAGATGTATGTGTGTGTGATGAATTTTGTAATAACTTTATTGCACACTTCAGCCTTTTTCTGTTTTGTGAAGGGCTCCAAATAGAGTGACAGGATGATTCATTTGCTCATTTTCTTTAATACTTGCCGTGTATTCCATGTGCTTGTTTATGCTGTAAATCAGTTGTGAAGAGAGAACATATGAATTTGATAATCAGCAAAAAAAGTATGACTGATTGTGTTATGAACAACAACAAAGAAATATGTTCTGTCTCCTCAGGTGAGCATGATTCATTTTCAGGAGGCAAGTATAAAGAAGCTGCCTATCACCAAGGTTATTGGGGACAGGTTGTATTTCAGGACCATGGAAAATAAATACAGTAAGAGCCCTTAGTTCTTCTTGAAGGGTATAAAACTCACTTTTGAAAGCAAACTACATTTCCTGCACAACCTGAAGGTCCTGCACAGCCACCTACTAGAATAAGCTGTTTAATGCATATACCCGGTTTTAAGGGCAGCAACACTTATGCCTGCTCTCTTAAATATTAGCCTGAGGCATAGATAAACCCGGAATGTTTTCATCAGCTTTGCCAGATTCTTACCATTTTACCTCCTCTTCAGGTTGGATGCTTCCCAACCAAAAGTTTTGATTGCCTCCTGGGGATTTTTTTTCTGACAACACATACAAGCAAACATAAAATATTTCCTGATCAAAATTCTACCCACTGCATGTGCGTGGTAAGAGAAAAACTGCATTTGAATAGCCACAGCACAGCAGGATATCTGGGAACTGGGATGGCCTTTGGGACAGGGCTACCAAATGCTAGTTCTGTAATGCTTGGCACCCTGCCTTGGGTTTATCTTTACTGTTAATGCTGACCATCAATCTTGTTTCTCCAGCGCCTGACTGTTCCCATAAGAAATTACTTCTGCCCTCTCACTGCCTCTAACTCATAAAAGATGATATTGTACTCTTGGTGCAGTCAAGAACATCTACCTCTTGGGTCAGCTGAAATAACCCCAAGGTCTTGAAGAAGTCCCCCATGCTGAGGTGGGACAGCTGAGGAAAGCTGTTACAGAGTCTGAAGGTATTTTGGGGGTGAATGTGTGTGAAAAGTGGTCAGTGAAATGCACCACCCTGTAACAGCAATTAAAAAAAAATGGACCACCTCTGTTCGACATTTGCTGGTTAGTGAGATCCCATTTTGTTACAATTCTCCATATATTTCCTTATCATAACAGCTGAAATACAGCCTGGTGGTTCTGAGGTAGTTTATTGGTTATGTGTTGCAATTTATAATGTGTAGAACTTATTCATGATACCCTAGGCTTATGTTATACTTTGATGAAAATAACTTATTTTTTTTCTTTTTTTGCCATGGAAATCCACAGAAAACAGGGTCAGTCTTCTGTACTTTCCTTTTAGCATACTACTTGACAAAAATTTATTTCATATTTATAATTCTGTTTTTTTGCTTGATTTGCTCCATTTTTAGCTGTTTGACTGGGATTGTTGAACCTGAGAAATTTGACAAAAAGAAAAAGTAACCATCAGCTTTTAGCTCACACATTACATTTTCTGTAGTAAACAGTATTTTGTTGAAGATTGTTTTCACAATTCTATGGAGACATCCTGTCATCTGTCAGTCAGTAATCGTTACCCAAGTTATGTCCATGACCCTAGGAAACATGAAATACAATTTAAATAAGTACAGCAGTGTAATTTAGTTATTTGTTGACTTATTATCTTTGGATCTCATGCAAAACTGCTCTATACATTCTCATGGTAATGTTTTTGCTAATGTTTTTACCAGTTATAACTTTGTTGGCAGGAGAGCAAGGGAATTTACTGTTTCAGGCTGTCCCAACATGTTTTCTTCTCTTTACAGTAAAGTGATGTTATTTCTCACTGTACTTCTGCTGCCACGTGGAAGATGTAGAGTGTATAAGATCATTTAGAGATGGCCTTTGAGCTGTTCATGGGAGTGTAGTGCATAACAATTTATAAGTCAATCTAAACATAATCAAATTTTAAATGTATTGTCCTTTAGGTTACATGATAAAAACTCCTTGTGCTTACCCACAAAGGAGCAGAAAGAAGTGGGTGGAGGAGACTCCAAATATTACCCTGGCAGACCCTCACAGGAGCCATCATCCCATCGAGGGCCAGTCTCCAAAAGCAGAGAGGAGCACATAGATGCTCACATGCAGACAGGAACCCAAACTGTGTATTCAGAGTAGAGGACACCCTGCCTGGTCCCTCCCTGAGCAGCCTCAGGAAAGCTCCACTGTGCTAGGATCACACACATTGTGATGAGTCAATTCTGGAGCACCTTTTGAGCTGTTACCTAGGAAAACAGGGCACATTGTGGTACAAGGCAGTGCATTTTGGGATTGCACTGGACTTATTATGGGATACTTAGGGGAGAAACCAAAGGTGAGGAAAGGGAGAGATTTAGATGATTCGGGGAGCAATGAGAGTGGGGAAAGCAGAAGGGAATAAAAGGGAATAAAAGGTCTGGCTGCATGTGCGCTTCTCTGGCCATGACCTGCTCCTCATCAGTCTGTCTTCATACTAAAAGACTTTCCAACCTTTATCCTGGATGAAGGGTTCTTCATTTTGGTATGAGAGGGTGGGGTTTGGGAGGGTCTGGATGGCAGTGACTGGAGTCTGATCATGGGTCAGGATGGCCTCTGTGTCTTTGTGCCAGCCACTGGAGGTACCAGAGTGACTGAAAACCAGTGCCAGCCCCTGGAACAGGACCATGGGCCACAGGGGTGTATGTGCCTCTGGTGTCAGTGACTGGACTGAGCCCTGGCTGTGCAAATAAACGTGTGTGCATTACCACAGGTTAAGCGTGACCAGTCAGGGAGTTGCTGAAATGGCTTGGGATCTATGGGTTCCTCTGAAGGTGAGACCACAGTGGGATGAGCTACCAGGAGAGTCCCAGCTGGGGACATCCATCTGTGTATCACCAGGTGATCTCCGTCCTACTAAGTGCAAGCTGTCGGCTTCTGCTCGGCGCCTGGTGCTTCTTTTTCACTCGTTTTTGAATTCGTTATGCCGAAAAGCAGAGATTTGTTCAGACCGCGGATGGATTAGCAGGATAGTTAGAAAAATGAAGTGGGACTTTGTGGTCTGGGAAGAAATGGAAGCCTTGCTGCTCTTTCCCACTAGAGGTCTCTGCAGATAACGCCGAGAAACCTGAAAATCTCTTTGCCACTGACAAAGTGAGCTGTTGATGTCGCTGTTTCTGTGCAGACAACTGCTTGCAAGATAGACGCTGTACAGACACTTTATAGTTATAATGTAAGTAGATCCAATTCCCCCAGTATTGATGGGTGGTAATGCTTGACTGATTGTCTTCTGTGATATTGCACCAGGTGAGGCTCTCAGCTGGTGTCTTCAGTTCAAAGGACTAATTCCAGTTTCATAAGTACAAGAAAAACAGAAGGACCAAACACTAGAGAGTCTTAAAAATTAATAGTGAGTCATTTTTGGTTTCATAAGGATATTCACCCTAGGAACAAATTCTTTACTCCTAATAGATCGTGATTTCATCACCACTTTTTAATTCTGTTAATTTTAACATGGTTATTTGAACTGGATTTACTGATTCTTCCCTTTCTCAGATCTCTGTAATTGCATTTGTTTGTGTGATGTTTCCAATATGGCTAGCCATCTGTGAAAAATAACTGACATTAAACACACTACCAGAATTCACATTTCTTTAGATAAAGCCTGCTTTGTTTAAAATAGCATTGTAAGGTTGAGGATGGGCACAGGTGGCAATGGACGCTGCGTACTTTGGGAAGATCTTGCTCTTCAGAAGTGAAATTTAGATTTCCTATTTATTACTACATGAAAATATTCTGTTTTAATTTACAGAAATAAAAACTTTACCAGATTTTCTAGACTGTCTCTCAAAATTCAGGATTGGTAAGTAAGCAGCAGAAATGAGCACGCCCCGCATAAATGGGACAGACTAATGCTCTAAGCACATAACAGAGGGAGAAGTACTAGAGCAAAATTTCTCAGGGATACGTAATTTGCAAAGACCCTTTGGCTATGTTTAAATGGTAAGGCTGCTGCGCTGACTTTGCACACAACTAACAGCTGGGTGCATTTGAACAACTCCCTGCCGTGCCTGTTCTGCTTTGGTTTCCACTGGAAGGAAGGTTGGATGTGTAGGCTGAGGACAGATGGACCTCGGGAGCCCTGAGGGAGGCCATGGAGCACATCCAGTGATCAGGTTTGATGTAGATTTGACACTTCTAAGGCAACTGCAGAGAAGGCAAGAAGAAAAATCCTTTCTAATACAACATCAATCTAATTAATGTTGTGGAGGATTTGGGTAGTGAGTAAAGAGGTTAGATACAGGGACACAACCTCCTGTGGAGTCTGTGATTGCAGAACAGCTTGGAAAGAAACAAGTCCTCACTTTCAGATACTTACAGAGAGCCTCAAGAGCTGGTGCTCTGTGAGCAGGGTCTATTGGAGTAGAGGACGTGACTAGAATACAGTGACACAAGGCCTAGGACTGCAGGGGTTTTGAGCACATATTGCAAATAAGCTGTACTGGTCTACTCCAGTGAAGAGAAAACTCTTTTACAGATGGTCAGACTTCTCTGCTGCCTTTGGGTCAGAGCTTTCAGTTTCAGATTTTCTATCAGCAGGATATTTTGAATTACTGTGCAGCATTTTTTCTGCTATGACATTAGATATGTTCAAGTTACTCAATGACTTTCAGCATTTTTTCTTTTTTTTTTGGTACAGTTTTGTATAGAGGAAATCTGTTGTGGTTTACGTGTCAACAAGGATCATAGAAGTGTATGACGTGCTTCATTTCTGTAGTTGTAGAAATCTTGCTGTTGCTAATTGTCTAAATACTGCTTCTACATTCTGGAAAGTTTAGATATAACTAGTTCTCAATAGAGAAGAGAAATATAAGTTGATAGCTGTGCCAGAAAGGGTTGTGGATCACTGGGTAACTCATCCTGCCTATAAAATAAAAGCTATCTTGTTTTGTCCTTGAGGGTATCTGCTGGGTTCATTGAGCTGTATGCAGATGTAGGGACCCCTGCATGATTCCAGTCATCCCCTTCATTCCCAGAATGGTCTAACTACCAAAAGCCCAGGATTAAGGCTGGGGTTAAATGGAAATTTGCATGAAGTGGATTTCTTCAGTTTTGTCATTGCTGTATCTCCAAATTAAATGATAAGTATTTTACAGTGATTGTCAAGCAAAATCTGAGGATTTCCTTTTGACAGTACATTCATTCATATATTGCAGAGGAGAATAAAAGACAGCTACTGCTGTCCTCAAATTTAAAATGAGCCATGATGAATTTAGTGTAGTGGCAAAGACAAAAGTACAAATCATTTTATTAAATGGTGGTATATTTTACAGCCCCATTCAGTAAAATATTTAAACCAAATTATAAAAGCAAGTGCCTTGTTCCATTGAATACCCACAGTTTTAAAGGTAAATGTGATTTAAATATTATCCTGAAATACAGCCACTGAGCTGCATCTATGCACCTGAAAAACATGTAGGCATTTCTTTTGCAAATAATAGCAAATTGCTGTGAAGATATAGAAATAGCATTATATTGCAAAATTAGCTAATTTTGAAATATCTTATTTACAAAGATTTATGCAATATCTGATGGAGACTTAAAATCCTCCTGTAGCAATATGCAGCATTTGTCCATTTTAAATATGTATATTCATATTACTTTTTATATATGTATGTGCCACATCTTTCTTCTCATTAATGAAGTTTGACAATTTGTGACAGGACAGAAAGGGAATTCATTATATTTAGTAATAGAAAACCCATTTCTCATTTTTCGAGAACCAAGCAGCTGCAATGAAATTGCCTAAACCACTATATCACAATTCCCCACCTTTGTGGTTCTTAAGGTCACCCTCAAGGGTCTTCAATTTTCTTATGTTCACAGCTTGGCACTTGGTAATTTTCAGAATCAGAAAATATAAGGAAGCTATATATTTTTATTCTAAGAAGGATTTTTTTTTTTATTTGAAAAGAAATAAATCTGTCAGGTTGAAAATATTAAAAAATCAGAAGCTTGACTGTAATAATCACAGCAATGTCAATGCCAATTTTGTTTAGAAAACTTTGGAATGGAAATTTTCTGCATGACAGAGAAACTTTCCCTCTTCCTGAAAGGAGTTGTCAATGTGTAAGGGAAATGGGCTGTTATTTTAATAATCAATGGAGAGTATAAGAGTAATTTATGATAATAAGACTGCAAGGCACCTAGCATTGCTTTTCCTTAGAAAGTTGCTCAGTATTCTGAATGCTGACAACTTCAATGGACTGTATCAGCTGAAATGAAAGTATTTTAGTTGTTTAGATTAAATTCTGAGGAATTTCTCTATATATAAAACTGTCATATACTTTGTATTCCAATGTTAATTATTGAGGAAATGCAACAATAGGCAATAGTAGAAAATTCAATTGATTTCCTAAAGAATGTCTTCAGATAGCCTCCAGGTTTATAAATTCCAGTAGCATAAATTGAGAAAAATACATTATTTGGGCTCTGCAGTGTGATAAAAGAAGGTGGTGTTTGATTTTTTTTTCTGACCTAACTTCTACCGATGACAGATTTTCTTATTCTTTCAGTGTATGACTTGAAATAAAGTACAAAACCCAGTTATCTTCCAGTTAAATTTTTGCTATTAATGTAAGTAGAAGATGCTCTGAATATGAAGACAGGAATTAAAAACAGTAAAAATTTTTATAAATAATATGTTGAAAAGCAAACAGCTTTGTATTTATTCACTCCATTGCAATACAAGCTGATCCAGAAATTCAGTGATGAATACTACCGTATTGTCATAATCAATGGCACTACTGACAATGCTGACAATGCTGTCAGCATCGGGTTTGTGCTCTTCTGTGTTCTGCCCTGCTCAATCCAACCAGTTCAGCCCTGCTAGGACTTGCCTTCCCTCAAATCCTCTGTTCCCAGTTCTGGGTCAGCACCTTCAGACCCTTAAAGAAAGATGTCTGAAGTGTGTAAATAATTGAAACAGAGGAAGTAAGGTAAATGAGGAAGTGAGATGAATAAAGTTTGTGTGTTTGGGGTTTTTTCCTAGTTTGATAAATAAAAAAGCTTTTTGCAGCTTCATCAAGCAATATTTTTTGCACAAAAACCACAGTAATTTCAGTACTGTGATTACTACACAGATTTTCTAAGAGGTTGTGGAAAACAGCTGAGGAATATTCCACTAGCTATAGGTTCTTATGGAGATGACTGAAGCAGTGCTCCAAACGTGTCTTGCTTCTCAGTAGGGTTAAGTTGGCATTGAAATACTGGGAATTATCTTTTGTGGATGTCTAGCTATAGAAATAGTGAGCTAACTATCAAAGAAAATAGCAGGTGAATTCTTGTCTTGATGCTACTTTTTATTACTTCTGATTAATTCCATCAATACCTTGTTTTCTAGTGTTTGTACTGCATAGGGCTTGCCAATGTTAACTATTTTTACAAAAAATCAATTTGAAACACTAGTACAAACTGTTGGACTACAGTCCAAAGTCAGGGATATGATTAATTAATACGATTGTCACAATTTTTAAAATCATTCTGGATGTACCCTGTGACATAATTTATATCTGAAATGCTCATAATATGAATTATGGGATTATTTTTCCATGTATATATGTACAAGGACTGAAATCAGAGGCCATCTCATCTGTGGGTGGTTTTTTTTCTTATTCATCTCACTGAAGGGAGCAATCTCCATGAAAAGCTCTGTTTTTCCTCAAAATGCAAGTTCATTTTTGGCACTATCTTTCAAAGATAATCTTTCTATATCCTTCTGTATGAAAGTGGATTTTATGGGACCTCCTAGTCCTACCACCAGAGTACAGTAGGAAAACCAGCATGTTCAATATGCTTCTATAAATTTATTCATGCAACTAGTTTTAGGTCTGAAAAAACAAGCCAACAACAACAAAAAGAAAATGTATGTCCTTCTCAAGTTTTTCTATGGCTTTAAAAATATATTGGTCCTTATTTAACTAACATATTTGATAATGTATTTTTTCTTGAAAATCATTAACTGTCTCTTTTACTTAATTTTTTATTATTTTACCATAATGACTTTGTTTTATTCTGAAAAATGTGAAAAGGGATATTTTGGTATTGTGTTTGGAAATTGCATAAATGCATATGTGAGTGGTGTTACATTAGTTTGATACTGATACTTGGTTTATATTGGTGATATACTGCTTTTTTCCACCAAGTATTATTAAATTTAATAGCATGTACTAGTGATGATTATTATGATTGTTGCTGTGTTTGTCTGTCTATGGTTTTGAATATCTTGCACTTCACTGATGAAACTTAGTTGAAACAAGTTACAATGCAGAATAACCGCTTTGATTTTTATCAGTCTGAGATGTTACAATCATTGCTTTTTGGAAAATCAAAGTATTTAGGAAAAGAATTTAAAAGGAGAGCCATCACTATATTTCAGAGTGGCTGCTACACTGAGCATCTTTGAAGTGTAGTGGGAAGCCTTTGTTGCTGAGTATCATTATTTTGATGGTCATTCTGCACGTGTAGGTTGTGATTAGTGCCAGTATAAATCTAGATTTGGAGATGAGATTATTAATGGTGACAAGTATGGCAATATCACTAAGTCTTTGCAACATTTATTTTCATAAAGGTTGATTTCAGAATTATGTGGTCGAATTTCTGTCACTATTGTTTTGGATATTTTGTTGTTTTGGATGCTGTCCTTTCAGATCCCCAGGTCTACTATTTTGTAGCACTGTCAGCTGCACACTTGCACACTTAAAACTCTTATAATCCTCTGTAACTCACTGGTGCTTCAGCTCAACTGTGCATGGAAACATCTAAGCATGTAAATATATATCACATCACTAGATGTCCTCCTCCCACAAAATTTCTTCTCCTCAGTTAACAAACTGATGACACTGTGTTTAAAAAAAAGACACCTAGAATCATGTACAGCAATAACAGATGGCCAGTGCCAACTCGTGTGGTCACAAATGACCTGTTCCTGAAAAACAACCTCAGGGTAGGTCAGAAGAGCTCTGCAGGTATGAAAAATGTTCTATTGCCCACGTTTTGGACCACTAAGGACTGCAGAGGAACTTCCTATCGCTGCGAGTGGTGCAGAAGAAGGGCAAGCCTCTTGCTGGTAACTTATAAAATCGCAGACTGCCTAAACCACGAAGTCTGATTATTTCACAAGTAATATTTTGATTACCCTATGTACCAGTTTTATGGTGCTTTCTGATTACAGATGCATATACCTTCAACAAAATATCTTGCTTGAGTGTTGTGCGGCCAGTGGCCCACCTGTTTTTGCTACTGAGGAAATGCAGGCAGCCTCCGGTGGTGTCTAATGCTCTGTAAACCAGGCTTTTGGTTTATTTTTCCCAGAGGGTGTTGTATGGATACAGCCATCCCCACCACTAGAAGAAGATCAGTATCCATAGTCAGCAGGGAAGAGTGACCTGCAGGGCCTACTGCTGGCGCCGTGGCCCAGACAGTTTCCCCGGTGAGACCCAGGCACTCTGCTTTGTGCCTGGAGTGATGGCTGAAGGGTCTAAGGGGTGGGACAGGGAGGGAAGGAATATGTGTGGGATTGAAAACATTGGAGAGGAATATCCATATTTTTCCCAGGACTTAAAGTCGTTCTTGAATCCCTTGCCACAAACCATTGAAATGACATATGCATCTTAAAAACTGCTGAATTACTCAAAAAATGCTTTTAAATGTTGATGACATAAAAGAATACCAAAGTAATAGATAAAGGACGTGCTCGTTGTGGAAATGTATGGCTTGAGAAGTTAAAGGATACCCTGGACCTGGAGGAAGAGTGATATTTTAACAGGTTTTTGCTATTTCTGTAACATTGGTACTGAGGATTTGGTTGTTGTTCTGGGACACTGGACAAACAGGGTTGTTGGATTTTGACTGAGACCTAAATGTGACATGTGAGAGACTACATTTCACAACATGTTTAAAGACATTAAAACAAATGCGGTAGGGGACAAAGTGAACAAAGTTTCTGAAGAACCATTTTGAGAGTCCCTCCTGATCTTCAAGAGTCACTTCTTTACTCTCTGCATGGTATCTGAAAAAGAGCTCCTTCAACAAAAGACAGACATGCAAAGCCCAGTCTGAAATACTGGGGCATGAGTTCATAGCTGAGGTTATATTCTAGTTGTTCCTGCTTTAGGAGGATTTACTGGTATTTTCAAAGGATTTTCAATCTGTTTTCAATAAGCATGGTACAGAGGTTTTAATTATAGTAGTGAAGAGCCATATAATTATTTATCTTTAGTGGCTCCTTTCAGATTTCAGTAAGCAGTGAATTCTGTGAGGTCCCAGTAAAAATGCAAGATTTTACCAGTGTTTGCTGAGATGTGATTTTTGGACCATTATGTGTAGCTTCATTAGTTTACCTAACATACATCTTCATAGCTCATAACTGTCTGCAACAGGTACAACATTTTGCTTTATTTTAGGTTGAAGCATATTCTGAAGAGATGGAAGAGCTTAGAGCCTGTATATAAATAAAACAAGATAAAGCCACAAGATAAAACTATCAATTTTGATTTGAGAACTTCATGAATAAATACCTGCTGCTTTGTTTATTTTTTTTTATAAAACTGTTAAAGAATTGCCCAACCTGAAGGAGTCTGTTTTTCAAGGACCACTCTAGTAACCCAAGAATAGAAAGGAAAGACTTGCTCATTAGCATCCAGGGAAATGTTCTTGGAAAGAGTGAGAAAATATGAGAAGAAGTCAGTGTAAATTTGAGGAGGAGAGATAAAATTAATTCAAAGAATCATAGGATTTTAGTAAAAGAAGATAGTATTTTTGCGATGGGGCTTGCATCTTTGGGGCTATTAAGAATTGTTCAGCAAAGTCTGGCCTTGCATAAACTCTATCAAAAAGAGTCTTCTTACCCCAAATAGAGTAGTAGTTCCTGAGCTGTTACTTAACAATATCCTATGAAATGCATGCAATGAAACGTAGAGCCTTAAACATATATGAAAAGGTCCCCAATCATTTTGATCAACCTTCTGTAAACCTGAGATCAGCCGTAAGAAAGCCTTACAAGTTAGCTGTTCAAAAGCACAGTGTAATAAATCTGTGTAGTATCACAGGTTTTGCTTTTGATTTAATTTTTGAAGTTTTAATTTATCCTTGTTATTTCAGTCTGTTCAATCTCTTGTATTTTACTATGCCCCTCACTGACAGATTTAGGGACCCACATGCTGATGTTGTGTCAGAACTGAATATCAGTCTGCTTTGCAGTATTAATCATTACCTTATTCATTATAATTAGAGTGGAGAATAAAACCTACAACAATAAAAACCCCAGCAGTGCTGGAATTGAGCACTGAGCGCAGTGAGGCATGAGTGTAACTTCATGCAGAATTGTGTTATTGGGTTCCCCACCAGGTTTGAGTATTTTAGCTTCTTCTGTCTCAGTTGTAGTCTTCATCCACTCCTGCCTTTTCAGCCTTTATGAGTAATTAATCACACAGCTGCCATGGTTGTAGTGTGGTCCCTAGTATCTTTGCTTTTTCCATACATGCAAGGCTCTTAGGTATTTCTAATGCTTCTAATGCCCCTTAGCTGAAGGTTTCCTTCAGACACCTCTTCATGTTTTAGAACAAAGTTTGTTACCAGAACAAAATTGTTTCCCCTAAAAAGACTTTCAACTCTGTTTCAGATGTTTTATAATGAACACAAAGCACAATGGGAAAAATAACCCACACACAGTGATGAGAAGAAGAACCTATTTGGGATTTTTGTGAAGATTTAGTTCTCACTAGTCATAGGCACAAATTGCTTCGTGAAAGAATATTTGAAATGGTTGAAAAAACATAAAAATTGAGTTTTCTGCCCAGAGCGCCATGTTGGACATGAAATTTGTCTCTTGTGTTCATCCTACTCTATTATTTTAGTATCAATGGCATGCATCCCAGAAGGTACAGGAAAGAATAATTGACAAGTAGCTCCTTTTCCAGATGTGTAAGAGAAACTGGAGGCATCTGCTGCGATCTTCTGGTACCAGGGATAGTGGCTCTGCATCTGACCTGTCATGTCATGTCTGCCACTAAACATTGCCAAAGCTGTTTTCCTCTGCCTGGAACTGCAATGTCATGGATGCAAAGAGACAGGAGCATTTTAAACTGTTTTCTGAAAGACCCATTTCAGATCCATCAGTGCTACTTTTCTGGGTTTAGTTCTCAAAGCAGACTGTCCTATGTCTAGAAGACATTCCATTAGTATATGTTTTTGTGATTAGCCACATTTACTGGCTAAAAAAAACTATTTCTATAATTTATTTGAGTCACATTAACAGAACTTTCCTCTCTGTCTCAGTCTTGTCGAAGTACTGAAAATTGCTTTAGTTCATTTTCATTTTGATCTTTGCTCTGTTTTTTTAACTTCAACCACTCATTCTAAATTGACTAGTTAATTTTCTGGACTTCTACTTGTTTGTATTTAACAGAATCATAAAGCAGTTTTACAAAATGTCAGCTCTACAGTGCAACAGCTCCGAACAGACAGTCGTCTGAAAATAAGCAAGAGTAGCACTGGAAAATGCTCCACAAGAATTGCTGGTGTTGTTGTATGACCTATTTCCCTAGCTTGATCTTGAGATATGACAGCATTTTACAAAGTAAAGGTAAATATTCTTTGAAAAGGTGCAGAGTATTCTGACTGTATAAGACTTGAAATGAAATTCTGCACTGAGTATCCTTTTGAGATTTCAAATACAGCTTTTATTTTCTGATCATGTTTCTCATTTTAGTTAATTGTGTTGACCCTTTATGGCCCTGGATATGTTTGCACTTCAATCCCTGCTTTCATGTGTATGGCATGGCATCATCTGTCTAATAAGCGGATCTAGAAGCTCCCAGCTGGCTGTAGTTACAATTCCCACACTGGTCAGTAATACAGGGAGCATTATAGCTGGAGAGTGAGTGCTCAGACGCTCCAGGCCTGAGGCATCTTCTTTCTGCCCATTCACCTCTCCTTCCCTCCTTGCTGCTATCCTTACCTTCTCCACAGATCACAGACACAGTCCAGAAGTCATCTGCTGCTCTAAAATTTCAAATACATTATTTTAAATAGTGGAGAAAGGCTATGGTACATAGTAAAACTTGTTCTGCTCATAAGACTAATACCTTTGACATCACATAAGAACAATGAAGTACTGTATTCAGACGCTAAAACAATTTTAAGTGTTTTTTGTTTGTGGGAGCAAGGCTTATTTTATTTATTGGCCAAATATCTTCAGGGAAAATTTTAAACCTTACTACAGAATTACAGAACCACAAAGTTGGTAAGGTTGGAGAGGACAAGGATGGGTCATCTGGTCCAAGTGCAAGCATCTGCAAATAAAACGAACAAATCAAACCAAAACCTCAGCAAAATTCCCTGCCACCCCACTTTTCCATAATGGAGGCAGTAATGTGGGAATAGCTGGACCTCTAATTCTACTAAAATCATACTCTGTATTTCAATATAGAGACCAAATACAATTAGATTGAGGGCATTTTATCGCTTAATTTTTCTATGTTGCTTATGAAATTTTGATGACATACTTAATTTCCCATTTCTCATTTGCAAAGTACAAACAAATACTTAATATGGTAATTATATGTAGCTCTACTGAAGAAATGTGCATATAGATATTTCTCAATCTGGTAGTAAAATGTTGCTTTTAAAAAATGGAAATAATTAAGTAATGGGTTAACTTTCCAGCAGTCATAGAAAAGTCTTCATTGGATAAGCGCTTTAAATCAGTTTGAAGTCTTTCTAAAGGATGATCTACTTTAGTTACAAGTAATTTTGCTGGTGGAGGAATTGCTGGGTAAAATTTTATTTCTTTGTTATCTAGGGAGTCCAAGGGAATGAGCACAATTCCAGTCTTTGGAACATTAATGAGTCCTTGCTTCTTAACAAAATCAATTGCACTTCTGCAACCTTTTTTATAATGAAATAAAAGGGTTTTTTCTTCCATAGATGGAGCAGATGGCAACAGAGAAGAATAATGACAATTACAGCCCTCCCCACACCTCCTCCTTTTCCTTTTAAGTGGTGTTTGCCACTTGTAACTGGTACAGGTACAATCAAATAGAAAGGGGAATTGCTAGAAAAAAAATCAAAATATATCGAAAACACTCTTCCAATCTATGAAATAAATCAATTACTCTAATGCTGTCTCTCCCCTGACATCCCAAAGAACTTCTTGCACTTGTGGGGAGCAGGATACATTGTAGTACAGCTATAACTTAAGTGGTGGCAGAGACCTGAAAAAATAAGTTTTGTTATGGTTGAAAAACATCTTGGTCTGATGTCTTGGAATGCAGTGGTATGTTCAATGTCATGCTGCAATTTCAGGAATTTACCCTTGGAAATATTGTGTGCAGATGACTGTGTATTCTCATGGTAGCAGATCAAAAGCTTCAGGGATATTGCCAGGAAGAGGTGACATACTTGTGAACATGCACTTTTCAGTTTCTAAGCTGGAACAGAGTATTTTCTCAATTTATTTGAACGTATATATATATGAATAACAATTTTCTTTATGATGGTGAAGAGTAGAGATAGTGGAAAGAAAACTTTCTAGTTTGTGCTGAAGTTCTTTTTGCTAATTGCTTGAGTTCATTGTCACAGAATTTGGCTGCAGGAGGGAAGACCCTGATATGAATCCTGGCACTCAAGTGTCTTCTTTGGAGTTTCACTGGGAAGAGGAAGTGCTCCAGGCTGAGTGATGGATGACCCCCACCTATAAACTGTATGCTAAGGCTAAGCAGATAGTTAGCCAACAAAATGAAGAATTTGAAGGGGCAAAACACTGTGATTCTGCTTTGCCATTTGTTCTACTTATGGAAATTAAAAAAATCACAACAAGCATGGTGGTTGTTAGGAACATAGCACAGGTGACCTTGGCTTTAAGAAATAAAAAGTCCTCCACATTCCACAACCATACAGAGACCGATATACCAAACCAGGCTAAGGTGCAATGTGTGTGCTAAAACCCCAGAACGAGCTGGCCATTGCATGTCCAACACCCTTTCCAGCTCTTCTGGTGTGGTTGGGAGTGTGATGTTGTTAAATCCTCTGTAGGAAGTTTCATGCTGTGTCCATTAATGAGGCAGCTGCTGGCCCATTTCATAACATTAGTTGTGGTTCAGTTTCACCGTAATTGAATTGAATTCGCCATAATTCTGGCTGTAGTGTCACTTAGGCAATGGACAGTTTAAGTCCATATAATGTATATTTTACTGCAAGAATGAACTTAGCAGCCCTTCCAGGCAAGCCCAGAATTAGCCCTCACAGCAGCATTTGGCTGCAGGTGAGCCCAAGAGTGCCATCTCTTTTGGGCTTGCTTTTCATGTTTTGTGGGAGCTGATAAATTCTGGTTTGTTGTTTTATGTAGCCACTTCTGGGTTAAACTGACCACTGTGTTGCCCTAGTTGGTTTTGACTTCTCACTGGGAAAATGCAGACATGAATGACTCCTTCACACTTTGTATGTGGGACTAACAAAAGGTCTGTGAAGCTGCTGCTCAGCATGGTCATGGCTGAGGTAGTTTGTTGTGTATCCAGATCAAGGACTTGAAAAAATTACAAGAATGGGTATTGACAAGGGTTTGTAGTTAGCCAAAAGCTAAATGGTTTCCAGTTCCAGATGTGTGTACCATCAGTGGGAGTTAACAGGGTATTTGGTGGTTCTTATCCCTTTTAGGAGCAGTGGGGCTGTGGTCATTTGATTCTATTCAAAGCACATTTCTGTGACAACGCTGCTTTAACTGTTCAAATTGATTATGTCTATTCATTTGACACATTTATAATTTTTCAAAGTTAGCATTCTGTAAATGGCATTGTACCAATCTAGTACCTTGTATAGCAATAATTGATTCAGCTGTGCATTACAGCACCAAATAGTGCTCTTCATTTACCAGCCAATGTGAAACCTTTTCTACTGGGACATTCAAGCATTTATTGGACTTCAGATCTCTATGAAATAAAATAAGGAGTTCAAACTTGTAATATATGACAGCTTTCAGGCAAAAGCCCTCTATATGCATTTAGACTTGATGTACTTTGTCTGCAACAAGGATATATAAAAGATTTTTTCCAAGCTTATTATTACTCTCTTAAATAGATAAAATGTTCTTTCAGTCCCGTTGGGATATTCTCTGTTGTGTTCCTATGCATTTTCCTTATCCTTCTTCCATTTCCTTAACGGTGTTCTAATCATTCCCAATTATATTTTTGCTCAAACTTTACAAGAAAATGATGTGTCTGCATAGCTGCCATTACATTGCAGACAGAATTTTTAGGAAGGAGTGAGAATGGAAGGAAAAATAATCTTAGTGGTGTCCTTGCAGTACTGCAATCGTATGTCTAATTGTCAGTTTTCCTACAACTGGAAGCAATAATTTTTTAATGCAGCTTTTATTAACTGACATTAACAGTCAGTTTTTACATTTAAACATTATGACAAAGTTAACAAGAAGAATTATGTGAAGAGGAATTAGTTAAGTGTAAAGAATTATGTAACTGTGAAGCCCATGCAAAGAGAAATGAAGTAAATTTGGCAAAGAGAAATGAAGTAAAAAGGTTGACTTCAAGCTGCTGAAGTGATTGCTATGTCACTTGTCCAGTGACACATCTTACTAAACTCTGCATAAATAAATACCTTTTAATATTTTTTTTCCTGGAAGTAGCCTTTCCAAAAAACCAGTTTCAACTGGGGAAAAAATTCTTATCTCAATGTTTCTGCTTAGGCAATAATGATAAAAATTAGATCTACTAGGAAAATGCTTTTTAACCTTTATTCGTAGCATAAATCAAGAGGCTCATTTTTCACAGTCTCTTTCTATAGAATTCAATTAAAGGTCAGATTTGTAATGGGGGTTCCTAATTATTAATGTATTGCCTATTTTGAATTATTAATGAGTTGACATATTTGCATAATGGGTAAAGAAAATGCCTAAGAACAACTTTTATAGCATATTAAAATCCTTCAAAAATATTTAATCAAAGTCTTTTTTCATGTCCTGGAGGTAATTTAACTTTTTATCATTATGTCAATACTTAACAAATAAATTCAAAATATTTTACAGTTAAAAATTAGTGTAGTTATATATCACTAAGGGGAATTAATCTTGTTTTCAACTAGTACACCAGTCATGAAATGGGAAGCTTCAGACTGGGCAACCCTACTGTAAAAGAAAGATGCCACCATGTGCTGGACTGAGCATTTTGTGTTTTGTTGCAAGGGGCAGTAGAAGTTTAAGAACTGTAGAATTTGCAGGACTACAAGAGTGGAGACAATTGTTATAAGCACCAGCCTAATATTTTGTCACCAATGATTTCAGTGTGTTAAAACACTAATGGACCAAATTTGCCTCACTAAGGTGATCTGTATGTAGTACTGCTACATAGTAATGAAAATATATTACAAGAGAATTATAAACAGATCATAAATTTAATTGTGGAAATAGGATTGCTGCCTTCCTCCACTGAAAGTTTCAGGTGTCACCGCCATATCAACAGTGAGTTGCCTGCATGGTTAAAATGCTCCAGGTGTAGGTGAACCTTATGATATCTCCTACTTGGGAAGTTATGGAACCTAACATGATGACTAAAGAGTATATTTTGATGATAACTGAGTACCTGTTTTGTTTATTGGCTTTCTAGAAGATAGAATGTTTTATGGAGAAGTCGAAGTTTGTTCTTAGGTTTTGCTTTTACAATTTACTGTAGCAGACTGTTCCTAAGGCACAATTTGACTCCTCACTTTGCATAAAGTGTTTCTTGTGATAAAATGGTGTTAGGAAAAAGTTAGAACTTATGACTGAGTTTTTTCTAGGTAGATGTATTTTCCATATTTACACAACTGACCCATTAATGATGAGCTCCATAGATGAAACATTTGAATACACTTTATTGTAACTTCTCCAAGGAACACCTTGCAGAATCAAAAACACTTCACAGGATTAAAGATAATTCTAGTGTAGATTTTTCTTCTTATTTCAAACTAACAGAAATGCAAAATCTCAGATTTTTTCACCCATATCTGTTATCATTCCATTCCAACCATTAGCTACTGAGTAACACTCTGGCTTGAAGCCACTGGGAAGATCCTGTTCTGCGGTTACTGCTACCACAAACCACATTATCATTAAATGCTAAAGTCTATCTATAGGTCAAGGTCAGGCCAGGGAGATGATTGGGGAAGAAGGTAACAGTCATGGAGCAGTCAGAGTTTTCATTTGTATTATACCATCAGAAAAAATGAGTTGAAAGATGGAACTAAAAAAGCCCCTCTGTAAACTGGAAACGGTTTATGTGCAATGGGGGAGTTTTACTTCTAATCAAGTGGACTGTCTATTAATGCTTAATAATTGGTAGCACTGCAGCAGTTTCCTCTCCATTCGCTGGTGGATGTCTTGCACAGCAGGAGCAGGGTGATCAAATGGCACCTTTTGCACCTGACCTTGTGTAAGCAAAGGGACATTTCACCAAGAGGACTGCATGGCCTGTTTTATGGATGGCATAAAGCCTGTTCAGATCTCACTTCACAAGACAGCAATTCAGGATGTAATTGTCACTTGGCAGACTTTTCAGCCATAAAGAAGAACCACTGGAGATAATAGGAAAGGGATCAAGGAGCTCAGTGACTCCAAATCCGTGTGTGCCTTGTTAGCATGCTTCTGGATAGTAGGGTCCTATGACTTGTAGGCTACCCACAGACTCTTTCCAGGGCAGACTTATTCTATTATTCTCCATTCTTCTGCTTCTTTTATTGTCATCTGTACACTTTTCAATGACTAATATTCATCACAAATGGTTCAACAGCTCAGTCACAGGATGAGATGAGTAGAATAGGGAAGTCAATGAAAATTTTGATGCAAATCTCAATTACTGGAATGGTGCTGTACCAGATTGGTTACATGAAGCATTTTTAATATGAAACAAATATTTTCAGTTTTCCTCTCCACAGACCGGAATACCACCCCCACTCCACTTAGAGATTATGGAAATAAAGAGTGCAAATTTCTGTCCAGCTCCAGAATGATACAACAGAGCAATTCCTTGTAGCAGCCTGACAAGCCCTACCTGATATGCTTCATTTCATGAAACTCAAGATTATTCCATGGGTCTCAGTGCTATGTAACTTCAATTACTGATACTTAGCAAATGCTTACACTCAGCTGGTGGTGTGAGGTGATTTAATCTGCTTGCTTTTAATTACATCCTGTATTCCAAATGAAACCTTCTTATGTTTTTCTTTTCATCCCTCCCCTAATGTCTCATTTTACAACATGTCAATGCCACTCTGCTTGGTAGTTTCCATAAATTTCTTAACTCCTGCTGACTTGTCTGATTCCTCAGGTTATTGAGGTTACCAAACCAATAAAAAGGGATGGCAAATAAAAAGTAAAAAGAAAAATGTTGACACTGGGGTCTAGAGCAGGCTTTTTGCAAAAGATCCGACTTCAACTCCCTGAATAGTCTTGAATATAACATGAAAGATTTTCTATAAGAGACCCCAGCTCCTGCATTAAGCTACAGCTGCAGCACGAAGTCAGAAAGGCACTCAGAAGGAGCAAAGGAAAATAATAGAATTCCGAGTGAGAAGATGATCTTTAATATAAGATGATCTTTAATATAATAAGGCAAATGAAAACTCCTTAAGATCTAGTTAAGGTGCTTCCTGTCATAGATCCTGTACTGCTAATCCTGCACTATTTTTTGCTTGGGGGTCTCATAAATGAAAAAAAAAAAACCTTAGAGTGATAGAGTGATTAGTTTTCAACACAAAAGATTATTGCCTTGGTTCATATTACTAGAACTCTGACACTGTGCACCAAGTTTCACCAAGTAGCATTTAACCCCCTTTGAGTCAGAAAGCGTCTGGGGGGAGATTTTAAGAAGTGTGTGAATACATATATATATATATATATACACATATATGTATGCATTTGCTGCATTATGTTGCTGAAAGAAGGGTCTAGATGAAAATATGCGATTTTTACTTGAGCAAAGCTGAGAAAAGATGAGAAGTATTTTAGCTGTGTCTGATATGTCTGAGCAAGTACAGTTTGAGTTAAACTGCAGTGATCTAAAGCCTGGAATTAGCTGGGACCTCTGTTCTTTTAGCAACTGTTTACAATTCCTTCTGCCCTCCACAAGAAGAAGAGAGAAAAAAAAAAAAAAAAAGAAAAAGAAGAAGAAAGGAAAAGGAAAAGGAAAACTTGATATCTCCGGAAAGGCAAATGCTAATGATATTACCTCCTGATGGAACTTATACCACCTTGTTACACATGCACGGTAAATAAATTCCATTGCAAGAAATGTTCCACCAAAGAGTATTCACTTAAGAGAAATGATAACGATCTCAAAAAAGCTGGGCAGTGAGAAATGTGCTCTAAAAATCCCGCAGCACTGAGCTACTGCAGTTTCATTTACACTTGCAGCCCATCAATAGTGAATGCACTTCGGTTAATCACCTCTCTCCTATGATGAGGGCTGTGGACATTTCATAATTGCCATGAAAACTGAAAAGAAAAGTTATTAAATGGATTTGGGGTGTGGGGGGGTGTGTGTGTGTGCACACATTTTATTAACTCTGACCTTGTTTAGTGAGAACAAACTTTCACAGAGAAAGACAAACAGAAATGCTTCCACATAACATCTTTCCATAACAAAGGCCTGTCCTATAAATGCCTGTGGAACCACAAGAAACTTAAGCTGGTGGCAGAGTGGCTATCAGTAAATGACTTGTTGAAAATTTAATTCTCTGAATACATCATGTGCTAAAGAGGACAATGTATTCTAGGGTAATCCTCCTTCCTTATGCTGTTTCTTCTGTATGACAGCACTTGCAGCTCTGGGGCTTGCAGCCCTTGATGAGAGTGAGATGTGCAAAAAGCTGTAGAATTAATGGCAGATGCTTTTAAAATTTAAAAAAATATCCCAAACCCTGTTACATAAGTGAGGAACTTTTATATGTAACCAAATCAACTGAAAGGGGTCAGCAAAAGCAAGATATATACAGGTTTAACCATAGAAAGTGGTAATTAGTTAGGATTAATATCCAGTGTGTTTGAAATTGTCAGTAGCACTGCTTATTAATGGTATTAGAAATGACTAGTTTAATAATATTCCACTTTCCTGCTGGATATGCAGATGGTACAATCAGATCAGGTAAATCAGGTAATAGTTTGCAAATAATTTTCAACAACATTTGATTTTCTATCTGTAGTTCCCTTCTGTCTTTCTTTTTTTTTTTTATGTCTCCTCTTCTTCATCAGAGCTGCTTGTGACAGATGCTAGGATTTATGATCAGTGGGCACTAATGCAATTCAGGACTTTGGCTCTGTAGAAAAACATGAGAGGATAATGAGCTGGGTTTAAAAAGTCTCTATGATAAAGAACCCAGTCTCCTAACACTAGTAATTATTTTTGAATGATTAGGGATAGAAGAGAACATTATTTAGCTGCATCCCAAAACTTTGTCATTCAGAGTGAGAGTTGCAAGGAACATTCACAATGTTGCAAGGAACAATTTGCCATTCACAAATTAGAGAACCGAAACAGCCTGTTGAATATTGTCACACTGGATATCTTATGCTTCCTACAAAATGTGTTTTCTCTGCAATTTTTCATAGGATTTTTTAAGGTGCAGCTTCCTATTTGTGTTTGAAGCATACAACTTTAAACCAATATATATCTGAAAAATAACCAGCAGTCATTTTATCTTAAAGCCAGGGCAACTCATGACTGTGGTGGTGGGTTTTGTCACGACTCAAAGTTGAAAATACTCAAACTTTTGGAAACTCTTCTACCACACCCAAATTCAGGATCAATCCGTGAGAGTACAGAAACTTAATCTGAGTTCTGCTCATTTTAAATACCACAACTATTTTTGTACTAAGGACAGTTAAGTGGATGCAGTGTCATTACTGATTACCATTTCTTCATGTTTTTTCCCAGTTAGTAGTTTCCCCTTCAAATCGTAGCTGCATTCATATGCCAATCACAATTCAGCAACACAGTCTCTTAAAGTGGGTGTTCTAGGAACAGCAGTGCTTTAGGTATAAGCAGTCCTTGAAGCATCTCAAAGCTTCATGTTTCTTTAATTTGCCCTAGGCTCTGGAGAGCCAAAGACATGTAAATACCTTGGATGCAGTATTAGGAGGTAAAAGAAATCCTTCAGTTTGATGAGTATTGAAATCTGAAAGAGTGAGGCAAAGAGTAAAGTAGTATCTATAAGGTTGTAAGCTGAGAAATCAGTAATATGCTTTGTACACACTGAATTACATTTATAGATGATTTATGACTTCAAGTGCAGTTGGCACTATTTAAGAATAATCTCTCTTAGGAATGTGAATTTTATTTTATAGCTGCCTTCTTTTATACACTGCCTCCAGGTGTATGTGTTGTACCTAGCACCTCCCTGCAGCCATCCTGCTTCCCAGAGAAACCTGAAAAACAGTTGAAAAAGTTTGCTACTAATTTTCAGAAAATGGTTAGCAAATAGTTTTTAATTCCTTATGTCGTTACTTCAGCTAGAGTGGAGTTAACTTCTCAGTAACAGTTACAGTGCTGTGTTTTAGATTTGGAATGACAAAGGTGTTAATAACACACTCTAAGCACTGTTTATTCTAAGTCAAGCACCGTTTTTTTCTCATCCCATGCTCTGCCAGTGAGGAGGAATGCAAAAAAAAAAACAGACTGAGAGGGAGCAGAACTGGGACATGTGACCTGAATTGACCAAAGGGACACCCCACACCATGGAACATCATGCCTTTGTCTAAACTGGGGGAATTACCACAAAGATGGGTGGTCTGGGTTTGGGAAGGGGGCTCTGGCATTGGTCAGTGGGTGGTGAGCAATTGCGTTGTGCATTGCTTGTTTTGGTTTTTCTCCCTTTATATTATCATCATAGCTATTATTTGCCATTGTCATTGTACTGAACTTTATTTTCAGCTATTAATCTGTTCCTATATCAACACACAAATTTTATTTCAATTCCACTCCACATTCCACTGGAGAGAGGGATAAAGAGGGGGGTTGTGTAAGCATCTGCCTGTGTTTCATCTCCAGCTGGGCTTAGAACCTCGACACCTATTTATCCAGTGATAACATGTAAAGCTTCTGCAGCTCAATAAACACAGCTCTTGAAAACATGGCTTTGAACTCTCCAGGCACTTTAACAAAGTCTTTCACCTGCTAATTCAACCAATGGCTTGATGATTAAACATTTGCTTCCTATGCTGGTTGTTACAGTCTCATAGGTATAAAAACTGCAGGTGGCAGCTTTCCTCTCAAGATTTAAAACAACCCCTCCTCCCTTTTTAAAATTTATTTAATTATTTATTTATTATTACAAAAGGTTAAAGTGGACCCTGTAGAACAGAGAAATCTTTAAATTGTGTAGAAAATCTTCATTATAATGCTACTCCTTAAGGTCAGAAGAGACTTCTACCCTCTCCTCAACTTGAACAGTTTACTTCTAAATGACTGATATTGAGCATCAATATCATCTCTCAAATTCCATTTTACTGTCTTTTCAATCTGGTAACTGTAGCTGAAAGATCAAAGAATTACAACTACCCAAACATAGAAGTCCAGATGTACCTTGTCATCAGTTTAAAAAAATAATATTTTAAGAACTCCTGAGCCTCTATCCTTGTTATTTTGCTCTGTGCCCCAAAGAGAACTCATCCTCACTTTTCAGCATATATTAGAAAAAAAAGTATTATTGATATTGAATTTTCTCTTCATTTGCACAGTAGCTAATCACAAAATTATTTCATATTTAGCATTAATGTTCAGTATTTGTTAAAATTTTGAGCATTTAGAAATTCTCAGGACTACCCCTCCTGGCCCCAGCTCTTAGGTAGAGGTTATTTGTATACTCATTTAGTAGGACAAAACACTCTGGTAATGCTAATTAGAGATCCTCTAGAAGCATTTCACATACTGTTTAGGTCTCTTTACATTTATTTGATATTTTTGATTTATTCTTTTCTCTATAGAAAATAGTGCTTATTTTTGTAATTGTAGGAATAAGTATATATAAAAATGAATGTGGTTGATACCCCTGAAATACCAACCTTTTTATATTTTTACTTTCAAGAACAAAACAACAGGTTTAGGCTCAGTATTGGTAACTTTTACAAAAACTTTAGTCTCAGTATTGTTATCTTTCTTGTGCAGGTTCAAGTCCTGATGAGAGGTTTCCTGAGGAGGTCCCATCCTTCACTGATATTTTTCATATTCAAACTTGCTTCAATAACTAGGCATCACAGTAGAATGTGGCTGATCTATGGTCACTCTTGTGACTGTCATCCTTCTTGGTTTTGTGCTTAATTTTTTCTTCTTACACATGCACTCCACACAGCCATTCCTTTGCTCTTAATCTTCATTCTTATTATATTCTTTCTACTCACTGATGTGTTTTCTATACTGTGGTCCAGTTGATCTTCTTCGTCTTATGTCTCTCTGTTATGAGCTTGGATTTCCCAGCTGGAGTGATCACAACACAATAGACCCAAGATTTTCCTCCTTGGCTGCTGCATCATCTTCTTACCTTACAACCTCCCCCAGTGGTTGTGGGTTTCATTCTCACATAGTCCGAGGTGGATTCCAGAGCAGAACAAAGTGAGAGTGTTCACTAGGCTGGGAGATTGATGCTGTAGGAGCAGTAGGAGTTATCCTCTAACCCACTTGGTGAGGTGGCCTGTGGAATTGGTTTGCCTTTGTAAAGGTGACAGATGGATAAGCATTCTCTCAAGGTGAATTAGAAAAATAAATATTATCTGACAAATATTTGAGGTGATTTGAGGTGATTGCTACTGCCACAGCTGAATAAGTCTCTCTCTGTGCCCTTATTTGCTCCAGTTTTCCTTTTGCTATTCATCCTTAAATACCTCTGTTCTCTCTACAGCATTTAAAGAATCTTGTATATGAAGCCATTCATACCATTCACAAACGATGGCTCCCCAAGACATTGGAGATGTCTATCCACAGACATCCAGTTCAGAGCACAACTAAAGAGCAACACGGGTTGCTTTCTTCAGCTTGCTGCACACCTTAATGATGTTCTCCTCACTAATTTGTGGGAAGGAGATTTTTCTCTTCTGTCTCCATTATTTGCACAGGTTTTAATTAAACATATGCTCTGATTGGGACATGGGTAAAAGGACAGTTGCGTTGCTGTTTGAAAAGAGCAGCTTGCTCGCTCGGACAGTTTCCCAAGCTTTCAGAGCTCTAATTAAAATCCACTGAACACATGAGCAATGTTGGCACAGTACTTTGGAAGTGTTTGTTACAACAGTGTCAAGGAGTAGATAAGGTTTTAGGGGATTAGTGTAAGGTGTTTTGTTTCAGGTGGATTATTTCTAATGAATGGGTCCTCTTTCTTTTCTTCTGCCTAGGAAAAAAGGCCTTATTTAACTTTTTGAAAGAAATATTTTATTTGAGGACTTTGTGAGCAAAATAATTATCCTATTTATAATTTATAAGATATTTTTTTAAAGACTGAGCAAAAAAAGCTTCATATTTACATTCCTGATTAATAATGAAAGCCTTCAGACTTTTTTGTGAGTCTGTGAAAACCAGAATGTCACTGCACACATTGTAGGCAGAGCTGTGATATCCAAGGAAACCTTACATATGCTGGCAAATAGAGAAGACTGGAGTTCTCATACACTGCGTAACTATATTCACTTTGTCCCTTATATGAATGTGATGTGAAAAATAATTTCCTTCCTCTCCTTGGTATTGCTGTTTTGAAAGGGTCTGGAAAATAACCACAGTGTTGCTCATCTCCTCATTTTCAGCGCTGTTTGTCCTGCAAACATGCAGGAAAGGCTAAGTTTTCAGAATATCAGCAAAAGAAAAAAAGAAAGAAATAAATCTACTTTTTATTTATAGAGTGTATACCTTTATTGTATATTAAATTTTAAACTGTGTCTTTTAGCTTTCAATACTGTACTGACTAATTAGATGTATGTGATCAGTGTAATTACCTTCTGGCAATAAATTGCAATACATATTCATAGTTACATGGATTTCATCTTCTGTGAAATGGTCCTTATAAAAACAGTAATAGTTGGTATGTCATTAGAACATATCAGCAATTAATCCTTAAAATGATCAATGGAAAGAATGTCCTTTTCCCTCTATCTCTGGTTTATTTATGTGTTCCCATTAATTATGCCTAATTTTCTGTTGGCACTTTTCTTCTTAATGTAATTCAATTTAAGCATATCTTTCCAGAGACTTATTAATAGGTAGGGTCATTTATATTGTGTAGCACAAATATTTTATAATCCACTAATCTTGACAAAAAGGCAATGCCTTCCTCATAAAAAATGTATGAAGAGTAATGGTTCCCTATTAATAACTTATTAGGTCAGATCACACAGTTTGAAGTGTCTATTACACTTTAATTTTATCAGATTTCGTCCTTTGGAACCTGCTACTTTTTCTTTATCTTTTATTGAGATTATTTTTAACCCAACAGCTGGATCCCTTGCCAAAAACAGCTTCCTATGGCTGTAGTTTCTGTAGTACTACCTAAGCAACCAGTTTTATACACTGGGCTTTATGGAAAATGTGCAATACACCCAGCAGTGGAAACTCGGATTACAGTCCTGCTTGAATTTTATATTTTCAGTAATAATGCTATGCCCATGACACTAACTGGTTCAGCTTTCCTGGTGAAGTAGAATTTTGGCTGGTAAATGCCATTTGCTTTTGCTCACTAACCTCAGTAGAGATTAGTCTGAAGATAATGAGTGAAAACTTTTACAAAAAGATGTGTACGTCTATTTCTAAAGGCAAAATTATGGCTTTGTGGGGTCTGAGGGCACACTGGGGAGCTGAGGGGTGAGCAGTGCTTTGGGATCCTCTCATCCTGATTTGAGGACCCACCCCTGTGAGCCACTCTCCTGATATCCACATTCTTCTGGGGCTTGATTTCCAAGCAGCATGCAGGAATAGCCTCAGCTCTGTCATTCATCTCCAAGCCCTTTTAGTTCAGGGACAGAGGCTGGTTCAAATGAGTCAAAAGCAGTTCTTCAAATCAAACCATCATCTATTCTTTGTACATAGTGTGCAAATGGAAAGGCAAGAGCACTGAAGGTTTACACACGCACATTTTTTCTTTCCTAACACTTAACTTTACATTCATAAGCTTTTTCTAGACTTTGGAGAAGCCAACCATCCTGCAGCATTTTCTCTGTTTTGGTCGCTGCCCCCATGTCAGTTTTCACCAGCAGCTCCTGATGACTTATGCAAAGCCAAGCTAGGTTTTATTGCACTTTTTGATTCCAGCTTTATTCTTGAAAAATTATCTTTTTTCAATCTGACTGGACTTAAGCTGAGACACTCAACAATTCTTTTCAATTTTCCTGCAGCACCCTCTGATTATAGTTCATTTTTGCCATTACTAGATTTTTTCACCTGCTTTCTACTTTTGTTAGACAACTTCCTGTAATGCAGCTCTGAACATACATAGTTTGTTCCTTCAGCTTATCACAGGTCCTGTCCTGAATATTGCTTTACAGGCTTCCACTTCTCAAGTGAAAATGTGCTTCCAGGATATCCTTTTGCCAATTTTAAGGCTGCCTTCTCAGTTTCTGCTTTGTAAGAAATAGTTACCTCAGTAATTTGAGTTAGATTTTAAAGAATTTTATGTACACTTTTTTTAGGACTTGCAATTTTCTTGAGGAGTCAGCTGTTCCTGTTAAAAGTAGCTGTGCCTGCAAAAGATGAACTCTTCAAGACATGAAACCTCGAGTCAGTCAGGCAAGATAGAATGTCCACTGCATCTACCCAGTGCTCACTGTGCAGAGTGGTGTTTTGGTGAGGTTCTCTTGTTTACTCATTGCTATGATTTCTGTTGAAACATTTGAGGATTACAAGTGGAACAGGACAGTTATCTGCATTTACTATGGAGTTTTTTAATGTGAAATACATAGGTATCAGTCATACGGCTACAGGCATTATTATTTGTATATAGAAACTCTTTTCTGATTATCCAGCCAGAAGGTACATAGGGAAAAAGTAGAAAATATTCTGCTACTGGCATGGGTAAAATCCATATTCTAGCAAAATTATTTCTAAGGTAAAGAAGTTTCTGATTGAATATGAAAGTATCATAAATCTCAACCTGTATTAAGGAGGACATTGTTTTGGTTTCATGCTCTATAGTTTCAGTTACATCTGTAAATGCTGCTGATATGAATGACATCTCTTCTTATCTCCATATTTACTATGGCTGATATTGTCAAACAATTCAAATTCACAGAAAAGTCTGGATGATAAATGACATAATAAAAAGATTGTTTAGTTGTGTTTATTTATTTATAATTTGGAGTAGAGGATGGAAGCAAATAAAATTTTATAATAAAATTATCTGTTACTACCTGGAGGAATGGGCTATCAGCAACCTTGGAAAGGCAGAAGTTTGCATCTCTGGTGGAATAATCTCTTGCAACAGTAGAAACTGTATTTGACCAGCTGGAAATCAGTATTTTAGAAAATAATTTGGGTAACCATGAGGATCCAACTGATTAACAGGTTGAGAAAAGTGATGGTACCCATGAATTTAGCACTTATGAGGTGTGGATTTGGAGTATAGTCCATGCTTTGGGGGCACTCTTCAGCCCCAGGCCCAGTGCAGGAGGGATTTTGACAAACTGCAGAACTAGGACACTGAGTTGGTCAGAGGGCTGGAGCATGGAACATGCAAGCAGAGCCTGGGAGAATGGCATTTCTCTAGGCTGAAACAAGGGTGCCAAGAAGAAGAGATTAGTGATATTTATACAAACTTCAGGGTGGTTGTAGAGAAGGTGGAGTCTGAGGTGCTCAGTGATGGAACAAGCAGCAGATATAAGCTACAGCTAGAGAAGTTTCATCTGTATTTAACCTCAAATTTCTCTGTGTTAGGAGTGGTTATACACCAGGACAATTTGCCCAAGGGGAATGAGAGCTCCATCCCATTTGTAACAGCTGCTGAAGGCTGAGCAGCCTGATCCAGTTCTGAAGAGGGCTTTGCTCCTCTAGCTGATGATGTAAATTTGCTCACAAAAGGTTTTAAAAGACAAGGATATGGACAGGATAAGAAAGTACTTGAACCACAAATCTCTAATCCAGCTGCCTTTGGCATCAATGTACCTGTTTCCCCCCTGACTTACTCGTTCATACTACTAGTGCTTGGGGCTCTTTGTGTGCTCCAGTGCATTTATACATAGCCTAGCAAGCAGGCTCCAGTGTAGAGCATAACGACATCACCAATTTTTTGTACATAATTTTCAAATTTCCAGAACTTGTGCTAAGAAACAGGTAAAGCTGCTTTACCTTACACCAGCAGTGTTTAATCACAGTTAGAAACAAAACAGGCAGTGATCATAATCATAATCATGATCATAATTAGACAGTAAAATGAAAAGCTAGTTAAAACTTGCTTCTCACTATCCCTCACTTCTGTTTGGTTAGATCATTGATCTATAAAAAAAGTTTGTGTCAAGATTTTAGCCAGAGATAAATAGTTGATCTCTAGATAATGCTCTGATTTAAAAAAATCCGAAAAACCAAAAAACCAAACCAATAAACCCCAAAAAATTTAGTTTTCTCTTTCTGGTTGGAAAAGGCCTGATAAAAAGCCTGAATCTTAGTCCACATGTAATGATGTGTGGAGACACTCCTGCTACATGGTAAGGGGAATAAAAGTCCTTTTTTGGGATTTGTTTGCAGCATCATCAGTTGCAGGCTGATGTATTTGCTTTTCTTTTAAATGAAAGCTGTGGTATAAAAGTAGACACTGGTATTTACTGGAAGTTTAAGTCTGCTAAATTCAACAGATTTAGAAAGCTCACTAATCACTATCAATTGAAAAGGCTGCCTCATTGTTTCGTAAATTAGGACAATGTACTCTATTACAGAGCCTTCGCAAAATACTTATTTTGAAAAAGTGTTACCAGATAAAGTCAGAGTGGTATTTAATAGTAGCAGTCAAGGCTTTTAAACTGCTACAATTCAAACTGCTTTTCTAAATATCTTAGAAAAGCAGCAAGAGCATGTTACCAGTATCCTCACATCTGAATCCTGTAGGAAAATGTCTGGAAGTCAAGAACAGAAAAGCAATACCTAAAACTTTAAATGCCTGGAATAGCTGGAAGCACGTGATATTCCCACAAGATTTTTACATTAAAGATTATGGCCTAGAACAAGAGAATTTGTTCTACATTCTTATGAGTGAAAATAACAGCGTTTGCTTAGTAGTGTCTTCCTGAAAATGCTTGGACATACAGAAACTTTCCTGGATTGAGTTCCTCTCAATTGCGCCTATGGCAAGACTTTTGTTAAGTTTCCTATTATCAGTTTTTAATTCATCACAGGCCTAATATTTGGAATATTTCTAGGAGCAGAAGTAACATGCTTTGGTGCTGTACAGACAACAGTGGATCTATACAGAGCTCTTTAGCACTATGTACAGCTTTCAATTCGAGGCAGAACTAACCACTTTCCAGTTTTCCATCAGATATTATTTCAAAGGCTTCTTAAGGTTTGTCAAAGGGAAGTGGTCTGCCCTCATTGCAGTGTGTTGTGTTAAATCAGAGACACAACACAAAGACTTACAATCTGGTTTAGTCCAAATCAGAACAGATAAACTTTTCTTGGAGGTTTGTTTATTCAAAACAATCATTTAAGCCTGGATGTCATGGAGTACCAAAATGAAAATGGTATTACCTGTGTGTACAGTGCAAACTGGAGCCGGAGAATTTGAATACTGAAGTTTCCTTCATCTTCAAATACCACAAGTACCCTGACCCCTCTGAAATGATTCTTTGGGGGAAAGTAGAAGTGGTAAAGACACATAAAAACTGATGAACATTTCTTCATATTCCACATTATATTAAAATTACATTAAAAAAAAAAAGGTCATTATAAGCTACTGAATTTAAACATGGAAAGTCCACTTGCCTGACAGGGGCATGTTTTAAATATTCAAACCCCTTATCCAAACATTGTTTAACACTTTTAATGTTATGACTTGATTTAAATCTACAAAAATCCAATATCAGACAAAATAAAGATGAGAATACATGCGAGACACCCAGCTCTCGTAAGTAGTGCTGTGGAGAGAACAGCTTTCATGAAAACTGCATTAACTACAATGCTTATAAAAATGGGTAGTTGCAATAGGTCTGCAAATTTACATTAATGATTTTTCTGCATGCTTTTCCTTTTGTTAAAAAAACCAAAGTAAAACTAAATATGTTTTCACAACTCTTTTCTAAAAAGAGTTCATTCATGTAAGTACTGTTTTCCAGTCAGGAAAATTAATTTACAAGTAGATGCAAGCAGATTTACTGTCCCACAAGATAAAATTACCTTACTTTAGATGTACTAAAATCATGTTTATCATGAGTTAATATTTTGTGGATTAAAACATTGTGTTTATGACAATAGCTGTTATTACAAGAAACTAAGAACTTAGGTGACTTTTTTATGACAGGACATGATCAGATCAAAGAGAGAGAGAGAGGGAAAAAGAGGAAGAATGAGATCCTCTATATTTCTTTTGGCCAATTAAAGCTAGGCTGTGCAGGGTAAGTACAATAAAATGGATCTATTATCTCTCCTCACAGTAGGAAGGCAGGAATGGAGCTTGGCTCAGGCCACTTATCAATGCACCTGCTAGCTGAGCTTATCTGATAAAGAACAGTCACTGAAAGACTGAAGCAAACTATTCTCTTTCTCCCCACACAAGGAGAGGGCCCCAGTCTAGGATGTTTGGCATACAGGTCCACATGACCCAAAGATGGAGCACCAAACTATGGGGAAAACATGAACGTGTCTGGATTCTGGGGACCACCTTATTACCTAAAATACGCTGTATGAGATGATCTTTGGATTTACTGATACGTTTGGTAAAGGTAACATTTGTTTTAGAAAAGGAAATACAGGGTAATGTTTGTTTAAGGAGGGTTTTAAGAAAGAATGTCATCCATTTTTCCTCTTAAAGATATGTTTCACCTGTCCTCAGAAATGTAATCCAGTTCTGGTCATAATAATTATAATATAAAGCATATTGTAATACATACCATTACACTTGCACTTTTTGACATCAATATACAAGT
This sequence comes from Trochalopteron elliotii, assembly GCA_024734555.1. Classification (NCBI taxonomy): domain Eukaryota; kingdom Metazoa; phylum Chordata; class Aves; order Passeriformes; family Leiothrichidae; genus Trochalopteron; species Trochalopteron elliotii. Next base: position 8,712,414 of record JANPWX010000049.1, read on the forward strand.
CACTATATAATACAATTCAAACAACTGCCTTGAACTTCTGCCTTCACAAAATCAATATTTAGCAAGATTCCTGTAATCATCCAGTCTGTTTACATAAGAAAATGTTATTTACATTGCTGTTTGAGGTAGGAATAGACATAAAAAGTTATCAAATTAAAAAAAAAAAAAAAGGAGGGAATGAACAAGGAATAACAGGTCCCTTCCTTATTCATGAGCTCTGGAACAAGTTTTCACACAGTCTCGGTATCTGCTTTTGACTCAGTTATGTGTTTAGCAGTAATGAAATCCATTATGATTTTTTCTGCTTCTTTGTGGTATCTTTTTATAACTTACATTTACAGTAGGGAAAGAAAGTACTTTATTGTAATGCAAGCTTTACAAGTGCATTATAGTGCTTTGTAAGTGCAGATTATGAACAATTAAGACTGTGAAACTTCAGAACATTTCAAGGAGAAATTAGGAAGTCTGAAGAAAGTAGAAACAGTAGTCATTCAATAGCATTTCTCCCTTGTTTTCATAATCACCTGTGAAAAACTTGAAAACTGCCCAGGTGCAAAAATATACAAAGCAACTCCTTAATATGGGAAAATGTCTTCTTGATCTGGTCACTGCTGGGTGTGGCATAGGATCACTCACAGGTTTCTGAAAGTGATGCAAGTCTTGGGACAGATTACAAAAAGGGACTGAAATTTTTGTTAGTTTTGTGGCTTGACCTTCAATTATAGAGTTTGTGGCTGCAGTTTCCAATAGGAGTGCTGGGCAATTCTCATTTTCCATTAACTCGTAGACAGAGTGATGTGTGTGAAAGTTAGCATTGTGATACTGAGAGCAAAGGATAGCACAAGGCTAAAGTACAAACCATTTAATTATGATACAGAACTCCCTTCCCCCCCCCCGCCCCAGTTATTCCTGTTGCAGTTCAATTGCTGCCTCCAAAATAACTGAATAGGCAATTGATTATATTTCTTTCAACTTCAATATAACAAAAAGCTGTTTGAAACACCTTGGCATTTCCATGCTTTGCTGCAACAATGGTCACAAGAGAAAAATGTGTCTTTCAACTAATCCTTAACTGCTGTCTAATTTCAAACAGGAGCTGTATGTCCTGGAAAGATAAAATTATTGGTGAATTTTGGTACACGCAGTCATGTATCTTGCTGGAAAGGTTGAAAGGCAACATTACTGTGATAATACCACACTCTTTTGTGAAAGAACCACAAAAACACACACAAAAAAAGAGAAAATATTTTGAGAACTTTGCTCTTAGAAGCAATGATATATTTTTTTAAAAATAAAAATACTTAAACTTTCTGTTTCTGTGCTGGCTTACATCAGACAATTTTCCCTGAGTAACTGAGAAAATACCACTCTTTAAAGCACACTTAGCAATTCATGCATCAAATTTACTTATCCATCATCAAATACCAACTTTTCCTCCTTGCATCAGTGTTTCCTCACTTGTGTTGTTACAAGGGCACAAATTCTTTTGTGGTAACTATGTTAGCCAGGAAAGTGTCAGAGATGAAGCACAAACTGGGAACATTTCAGTATCTCCTTATATGCTCTGTAATTAATTTAGTGTAAAAATAGGGAATGGGATACATTTGATTCATTACTCATTTCTGGTACCTGAGTTGATTGTCAACACTTTTTTTACTCTTCATTTTTCTTTCTGGCTAAATGTTATGTAGCATGCATCCTCATGTAGTTGCCTGTGTTCTTGTGAATGGTTTTAGAAGGAGTTGGGGAACATTGTTTGAAACAGGTACACTGTTAGTTTCCTATGGCTGGAAACTCCCTATCAATTCAAGATTGTGAATATTTCCAGTACTTAGTACTGGTTTACAAAGTTGTGGTTAGTTTGATTCAATCTCTCCCTTATTTTTGGGATGAATAAAGAAAATCTGACATGCAACTTAAAGTGAGGCATGGGTGGTCGTGCTGAGACAAAATAACTGAGGTATTCATTTAAAATAATATATATTTGAAAATATTCATGCTAGGTATAATTCTACAAGTGTTTAGTGTTGAGGGGTGCTCCTGTTATTGTGTCTGTGACCCTCTAACTTCATTAAGCCTGCCTCTCTGTCAGCATGAAGTTACAGAATATTAATTTAAAAAACAACAACAACAACAAAAACCAACCAACCAAACAAAACAAAAAACCCACAAAACTTTTTGTTTTGACTTTCTTGTTTGCTTGTTTTCATTTATTTTTTTTTTCCTCTATGTTCTGGTTTCAGTAGCAGGGATGTGTATTTCCTAACATTAGCAAGTTCCCCTTAGCAGCTCTAAGAGAGAAATCATTCTAAATTTATAAAATGTGAAATCCAGCATTCTCACGTATCAGAGGCTGACATGTGGAAACACTGTGTGGTATTAGATTTATAATAGTCATCAGCAGTACCCAGCTGCCAAGTAGCTGTGTGCGTGGTCAGGGTCCGTACAAGTGAGTATTTGGTTGGAATGTAGCTGTGTTAGGATGAAAACCTCTCCCTTTCCCATGTGCTGTGCCAAATAAGTGCCATGTGATGGCAGCATTGTATTAACCTAGAGGATCAGAGCTGCTGAGGAGGGGATTCTCTCCATTTTTCTTAAAATAAAATTTAAAAAAAAACTTCACTAAGCTCACCAGCCGAGAAAGAGCTCCTACAGTCAGCAAACAGCACAAACAGATTTAACACTGAATTTTTCTACCCAGTGGAAAATAATAGAAAGAAATGAAAATATTTGACATGCCATGAATACTGTGCGCGTTTACTAGTGAGACAAAGTTGATAGTTTAATGAAAAATATTTTCCCTAGTAATTATAAAGATAAAGTGAACATGGTATAAATGAATTACGAGCTCGGAATATTACTGCTAATACATGTATTTCAGTAACAAGCACTTATTAAGTGACAGGCAGATTTTTTTCCACTGTTGAAATAACCAGTAATTAATCACTATTTGGATAGACTTTCAAGTGGAAGCATCTGAAATCTCCAAGGGCTTCAGTTTTTCTGACATCTCCAAGGTGTTTTAAGGAGCAGACAGTACTGTTAACCTTTGGAACCTGTTAGTGTGGCAAGCAATAGTTTCTTAAAAAATTCAGGTTTTAATGCTGTTTTCTTGTAAGGAGTAAAATAAAACAAAATTAATGTTGAATATTCCAGTTTATTTACTTACACTATTCTTAAAATTCATAAGTTGGTAAATGATGTAAAAATTCCTCCTTCCCTCTCAAACTGAATAACTCTTAGTTCACTGAAAGTATGAGAGTGTGAAAGTGCTTTTCAAATCCACTCAGCACTGCTTTTATGTGCAATGCCTTTCTTTGGAGGGAGGGCAGTGTAAAAGCAACCTTGAGCTTGCTAGAGAAAAATGAAGGATTGAAACAATGAATTTGTTATTTAAATTCTTCTCTGCCTTGGTTTCAGCAATGGGAACATATGTGACATCCCTGCCTCTCAGTGAGGGGGACTCTGGAGCTGAGAACCCATGGAAGTGGAAGCAGGAGGATTCCATCATATCAGATCCACAGCCCATGTCCTCCCTCGCTTATGGTCTTAACTGCATGGAAAGCTTTGTAGGGCTGCACTAAACAGGGTTCTATAGGGAATAATCTCAAATTGTACAGTACATAAAGTGACTTCTGATGAATTTTTACAATTAATCTGTGCAAGTCTATGCAAAATAAAATCTATTGGAAATACAGAGGAATGTACTTTCTGAGAAATTGTATGGGATTTGTTTGGGGAAAAGAGAAAGAAGCACATGCTACAGGACTTGTATTGCAAGTGTTTCACTGTTTTTCAGATTTAAGGAAATTTTGGGTTGGAGACACATGGAGGGGAATCTCATGTTTACTATCAAAAGCTTTTATATTCTGGGAAGCTCATGGGTAGTTAAATTATCTATAAAAATAATTATTATTTTTTTTAATAAGGGCCAAAGGAAGCATGTCACACATATATAATTTTGAAAAAAGCTTTCCTTGAAACCAGTAGGTCATGCTGCATTTAAGCTTTTATTACCAATGCCATAAACCAAATGTTATCTTTACCAGTCATGTCAAATTACTAAGTTTTTAACCAAACAATGTGGTAGCACCAAAGTACTTCTTTGGGATTAGGATTATTCCACACACCAATGAATTGTGTTCTGTCCCACTGCACTTCATGCTGTGTTTCATAAAGAGATAAATCAAGAGAGAAGAATATAATACCAGAGCAATTAATTCTTGAGTTATATCAACTTAATATATCTCTGGTATAAGTCACGCACTGAAATTTGAATTGGCCAGAGGTTCCTTCTTGATGATCCAGTCAAAGAATTGGTTTTCACTTTCATGTGGCCAGTCTAAACTGAATAATGTTGGTAAATAAATAAATACCGGACTCATGCTTAAGCAGTAACTGTAGGAAAGGGAGTACAGATCTGGGGTTTTAACAAGGTAAAGAGACATTACTTTTAGATTTCTATTTTGGATTAATCCTAGGAGATGCCCACTAAATATACAATTTGAAATCATTCTAGTCCTAAATGAGTTATCAGTTTCATTGGCATTCCTCATGCTAAACAGATGGGAAATTAGATTATCGTCTAAAACATAGCAACAAGAGTAAAAAGTGTCTGAGTTTAAATTTGCTGTGACTCTGTGCCTAAATTAGAACAAGCTCACTGTGTATGAGCTTTCTTACTGTTTACCCACAGGAGTGAACATTAATTCCTAATATTTGAAATCCTTTGAAAGACCTCTTTGACATAGGATAAAAATATTGTGTATGAATAGTATTCAGAACTGAACATTTACCACACTTTTCCACAAAATAATTTCAATTTTTAGACAGGTCAGAATGTAACAGCACATCAAAATGCTAAAAGATCTCTTTAATAGACATTCTAGTATTAATTACTGTTTATTAAGTAATTGAAAAGTTTGGGAGTAGATATTAAGTGATGTGGGAAATACATCTGAGGAGATTCGCATTGTGGTTAAGGACAATATTCCTTGAATTGTCATTGATAATCACCCAAAAATAATGCACAGCATGATTTACTCTGTAGAAAGTGCCATTCACTGTCTGGATCTCCCCTTATTCTTACAACGAGGTTCCAGATACTTCAGTTTTAAATCGAGTTAGAGGTTTCCACATTGTGGTTTCTTGTACTGTTTTTAACATTTCTAGTATTCTTATAATGTAAATTTGAAAAATTAAATTCCAGAATGTTCTCTGGATTTGAGTTTTGGGGTTTTTTTAGGCCACTGTTATCTTTCACGGGCCACTGGTTCAAATGTGTATTGTTATGGTCATAGTGCATGTTAATTTGCTTTTTGCTTTTCCTATTAGTGTTTCATATCTATCTTCCAAAAGCTGACTTAAGAAGGCATAAAGAGCCTTAAAGGCACTGCAGTCAGCTACAGCCACAACTAATATGGGCGGTACACTAAAAATCACATTAAAATTGAAACAGCAGTTCAAATATGGGCTCTGTCAGAAGCCTGTGCTTCCTCCTGTTTTTTCATGACAATAGTGTAATGTCCTTTGCCTTTGGCTGGCTGATAATACTACACAAAATTTGGTGTTGTTCTTCCATGTGTTACAGCAACAACTCTGCCTCTTAAAAACACCAGGTACTAAATGAGATGGATTGGGGTGAGAAGAGAGAGAACTCAGGCTCGGAATACACAACCTGTTTTTTTCTCTGACCAGAGGTTATTTTTACCATTTTTGTTGCACAATTATCTTTTTCTTTCATCTGAAAAACACTTATATTGTTCTGGGTGAAAATGGCAAGATGTAACCTGCTTACTGCTGTCAGCTCAGAGATTGTTTTTTATTATGGGACAGTATTTTTTTTTTAACCCAGTGAATTATTGGATATCAGAAGAAGAGTAAGGCTGGCCAGCAACTTTCATCTTTTTGTCTGATTATGTGTGTTTTTTATACCCTTAAATACCTATTCCTGTCCTGGCTGACAGTTGTGTTTAGAATGTGCTTCTTGTATGGTTGGTCAGTGCCAAACCAGAAGACACAACATCTTTTCCCAGATCTTCCCACTGTAGCATAAGGCAATGGAAACCAAAATCCTGTGTCCCTCATTTTCCAAAGGAAAACCACGCTGAAACATTTCATTTTGTGTGTTGCTGATATGCTCTGACTGTGCTGAGTGGCTGCAGCAAAGTGTGAATGATGATGTGTGAAATGAGAAGTCCCTGTCCAGTGCACAGCAAGAATGGCACTCTGAGCTCCTTGCCCCGCTGCACTGTTTGATATGCGCTTTTGTCTGCGCTGTTTCATACCCAGATATGCAAGGCTGCCTTCTCAAACATTTGGTCAGATTCTTACCTGCATGCCAGGGTTTTACTTGCTTAGTAGGTTTATGCAAATTCTTCATCCAAAATGTTGCTTTGAAAAACTTTCCACATTTTATGTAAATTAAAAAAAATAAAAAAAATGAACAAGAGAGAGCACCTCAAACATCTTTCCCTCCCCAAGAGCACCTCTCCTAACAGTTTGCTGCCCCTGACTTAAAAGCGAATCAATTTCCTGTCTACATTTGCTCATTTTCTTTTCAGCTGCCAATTAATTATTGAATCTTTAGGGGATATCCTTAAAACAACAGTAGAATCCTTCACATTATCTGGTAATAATTTTATTTAATTTAGACTGGATCTTAACGAGGTTAACTTAAGGCATTTGGAAAACACAGTTCTTAGTTGAGTTTTTTCCGAGATATTGTCATCAAAATTTTGTGTTTTGAATTAAAAGTTATGGTATCTGAAAATGATGCACACAAAGTATAAGCCTGAAATTTCAAACTGTTGCAATAGAATATGCAGATGGGCCAATGGTTCTTCACCACCTGCTGTAAATGTTACTAAGGTAAATTCTTTGTTTAGCTACTCCTATTAAATCTGCTGTCCTTAATGGACTACTTCCTTGAAAGCAGCTTGTCCTTTACTCTCTTGTTTCACTTCTTGCAGTCTATAACTCAGCACTTTTTAAAATAAAGTAAAAAGAAATAACAGAACTGCCTCAATAAGGGAAGTTTCTGGAATCCAAATTTTCCAAGTAACTTGGTCATGTATTGCAAGTTAGCATGCATCTTGCCTTCATGGCCTAGACTAAGTTTTACAGGCTTTGCATAATCATCATTTTCTGTTCTGTCATTTGTCTTGGACCAGCTACTTTGGCAGCACAAAATTTTCATTTAATTCTTTTCTGTTTTCCAAGAACAGTTCCTCTCCCTTCCAGGAGACCTGAGCAGTGAGACAGGGCAGGATCCATAGGGAGAAATCACAATTACCCTAATCCTCAAATTAAATGCTGATGTTGGTATTGGTGTGTGTGTATCTTCCCTGTAGCACTGAGTGATTCATAGTAAGAAATTTAAAATTAGAGGTGTCCAGTAGGAGCCTCTTAACTCCTCCTAGCTTTCCTTTTTGGAGGTTGTAAAACTCTTCTGCTTCTTTCTGATTTTTCACTTGGTGTGATTTCTCACTCGATCTGTTGTCTGAGCTATCCAAAACATGGGTGGGAGGATAAATCTTGAGAGAGCTTTCCACTGCCAGCAATACAGAAATAATAGGTTTCTCTATGTTTTCTACAAGAAAAGGCAAACAACTCTTTCCAGCACTGAATACCTTAGAGCCAGTGGCAGTGCTCTGAGTCTGCCACTCCAGCATTGCATGTTGTAAGAAAGAATCATATTTTCACATAAATAGGTTAAATCCAGCTAACTGAGCTTTTACATAATTCTCCTAAAAGAACTCGTAATCTGTTCTACATTTAATTTCATGATACTTTAAAAATAAACATTATTATCTGCTTTGAATCCTAATCTCTCCACAGACACTTCTGTTCTTGGTGATTCCAAGAACCACCAAGAACCAGAGTGTATTGAAAATAATTAAGGAAGTAACATTTATAAGTCGAGGATAGCCCAAAGGAATCCTCTTCATGACACAGAGAAGATAGATGTCTAGAGGCTTCTGACATGATGAAACTGATAAAATTATCTTTATTTTTCAAAGTTAGATATATCAAGTCTAATGTATTCATTGCATTTTGATTAACAATTGGTTCATTACTGTTGCATTTAAATATCTTTTGAAGGAAACTGAGAAAACACAGGATACTAATAGTCATCTTTCCCATGAAAAAGGTAAATCTGACGTTTTCACAAAATGCTAAACCCACAGCATTACTGTAATCTTGTATGTGCAATTAGAATGAATTAAAAGGATTGATTATACAAATCAAAAATCACAGTAATTTCTAGTTAGTATTTCCACCTTCAAATCATAAATCCCAGTGTGGTCTGAATTTATCTACTTTTATTAACTTTTCATAATAAATTTTAAATTATTCTGAATTGAAAAATTAATTGTAATTGAATAATTTTTTGAACAGTGTGCAGTGGGATTGTAGAATTCTAATCAATACTAAGAAGGCTTTCTATCAGGTTCCCTAGAGTACCTGTAGTATAACTAATAAAATTAAATATTGATGTCAGATGTCTTTTACGATGTGCATGGGATTTCACTCTTCAACAGCATTTTCTTTGGAAAAATTAATCTGCATTGTTCCCTTGCTAAATACAGGCATGTAGCCTTCAAGACACAGGTAAATCGTTGGTTCTGTTCCTTTATATCCACATAGTGTTAGATCTAGAAAAGGGACCTATGTTATTCACTCCAGTACTCAGTTCATCCAAGCAACATGATGAGATGGTAGAAAGATTTGACTGTGTGTTAAATTCAGTTTATGTTTAGCACTCTGTAAACTTTTGCAGAATTAGAGTTTGCCTGCTCTTTTACTTCCATTCAAAACTTGCATTATTTCCACCATATATTCTAGATTAAAAGTCAGATTGTTGAAAGTCTTAAAGATGTGTCCCATTGCAGCAGAGGTTGAGTGCTGTGGATATGTACAATTGTGTAGCAAGTTTTTTCCCCTATTTTCTTGCTTAAACCTCTGTGTACCAGATGATAGCTGTCTGCCTAGTGTGCACCCAATAAGGACACAACAGATAACTATTGCCAAAAGCTGATATTGTGAGTTGATTAATCAAAACCCCATTGATTTATAGTCTGTATGACTCTTTGGAAATTCACTAAAAGCATTGTATGATCCCTTGTATAACTGATTTATGAAGTCTTTCATTCAATATGATGTATTAGGCACACACTATTTGTAGTTCTTAGCATAAAGCAGTGCATACCTGGTCTTTCATTCAATATAACTAACTACATATCCACTAAGTGCAAAAAGGGGTGGGGAAGCCAGGAACTAATTTATATAGTGAGTAATGCATAGTAAATATTTATATTTCAGTGTTTTTGCTTAGTATGTTTATGTATAAAGTCAGTGAGATATGACATTTTTCCTATATTACATCTCAAGTATCACGGACTCATACAGATAATGCATCTAGTGAATATAATTGTCAAGGCTGCTGCTATGTTGTTTGTTTATATTAGTGAAGAAAAAAATATTTTAGCACCAATATTTATTGCATTACTGCTGAATAAAACCTTTATCATATTAACAATGCCTTAAAACACCATTTATCTGCAACTTGGGTGGAGACTGAGCATGTCCAGGGCAATGGGTTAGTATTCTCAAAGATCACTATCAGGTTTACATCCAGTTTTCAAAAATAATTAAAGCATCAACTGTTAGTGTAAAATAAAAGAGCACATACCTTTATTTCTGTAGCCTAACGGTAATGCTGTAGCTTAGCATTAATTATATCCCATACAGCAAATTATGAAAACTAGCAATTCGCTGAAGTCTTTATCAAAGCATAACCAACATCTCACAAAAGAATAATATATTATTCCATTTCATCTGGCAGACTCCCACCTCTCACCACTCACATATTGCAATGTGCCCTATACATTTTCTTAGCTGCTTGTTTGTTTGTTTTTTTGTTTGGCTGGTTTTGGGGTTTCTTTTTAGCAACCCCTTTTCAATTGCTGACTATACATCCAATTTAGAACCGCAAAAATTATATTTGGTGGCTCAGTTTGGAGCTTACATCTACCTCCATAGCAGAGAACAAGGTAACTTCCCTTTCTTAGTGCCACCTTTCCTCAGGAATGTATTCTTGTTATCTACAAAGATAACATTAATGTATTAAAAGAGAAATAAAAACACATAATAAAACAAGCCACTGATGTCAGCTGTTGAAAACATTTTTTTCTTATTTTGCTTTTCTTATTATCATATTTTCAACTTGTACTGATTTAAAACTTGCCCCACCCCCACCCGCCCTTTGTGACTGATTAAAATTTGAGTTTAATGAGTGTCTTGCTGTGACCAATGTTGACCAGGTTTTCCTTTCAGAAAACCATGCCCTGTGGTGGTTTTTTATTTGCTCTGTGTTTAGTCTAAGAAAAGGAAATTTGACTGAAAGCGTCAGACCAAAATGTTTTTATATTTTTTGAAGTTGAATTTCAAATTTCTAGGCTAATTGTGCTAAAGAGCCAGGATCAACTTGGTCTAACCATCAGGTTGTTTTGAAATCTTTAGTGTGTGGCAAAATCAATTTCAGAAAAATTAAAAACATTCCTTTTAAAAAAAGTTAATATTTGAGAAGAAATACTCTTCTTGCTGGAAAAGCTAGACTGTGATTCTCCTCTTGGTGATGTATTTCTCACTGATATGAACGGCAGATTGGCTCCAGTAGTGCGTCCTTGCTGGAAAGGGTTTGGTAAGCACGATGGAACATTCAATGTCATTTTTACAACTGCCTTATATAGACTGCCAAGACCAGTACCTGTCTCACTGTTGCTGTAACTGAACAGATCATTGAGATCTTGAAGCAGTTTTTTCAGGAAAGAGAATGACCAGTACAGAAATATGAAGTTCCATGGCAGAGAACATAATAGAAATGCTGTTTTCTTATTCTCTTTTCCCTCCCTTGAGAAAGGTGAATGAGAATCAAGTTACTCAAATATTATTTTCATGCTTTTTTTCCAAGCAGGATACAGCATGAGAGAATGGGTAAATCAGCAGATTGTGACAAGTTCTGGAAGAAGCATTTATGATGTGCATGGAGACATAAAATTCAGAAGGAAGCTGAAGCAGTGAAGAGAAATATGAAAGGAGAGAGGTGAAAAGATGGACTGGAAAAGGATCTGAAGAGGCAGAGTTGATTAAGATTTTGTAGAAAGAAACAAGAACAACAAATAAGCATGTTGGGGAGAATAAATACATGGTACAGAAGGTTAGAGTTTTGCTGGAGTAAGGAGCCAGAAGAGGATGATGATGGACAAGATGAGGAGGAGATAAAGGTTGCTGAGGAGACTGCAAATGAGTGGGATGATGTTGAAAGAAAATATTCTAGTAGGTACATATTAAAGTTACATACAGTATATACATATTTTTTATTGTCATCTTATCATTCTTCATTGCTGTCTTCATTAAGTGACAGTGAAGGGAAATGTGTAGCAGGAAAGGTGGGATACAGGATTACTGTCAGAGACTGGAAAGGAACTGAGGAGGAAGAAGGAAAACAAAGCAGAAACCAAAGGAAAGGTGATAGGATGAGAAAAATGAGGATGAAGAGCAGAATCCAAGGACTGAGGGAGAGAAAACAAGAAGGGATAACTTTTAGGAACAGCAGCAAGATCCACTTTATGCAGACAAACATTGGCTTTAATGATCATCCTGAAATGCATATGCATATTTTGAAGGTCAAACATTATTTTGTGTTACAGTAAAAGTATATGTTCATTGTAATGACTTGAAAGTTTTTAAATGAAATATAATTTTTAGCTATAAACTATAATTAATTAATTAATTAATTAAAATTCTTGGCATTAAGTTCCATACTGGAGAGTTTAATTTCACAGGGTCAAAGTAAAACAGAGAAACAGTACACAATAGTACAAAAAACTGAGACATGAATAAGTGTAAAAATAATGGAGTTATGTTACAGTCAGGGTAGAGGTTTTGATAGTTTGATTTCTGTTATCATTTTGTGAAGACAAAGTGACTTTTTCTCTCTTATTTTGAATTTGTAAGTGGTGATGTTTTGAAGATTTCTGTATTCTGAGAAACTGCTCTTTCAGGAGGCACAAAACTGAGCCAGAGCTGGTGGCCTATATGCTCACCTTACACTGAGATGAGGCTGTGTGAATTACAGAGCACTGCAAAGGAGCAAAATATTGCTGCTTTGCATGTCTGGAATGGGGAAAAATAGGAGATGACCCTGTTTTATGTATGGTTTTGTATCCATACAAGCTGCCACCAGGAAAGCAAACAGCTCATGGAGAGCGTTGTTTTTTTTCCTTCATGGCTGGCAGTTGCCTTTGTTCAAATAAGCCCAGAAATGTTTGCAATAAAGGCAGAAATACCCTCCAAGAACTTACTGAAGGATACTCACTAAATCTTTCACTCAAGCCTCAACATCAGCAGCCACAAACAAAGGGTACCAGAAGATTTCTCTTAAAAAGGAAGAAAGATAAGTTTTGATACGGAGGTTGCTTTCTTAAAAATTCTGAGTGAATAAAGTAGTCTTGACAGAAAGTTCCCAGTTATGGATTACCTATAAAAAGAATAAAAGAGAGGAACATTGAAGGATTTTCATGGCTGTAAACAAATAATTTGTGAGCACACTGTGCTCAGACCACAAATAGAAACAGGAATTAGAAGTGCCCCTAGCTGACCAGCATATACATATATCATTGGTCTGGTGTAATGAAGATTACCTGATAAAGATCACAATATGACAGTTTTCCTTTTGCATTGGCTGCTGAACAGCCAGAAACTGTTTTCTGCGGCCAGCCAACTATTGATCCAACTCCCTCCTGTCAGTGATGCAGTTAATGGGAATTCCACAGGCAAATAAAAGCTACATTTTGTCTTCATTTTCATCTGAAATATGAGCTGGTCCTTTGTACTCTAGACAGTCATTTATTACTCATTTTCCTTTATTGATGTTTATGAGCTGAAGCATAAAATGATTCTCAAATGTAGTTTAATTGAGGCAGCAGTTGACACTGTGACCATGATTACTGCTGCACCATCAGCTGCATTAAATCCATGAATCAAGGTTTGCTTTTCATTGGTCTTTGAGGCAGCATACGGTAGAAAGTATCCTTAAAATGCAACTGTGCTGTAGCTGGAGAAATATGTCGATTTGTCTTCATAGGGACCGAGGGGGGAAAAAGTGCCCAAAGTCCTTAGCAAACAGCAACAGAGCAGTAAAGTGTTTCTTATTACTTTACATTCAAAGACTCCTACCACTCTCCTACCCTGGGTCTTAAAAGTTATTTCTAAAATACTCTTTCTTATATGCTTTTTTAATATTTTTTCTCACTGAATTATGAGCAACAAAATGAATAGAAGGAAGAGCTGCCATACACAGCAAGAGGGGAAGCCAAGACACTCAATTCATTTATAAAATGGTAAGGACAATCAATACTGTGGGGAAGTATTTTTTATATGCAGTTATTAACTCATAAGCTACAGTATATCTCATCTCATTTCAACAACAGCTGAGGTCTCCATTTCCCCCTGGAGACCCCTGCAGGTCCCATTATGAGAATCATAAATAATATGTGCTAATGAGATATGAATTGATTATGTTGGAAAAGCTGACATTTTCATCCATCATTCTAAATGATGTTTAACAATGGATTACCAGCCAGTAATTCCTCTGATATGAGATTAAATAAAATAGCAGGCTGTTTCAGCAGGCTAGCTCAAGGAGATGGCAATAAATCTGCTCAATTACTGTATTACCAATCCGTTTTTCACTGCTAAGGATATTATTATTTCATTTAGACTTGTTCATGCATCATAGATTATTTTATTTCAGTCAGTCAATGGGAGAAACTGCAGTATTTTATTCACTGAGCTGCAAAGAACTGGGCTTTGATAGAGTACAGTATGCACAGCTCAGTGAGCCTCCAGCGGATGGAAGAAATGCTACTGAGCTCCTATCAGATCAAAAATACATTGTGAAATCCACATTTCGGGAACCAGCATTTTGTTTTCAACTTAATTTACTTTACTTATCTAAAAAGTCTCAACCGAAGGATACTGCCTAAAAAGCTGATCAATTGAAACAAAATTATTTGCTCCTCTAAGATGATTTGTACTTCACCTCGGTCCTGTAGTATATTGAGAATTAGATCATTCAGACTATCCTTTGGCCTGGTAAATTAGATTGCAAATAACTGTAATACAAATAATCCCTTTTTTTTTTTTTTTACCCTGCTCAGGAGGGAGGGAAAAAAGAAATAAAAAAGCATGCAAAGTTTATTAACAAATGCCTATCATAGAGTTATTTCCTTTGTCAACCTGACCTCACAGTCTTGACAAGCTTCTCTTCCTTGCAACAACATCTAATGCTTTGCACTTCAGTCAGCACCCATTGTAGAACCCAAAACAGAGTTTTTAGTAACTGCAGCAGATACTGAATAGCCTGGGGCATGCTCGGTGTCCAACCAAGCCACATGGATATGGGAGATTCTGAGCTTTACCCGTGTGCACTGGTCTGCAGATCGGTGCAGCAAGTGGTTTGTGGTGAGCACAACACTCACACATCACCAATGAGCCCTGTTATTTCACCAGCTGTTTTTCTGTAAAAGAAGAAGAAAAGATTGACATGATTATTCCTCCCCTCTCTAAACACTGGAAAGGCCACAGCCTTGCAATGCAAGCAGTAATCCATTCCTTGCAGAGAGGGACCTACCCTAAATCTGCTTCTTAGGTTCCTCTCCACAGACCCTACCCCTTTCCTCTATGGATGGGATCCCTCAGAGGAAAATACTAACAAGGTAGGCTTTTCTTCAAGACCAGGACTTCAAGATCAATTATACTTTAATTGAGAAAAGTCTGTATGAAGTGCAGCAGTTAGGTGGGAGAGGAGAAATGCATGGAACAGAGTTTATTTTTCTTATAATTTTATCACTCAGGGGTCAGCTGAGAAGTGAGAGGTGCTGAAGTGCAATGGAAAATATGCTCCAGTAGTAAGTTTCAGCTTTGATTTACTGTGTCTCAGCCCAGCAGAAAAACTTACCTGATAGACACTTTGCAGAATATTGTATCTCTGGAAGCATAACTGTGTATAAATGCAGTGCTGGACTCCAACTGAGCACTAAGGGAGGCAGTAAGGAGGTAAGTGTGAGTAGGTCTTTGAAAAAAGTTTGACTCTCAGACAAAAAAGCAAGGAGAACTGCAGGAAATTTTTGGGGGAGAAGTAGAGCTGAACCTGAAGTGTCATTGTGTCTCTGTGTTGACTAAAACTACCNGGAGAAGTAGAGCTGAACCTGAAGTGTCATTGTGTCTCTGTGTTGACTAAAACTACCTGTTAAAAACAGGTATAGTAGGATTAGAGAACAGACCTGTTGAAGACAGGGATCATATACATATGGAAATACTTGTGTGCAAAGACTACTAAATAGAATAAACCTCTTCAATCTGGAAAAGACTTCTTAATGAGAAAGAAGATATTATAAATCTAGAATAGAGGAAGGCTTTTTTAAGTATTGATTAAAAAATAGGTCATTCAAAAAATGGTTGAGCAATTTTCAAAGAAGCAAAACATTTTAAAAAACTTCCAGATTTAGGCTGCAGTTTTCATCTATTATTTTCTGTATGTCAAAATGTAACAGAGATTAAATTATTCAATGGATAATATTTCCATCACATCTTAAATACCAAAAAAATCCATGTAAAATATGAAATAACATCTGTTGCATGCCTATGAGTTCTGTTTCATAGTACTAACACATTAGATAATAAGGAAGTTTTGTCATCAGACTTTCTAGCTGATACCTGTTTCCATTTTCCTTGCATAAGGAATACTGCTTCTTTTTTACCTGCTTTACCTGAACTTGAATATAATTTTATCAGTCTTTCCATATTTTAGCTCTGTGACCAGATTTTTGATGCATTGGTTCAAGGCACAGAGGATATATGTCTGTTGTTGTTATTCATGTGTCTGCATGGAAACTGGCATTTTTGCAATAACTTCTTGGGATAAGTGCTGGATATTTGAAAAACTATTTATGAGGGTTTTTTTGTTTGTTTGTTTTTTGTTTTTTGGTGGGTTTTTTGGTTTTTTTTGTTTGTTTTTTGTTGTTTTTTTTTTAAATCTAGCTTTTTATTTTTGTATCCAGTGCTTCCATAAAAATAGGTTAACATTAAAAATTTGCAAGGCTTTGAAAACTGGCAGGTTTTCTATCCAGTAGGAAAGAAATCTATCCCTGTACTCACTTTGTTATTATAGCTGATGAACGTTGACATAGTGACTGCTAATGTGATTAACTGTATTAACTATTCTGAAAAGATAGTAATAATTGTGATTTAGGCTGAAAACTTTACTAGAGTTGTAAATCCTTAAACTGTCAAGATGTTTACACTTAAGTCAGTCACATTTCACTAGGCAATGTCATGCTGACACCTAAATTTCAGGGATCATCTGTAAAAGTGAGTGTACGATTTTAGGGATGACTTCATTAATTTTCATTATTTTTTCTATTTTAAGGTAAGATGCTATTTTCAGTTTATGCATTTTGAAGCTCAAGAGACAGGAGAAGCAGAAGAGGCTTTTGGCACTCACTTGCCTCCCCAGGATGGATATAGTAGTCAGTCAACCTTAAGCAATTTATCTTGAGCCTCTATGAAGTAAAATCTTGTAATTCTCAGAACACAGTCTTGGGTTACTGCAGAATATTCTGTCTTTCAGTTAGAGAGAAAGAAATAATTTCTGCCACAAGAAAACTGACTGGGTTCTAAGGTTAAATGTATAAAAATACAAATCCTTTAAGTCTAGACCTGAACTTTCATAGTGGGTTCTACAATGGCACCAGCAGTGTTTAAAAATCTTAATGGCACAACACATCATGGTGAATCTCAAGCCATACTGCAAAATGGGTTTCACTGAGAACTCTCTCTTATGGATAGTGTAAAAGTAGGTGGCACGTTGGCATGCATAAATGTGCAGAAATGTGGTGTGTCACGTCCTGACAAGATGATTCTCCAAGCTAACTGCACATGAACTAATTTTTCATCAGTTTTGAGAGGTTTTTTGTGAAGCCTGAACTAATACAGACAGTTAAGTGTTAAATTAGGATATGCAATTATGAGGAAGATATGAGAAAATCAAGTTGTGACATTTGAGGTTTAGTCACCCAGAGCTGAGATGACCTGTGCCTATGGTGCAACTGAAGGCCTTTAGAACAATTAGAGCACTGAATTAGAAGCAGAATTTGCCTCTAATGCGCCTCTAGACCTTTGATTGCAAAATTTCTTGACTATGCTGTCTAAAGCATGTCTGAAACAGGGCCACAGAATAAAACCCACTAGATAGTTGTAGGCAAAAGGCTAATAAGCATACAATGTGAGGATGTAAAAAAAAGTCAAATGACAGAATCCCTGGGTATTAGAAACAAATCCCATAATTTCACAGGATTCATAACTGATGCCAGTGGTTATAAACAATACTTTAAATGATGGAACTATTTGAATATTTAAATATTTTCCATCTGCCTTAACAACAACTTCATTTATAAGATCCCAAATACTATTTTGTATTGTGGTTTAACCTGTAGATGGAATTGTAAACACTAAGAGTGACTCCCAGGCCAAGTTTCCTCATGGTCTTAATGTAACTTATTTTTAAGGAAATTTTGAATTTAAATGGTGAGTTCTTTCAGCAATCTGGTATAAACAAGCACAGGATATTAATGTTATCATCCAAAAGCCTCAGCAATGGTATTTTCTCAGTAAGAATGTGAGTGTTTCTACCAAAACTCAGAGGTCCTTACTAGTGGTATGGGAACTACAGACATTACATCAGTGTAAGTGTTCAAAAGGAAATCTTGGATCTGTTCAGGTTGTAACAATGATACTGATGCTTTTCCTCAGTGTTTATTCATATCTGTATAATGTTCATCAGTTCATGCCTTCTTGCAATCATTTCAAGTACTTTCAGGGCTTTGTAAATCAAGAAACACAAGTCTTGAATACCAGAATTGGATTAATTGGCACATATGTTTGGGGGTGTTTTTAGTTTATCAATTTTTCTTCCACATTTTAAGCTTGAGAAGCTCATCCCCATGGATGCATGGCTGCATATTTACAATGTTTTCCATTTAGCCCCCACTATTTCAGTGACAATAATTCATCACTTTCTGGGGTGAAGAAAGAATTTTCTTTCCTTTTTTTCAGTCCTCTTTGTCATCCTAAAACTGAGATAGGCCTGCTCAAGTCGCTTGCACTCTGCACCACTCTTCTGAGCAACTCCTCAGCTCAACAAACCTCTGTCTGTCTGTCTCCCTTTCTGAATGTTTTCTCCCACAGCAGCAGGAACAGGGGCAGGTTGCTGCATGACAGATGTTGCTGTGTCACCTCCTTCTCCTGGTGCCAGCCCCTGGGTGCAGAGGGAACTCCAAGGACTCTACAGTAACTTCTGCAACTCATTCACAAGCAGCACAGGAGATGCTGAGTGGGAAGGGACAGTTCTTGCAACAGGTATTTGTCCTTTAACTGCTCACTGTAAACAGGCATGCTCAAAAAGAATGGAACTTTTAAGCAGGGGAATCTACTAGCATTTTATGACCAACAATATTAAGCTTTTCTCACCTCTCTTTCTTGCTTCCAGAAAACATTGGTGCACCAGAGTTGCTCTGTTACATAAAAGAGTTATGAATTGTGGAGATTTTCTGCAAAAAGATGTGTGGGAATCCATTCCTGATGTAAAAGTTATTCTAGCTGATCAGACTTTTCACTGAGCAACTGGTTCCTGTGGCCTGAAGGCCAGACTCTCATATCTATTTTCTCTTTTAAATCATTATGAGTGTGTTGAAAGATTGTATTAAATAACCTTAGATTCTGTACTTCTTCTGATAGAAGACTGTTTTAGTAATAGCAGCCATTACAAGTATTCAGGTAATAAAGCAGAGCGAAATTACAGATATAAAGGAGTCATGTCTTTGAATTAAAGACTACTTTAAAAACAGAAAAAAAAATAGATTCATTGCACAATTCACAAAAAAAAAATTCTTCACAGTTCAATGATAATTCTTGGCTAGCACAGTCATCAATATCAGATTTATAATAAAACATCTGGGGAACACATGCAGAAATGAACTTTTTCAAACAGAAAGAGAGTAATTTGTGAACATACTCTGTCTTCCAGTCCCAAAACTGTGTTGATTTGTGGTATCATTTTATTTCTTACTTGTTTACTTTCTTTTGCACAATTGAAAGCTGCTTCAGAAGTGTAGAGATGGGGTAGAAGTCAGAGATCATATTTCTTTTCCCATTCACATATTTCGTGTCTGGAATTAAGAAAAAAAAAGTGCAAATAATGTTAAAATTTTTTCATGTATGTCACGGATATGCTTTTTTATTAAGAACTTAATTTTGATTCCCCATCTTCCTTTCCCTTTCCTGGCAGAACTATGGCATTCGGGTCTGACAGCCGCCACGTGTATTTGACGCTGCTGTAATCTCGTGCCTTCCCCTCGCAGCTGTTTCTGTAAACACGTGTGAACAGTTGTCCTCCTGTGCCTTGTGCTGAGCAAGCCTTGCTTTTCTTGGAGCCCAGCCAGCAGTTATGGGAAGGCAGCGTGTGTGGATCCGTGTGCTCTGCGTGCCCCCAGCTCACCCCGAGGCTGCAGCCCTTGGCCATGCGCCTTCCCCTTCAGGACCTGGGGCCGTATCCACTTCTGCTGCAAGGCAGGATTTCACTTTCCAGAGGATGGAGTAAGCTGCAGGGGTATCACAGTTACAGGGCATTTGGTAGTGTTATCATAATATTAAAGCCCTGTAGCTTTCTGACTGAAAAAAGTTTCTCTTGCTTGGAATTCTCTCAAAATCCTAAATGCACGTGTGCATGTGCGTGTGTAAAATCCATGTTTCATCAAATTAGCATTGCTGGTTCTGCTTTTTCTCCATTACTGTGATTTTATAGAATGAAATGCTGAAAAAAAAAAAAAAAAAGGGCTAATTTAAGAGCAAACCCACCCTGAAAAGTAAAAATCAATCTCTCTCTCTTTGCACAGAGAGCCCAAGGGAATAGAATACAAGGAATCATGGGTATCTTGCTTCTAGTTTTTGATGTATGTTCTGATGCAAAAGATTAATGGTTTTCTCTTGGGGATAAAGGATTGCAAGGTCCGAACAGCCACAAGTTTGTGTGTCTATTTATCTAATGGCAAAGAGTACAGAAGGCAGCAATGGGCACCTTTTCCTTGACAACAAATGACAAGTAAGCCATTGTACCACAATGCTACCATTGTTTAACTCCTTCTGAAGGTAATTTATAGAAGACAGAATAAAAAAGGAGAATATACTTTCTGCTGAGTCAACCCAAATTTCACCCAGGAAGCACTAACTAAATACTTTTTTAAAGTCCTAATGAGTAATCAAATAGTTTTAGTGATTAAAAATGTGTTGCTAAGGCCAAATAGACTGCTGTTTTACTTGTCATCCTTGGCCTTTGCTCCTTTTCCTCTCATTACACATCGATCCTTCTCAGAAACTATATGAGAATGCCAAAAACTATCCATTATTTGGTTGCCACACAGAAGCAATGAACGAACCAAGGCACCATGACTTCTTGGAGCAGTGACTGTGGATGGTCTGAGGTAAGGGGTAATCCTTTCCCTTGCACATTACTGGGTGATTTTAAGAGTTCTTTCTATACCAACACTTCCATCTGTTACAACAGTTATTCATGAAGATAGTTCTGCAATTTGCTTTTCAAACATGCTCAAATCAGTGAGTAGCTAAAAAATACCTGAATAAACTATAGCAGATTTGTCTTTGGAAAAGCAATCAAATTTATGGCAGGGATTTTAAAAAGAAGACCTGCAAGGCAAATAATTTCTATAATATTTATTGCAGTCAAACTGTGTTCCTAACCCTAATATTCTGTTTGTGAGAGCATTAGTAAAACCATAATTTGCAACTGTGTGACGGTGAGATTAAAATTTTAAACCTGCTAATAACCCACACAAATTTAAAAAAAAAGAAAATAAAAAACAAACAAACAAAAATTTGGTACCTGTTGCTAGAACTGGCTTTGGTGTAAGTTAAACACCAGCACCAATGACCCAAATCCACTATCAAAGAGTACCAGAATGGAGCAATCCCAGTCAGGATATTAAACTCATGAACTCTCAATGAATGCCCAGACACAGCCTGGCACCCAGACGAGTTTCTTAGTGGAGCATATAGCTCATAAGAGGTATATGGCTGCACAATTCTGTCTGCAGTGTCTGCACGTGGAAAAAATTGCAATCCTAAAAATTATGCCTTACATAAATGAGAAATGGTCAAGTCAAACCCAAGGCTGATATATTACATTTCCTTTACAATATTCATTTGAAATTTATGGCATGTTTATTTAATCTCTACCCAGAAATTAAAAGATAAATTAAATAAAAATATCCTTTCCCCTCTTATGTACAAAATAGAACTACTTGAAACATAGGTAGCAGGACCTTTACACATTTTATTAAATTACCATCAAAACAATCAAAAGGGAACTCATTGATAAATCAAGTTCCTGACCTGATAAATTCTGGAAAACATCTGTAATCAGTGAAATTCTCATTTTTACTTCTGGTGAGATGATATGCTGTATCTAAACCAGTGAAGTGGTTGTTCATTGTATGTGCCACCTTCACAGCGAGAGTGAATGAGGAGGGAAAAGCTTCAGTTTGAGATCAGAGCTGTCCACATACAGAAATTGCTTATCTTGCATATTTTATTTGTTTGATCCCCTTAAGCTGTTTGACCTTTCATTTCATTCTGTGGTGGGAACCTCTTTCCCAATGTTACCCTAGTAATCAGCATTTTCTGATTTGAATAACAATGCCAGTTCAGCATTGCAAGGAATTGCATTCAACTATTCACTTGTGCACTGCAAACTCTTCCTACGATTCACAACAAAGTGTGATAATTAATCTGGTTTAGGCAGGTCTAGAAATATATCATCAAACCCAGGAAAACAGAAAAGAGCAAATAGATGACAATCTAGCCTTTAGCTCATTTTTATGGAGATGGAAGTGGACCATAGCAAAGGTCAAATTGAAGGTCAAGATGGAGACCATTGAAGAAGCTCTGATGGGGCTGGTTCTTCCTGCAGGTCCATTCAATCTAACCAGCCAGGTGTATAAATAGAGCCCTTCAGCTGCTGGCCCAACCAGCCTCTTCACATCACAATCAGCAGACAAGCACAAGCAATTTACTGCTGAGATCATTTCAGAGATACGCTACAAAAGGCACAACATGAGTTGTTAAACTGAAGAGTTAAACTGAAAAAAACTTTGGCTATAAAAATATTAGCTGCTTTTTCTAGGCAATCACTAGTGTTAAATTAATGGCACTTATTAAGACTTGTTTATACATCAAATAGTAATTTAATAACTAGTTAGGTCAGACTTTTAATTATTATCTGTTTTTACTTTATGTATGTTTCATAATTAGATTTGTAGGTGTTTATTTTTATCCAGTAACTTGAGATGGTACAAATTAATTGCAGGCTGCTAATTCAGTAATGATTTGAGCTAGGAATTTTTTACACTACCTATTTTATTACATTCATGGTCCAATCCTGCTGCTACCAAAATTAATAGGAAAATCTCCCACTGATTTCAGTGAATTCAGGTTGTAGGCCAAATTGTAAATAGTAGCTACTCATTTGCCCTCCAAAGAAGACAATGTAGTGAATGGTAAGCCAGCTTAGCAACAAAAATCTCTTTCAGTAATCATAAAATCTGTTGTGTTTATATATTATAACTTCAAGTTCTGACTTCTAGCCATGATGCTTTCAAGATGTTTTTCTTAACTAAAATAGAGGGGAAATGAGTGGTTCAAAATGATACAGTCAAATCTAGTCAAGGTCATATTTCCTTGTGTGATAATAAGAAGTGTTTAAAACAATTTATGCTGTATTAAAACAAGAGCATAAGTTATGAAAAAGTTATTATTTAAAGTTCAAAGTCAGTAGTAGTGCAGTTGTTAGGTAAGTTCAGTAATTCTGATGGTGCTTAACAGTGCCCCTATAATTAACAACCTGTTGTTATTTCCAAACATTTTTAGAGGCTTAGTACACAACTGTTCAAAATGGAAACAAGATGATATCTTGCAGGTTTATTTTTAAAACAAATATATTCATTGAATTTTTAAAGTGGTTTAAATCCATCACTTAGGATTGCATGGAAGACAGCATTCCTGCGATTTTGAGCAATTTCTTCAGTCATTTCAATTTTTTTCTTCCTCCTGTTCTTCATGTAACTCTGCATTTGAGTAATGCCTATGTTTGAACATCCAATGAAACAAGAAATGGTTTTGTATCATTTTCGCTGCTACCAATGCTAAATGAGTGATCATCAGACATCCTGTTTCCTACTGCCATGTATAGAACAAAACTTATTTTTCAGACAGCTTTTATTTTTTTCCCATACACCCTTAATTTTATTTCTTTCTACATGTACTTCTCCATATAGAAAATTTCTTGTTTATGGCCTGAGTACAGTAGGTTATTACTCATTTTACTTTAAAAACAATACTATTTTTAATTACTTAGAATGCTTAAATGACAACTTCATTGGGTTCAAATGGTGAAGTTTTATAGCTGTTTCCTAAAATTAAGACTGAACATCTACACTGCAGGATGCAAGTATTCTGTTCTGTCTTAGAGAGGTTCAAATACTATCCTCATTTAGGTGTATCTGAGCTCCCTCCAGTAGTGCATTAAGCAATCTGACTTAACATCTATCACACGTAGTTCAGGCGCTCTCTCATCTCCACCCCAGGGAGAGAACTGTGTGCCTAGTGGCGTGTTTTGTTTTTATTTTAAATGTCCAAGGAAAGTGGGTAGTGTTAATGGCATCAGACATCCATTTCCTTGCAATTAGCTGTCTGTGTTGTCACAATGCCCTGCTGCCTTTAAATGCTGTGGGCGAGGAACAAGAGAGAGAAAAAGGATTTGTCCATCAAATTTCATTTCAGTCCCATTTGAAACCCTCCCCCCACATTTTTTATTTTTAAATTTAGAAATATACTCTAGAGCTACATGCAACTTTTTTCCTTTTCTTTTAAAAACTTTTTATCCACAAAAAGCAGATTCATATTGCCTGTGATATTTTGCAAATTCATGTTGAACTATTTTTGATGAGTAAAAACTTGGCAAAGAATAGGCTTCGCATTTTCAATAGAATCTGTTTATATTTAAAATATCAGTTTTGTAAGGCAGAAGAAAACAGTGTGACTCCTGCAATTTCCTCCAGTGTGGAGACTGTGTGTAATCAAACAGATGGTTTTCTAAAAGGATGCAGTAGAAGAGCAACATCTCCCAGCTGGCTGAGGCATAGCCATTTTGGAGTCATGTAGATTCAGTGGAATATGGTTCAGGCATGCAGAGAGTCCCCTTTTTCCAATAATGCTTTTGTCTGTAGCATAATTAATTACTCTCGTAAATGTTTTGAATTTTAATTCTTTACTGTATTAATTTTCTCATTGTTTCACTGTGCATTTTTACCTTTTGCACTTGTAACTTTGGCCTTTGCCAGAGCATGTGTTCCAAACAGGCACATGTGATTTAACCTACTGTGCTTCCAGGAAGGTACCAGTCTGTGGGGTCATAATTTGAGTGCAGAGTGCTTTCTGGCATCTGCTGGGGGCTCTTCATTGGCAAAGAGCTCAGAGGAGCAGGGGGCACACCTCAACACCCATGTGGTTTCTAACAGGACTAAGTCCTTGGCAGTGTTTATGTACAGTTATCTGCATTTTTTCCCCTATTCCTGATTATATGGAAGCTCTTTATAAAAAGCATTTTGATTGCACCAAAGTGTAGCTATTATAATTGTGCACAAGAACTTGGGGGGCAGCATATAATGATAGATATTTTTCATCATGGATGAGCTGCAATCATCACAGTATGCACTTCCTCTCAGCCATATAGCATGGGGAAGCTCACTGTGTAAATTCTAAGATGGTATATTAAAAGGAAATATTTAGGGATGTAGCAGTCGATGAAAAATAAATTGGAAGTATGCTGAGTTAACGAGGGAATGACTCGCAGCTCTTTTAAGTGTGACATGTTTTCAAAGAAAGCTGCCACGAAACAACCTTTCAACCAGAAATTTAAATGCAGGTTTATAGTCTGTGGTGTTGTAAACAAAGGCTGTGTTTAAACTGGGAGAACTCTGAGAGCTCTAAGTTTCTGAGTCTCCCATTCCCTATTGCTGCATGCCAAGCTCATGTTCAGGAGGCTCCAACTATGCAGCATCCATTTGCTTGTGATCTCTTTGAAGAAGATATCAGACACAGAGAGGACAAAAGAGCTAGAATTTATTTCCTGGATGGTCTCTCATGCCCAAGTAGTGCAGGGATCTAAACACTTCAGCTTCTCAAGGCTTTTCTTTTAAATGAAGCCAGAAGTGGTAACCAGCTCTTCATGATTTGGGTTGCATTAGCCTGTTTAAAGATCCTGTCCTGGCTCCCAGATTCCTGGCACTGTGTGTTTCAGAGGATAGGGAGTGCTAGTTTTCCATTTTGTAAATGAAATGGAACAGGGAAGGGAAGGGCTTTCACAGCTGGACCAGGGCATGAAGGCCAGGAAAGGCTTGGTACAGTTATTCTCTTGTTCTGGCATGCTTTGGGCCTGGTATCTTTTGGCAGAATCACATGCAGCTCTCAGGAGAGCCAGTGCTGGGGTCCAAGATCTAAAATATTAATTCTGCCTTTAGGGAAGGTGGCTGGTATACCAGGGCCACAGCACTGCAGTAGTTGTAAGAGGACAGTTGAATCCAAAATTACTGAGCACTAAGAAATCTGTATTATTATGGCAGGGCTCTGACATGCTCCAGTCTATGGTGTTCAGTGTCTCTTGGCTGAACTGCTGTGCATCTGCCTCTGTTCATCCATCTTCCTTCTTAAAGGGACCAGCACATCTTGAAGAGCTCCTCCCATACAGCTGCAGGGGGGTGGGACTCTTCCTGTTCTGAGAGGAGACCTGTGTGCCAGAAGCTGCAGCAGAACAGCTGTGTTCTCAGCTTGGAGCTCCTGACACATCAGACTAGGTACTAGGGTACTAGGGGCTAGAGTAAGGATTGTTAGTCCTCTGGCTCCTCCCCTGGTATGGACCTCAGCACAGCAGCTGAGGTACCATCCACTGTGAAGTTGCAGATTTCAGAAGAAAGCTCAGGTTCCCTCCCAGACCACTTGTTTCAGAGTCTACCAGCATCATGACCATTTTGGGGGCAGAAGGAAGAGCTACTTCAATATTTTGGAAGCTTAAAAGGTTGCTGGTGCTCTGGCTCTGAATCAACGTTGCTATTTAGACATGAACTAAAGGCAGTTCAGGAAACCCAGTGTACTCTGAGGGACAGCAGGTTTTGATTCCTTCAGCTGGAATTCAAACAAGTAGCCTTCATCTCCCAGAAAAGTTGCCTGAATCCTACAGGATTATATTATACTGGTCTTAGGTTGTCAGCTATTGCAGAAATCTAAATAATCTAAATATAAATAAATTCACAGGCTAGTAAAGGAGAGTGAAAAGTATGTTGATATCATTGTTTCACACAGCCCCTCTTTGTTTAATGAAAGAATTGGTGAGCGATCACTGATGTTTTTTGACATATTACTTATCCAGTGAAAGTCTTATGTAAAATTCAGAAACAGACTAGAAAGTACATAAGAACTGGAGTTCCTTTGTCACTAATCAAATGCTGCTCTTTTCACTTAGGTTTTCTTTTTTTTCTTTCTTACCCTTTCTCCATAATATTCTTCAGCCACAGTCTGTCCAGTAGAATACATTCAACTAAAAAGATGGCCACAGATTAGTGTCTGGAAGGCAAAATATGAATGTGAGTGTTAAGGATCCAGACCAAAATCCACTTTCACATCCTGCTACTCTTTAGAGTAGAAATAGACATCAGTTCTGCTGCTTTAGAAAAATGAAAAAACTTCCACTGCATTTTGGGTAGTCTGAACTTGGTGTATGTTACTCATACTCTGGGAGTAGCAACAAAGCAAAACTAAAAAGGAGTGAGGGGCAGGGGAACACCTTTCACTCAGATCCTCTCTGCCTTTCAACTATGCTATTGCATCCTAAACGAAAATCCTTCATTAGGCTTTTAAGTCCTGTTACGGAAATGGACACAAAGTTATGGTAATAAGGGGTGTGGAGGAGTATCTGTGGAGTGAAACAATTTGTGTGGAGGATGTCATGTCAGTACTATACACGTTTGATGGATTTTTGCTTCGGGCACAGTCCCATGGGCTGAAATCCTATTTGCATTTAGACTGCATGACGTGCCCTCCTTGAGCACAACTTAAAGCTTAGTTTCATCCAAAAGAAGCCTTGTTTATGTTTTCAGGGAATGCTCCAGGATACAGACAGATGCCTGGTGAGGGTGCAGTGGGGGGATTCAGTTCAAAAGCACAGTCCTCATCCAAGCTCAAACAGAGGTACATTCAGCACAAGTTCATGTGCAAAAAAGCACTGGCAAAATTTGAAGAAGTGCCAAAACAATGTATGTGTATAATCTCAAAAATTCCAGTAGCAGTCACACAGCCAATGTGTGCAGGTGCTTCTTTAAGCACAGTGGTATTTTTAGAAAATCAGATCATAATTTCCCACTTGTAATCTGTTGTAGAGGAGATTTTGAACTAACATCCTAATCCAATATCTGAATTTAGCTACAAGAATATCCTTGCTTATTTGGTTTTCAGTTTTGAACCTTACAACCAGGGTTTCAGCAAATGTTCCAGATTCCTTCTTTCCTGTTTCCATTCCAGTGAAAGTTTTGCATATTGTGTTTATCTCTATGATGATTATATTCTTAAAAGAAGGTCAAGCATTACACATAATAGTTCTGATTTTTTTCCAATCTTCAACCATTTCTCTGCTGAATTTTCTGATATAGATTCCATCCTTTTTTGACAATGTTATGTCTGGTAGAGTTGTAGATTTCCTACTAAGAGGTGGGAGAGCTAGACTGAAGGATGAGAAGAAGCTTGCAGCTGACCATGCAACTGCTTAATTTTAGCAGCTAGTTGTTTTCTTGAAAGACTGACAAAGTTTGGAATTTGAATTATTTGTGTTTTCAGTACATTGTGGATTGGTTCTTGGTGTGTTTTTAATTAAAAATGAAAAAATCATTATATTAGCTAATTCTGGGATGCAATTTACTTAAAATATCTAGGATTTTCTTTTTAATTGCGTCAGTAGGAAAGAAACTAGGTTCTTTTTACTGGACAAAATCTACTCTACTCCATCATTTGAACAGGTTGAGCAAGAAATACAATGTGAAAAACATTTTTAAGTAGAAAAGGCCTGACATCATACTTTGCTCAGAGTAGGAATGGTCAGTTGAAAAATCTCAATCCTATTTTCATGACTGTAAGAATAATGAGCTGTGGTGATTAGGAACCTTCCATAATTATTAATATTTATTTTGAGACATTCGGAAATTGGATATGACACACACTGCACACTTTTCAGCACACTAGTGATGAAAGCAGTTGCATTTGCTTGAGAAGGAACTGTATTTTTAAACTGGTTTTTACCTACTTTTGTATTTTTCTGCCATTATTAGAAAACTCATAGAAGGAAGACAGACCCATATCCATTGCCATGTTTAGATGACCAAATGTTGTATGAGTCCTTGATCATCTGAAAATCATTCAGATTTAAGAAGTTGTAGAAGTTAAAGTTATCCAGTAGTTCCTTCCTGCAGTGAGACAGTGGAAGACAAACCAGGAGAAATTTCTTGAGTAAAAAAAGAGGTACCAGAAGATGAATTGTTTGAGCCTTAATGAAGCAAAACCCTGTCCAACATCTGTAAGAGAGTTGGCTGGACTAAATTTGCAGGGCTGGCCTTAAATGGTTCAAAGAGGTGGCTCTGCACATCA
>JANPWX010000049.1:8746297-8763797 GCA_024734555.1 Trochalopteron elliotii
AGTAGGTATGGGACTGTGATTTGGATTTGTGCAGGAAATAGTGTTGCTTGTACAGGGATATTTTAGTAAATGTTGGGCAGGGCCTACACAAAGTTAAAGCCTTTTTCTGTTCCTCTTACTACCCCTTCAGCGAGGAGACTGGGTGTGCACAAGGAGCTGTGAGGGGGCACAGCTGGGACAGCTGATCCCAACTGACCACAGGGATATCCCATATTGTGTGGTATCATTCTCAGTGAATAAAGCTGGGGGAAGCAGAAGGAAATGGGGATGTTTGTAGTGATGGCATTTGTCTTTCCAAGCCACTGTTCTACATGATGGGGCCCTGCTGCCCTGGGGATGGCTGAAAACCTGCCTGTTGAAGCACTGAGTTAATGTCTTGGTTTGCTTTCCTTAGAATCACAGAGTCTGCTGAGTTGGAAGGGACAGATCAGGATTATGGAGTCCAGCTCCTGGCCCAAGAATCACACCATGTGCCTGAGAGTGTTGTTCAAACACTTCTTGAATTCTGTCAGACTTGCTGCTGTGACCACATCCCTGGGGAGGCTGTGCTAGTGCTCACCTGTCCTCTGGAGGAAAAACCTTTTCCTGGTATCCAACCTAAACCTCCCCTGATTCAGCTTCATACTGCTTCCTCCAGTCTTGTCTCTGGTCAAAAGACTGAAAAGATCCATGCAGACCTTTTTGCCTCCCCTCATGAGGAAGTTTCTACAGTTTTTCTGTTTTAGTTTCAAACACTTGAGGACAAATGGACCAAGTTCTGGTGTCACACCACTGAATTTATTGACATGCCCATATTTATATTCTAGTTTCAAAGAGCGGAAAATAGGTATTTCCAACATAACTATGATATTTGAAAACTTGGCTTTTAAAAACCACCAAATTTACTTTTTCATTTAGGAATTAGATTTTAGTCCTACTTTTGGCATTGTGTCAGTAAATGATCTGGAATTTAAAAGATTAAGGGGAAATAAGGGTGTTGCCCAGTGACCAGAAACAAAAGTTGCTGATCAACACTTCTGGTCAACTAATCAACACTTTAAGTCAATAATCTATCAATATAACCTTTGTCAGACACAGGAAGGGAAGAGGAATTTTCCTTAAATTTATAGCTAAATAATATGTGGTCAAATAAAGAGTTTGAGTTGGAGAGTAGAACTTCTGCCCCAATAAATTACATAAGCTTGGTTTTTTTATGCTCATTTTTATGAAAAGTTTTTCAGTAATTAAAAAAAATTGCACTGGCCGGCTTTCTATCACAATATGTTCTATCAGCAACTATGTGAAAAAGTCCTAACTTTCTCAATTTTCTATTGTTCTGCAGTGATTCCTATTTTAAGCCACAACGCTGAGAAAAAAATTGTCCTGGAGCAGATTTAAACATCTATAAGTAACAGTCTGTTAAAAACACTGGGATTTGAGCCACTGTTACTATTGTGCTTTGATAGAACACCACTGTATCAAAATCACAGTGTTTTTACAGGGGCCACAAGCCGATTTCCAACATCCAGAACTTTTTCTTTGACAGGTCTAATAGCAAGTTATGTCCACACTGTGCTACACATCCTTTTCATTTTTTCTTCCTGTCTTCATTATGCCAATAGTCCTCATCTTCTGGTGGTTTACAGCTTAAGTCTAGCACTGGCACCAGTGCTCATGGTGCTTAGAAGGAATCAGCACCTCATAGAAACTCTGTTAAGGGATAACTGGATAGTCAGCTAGCTGGGACAGAACCAGAAATCCTGATGTTTTGAACTCTTTCTTGGATGACGAGTTTGCTTCTGTTCTCAACAAGATAGATTCATTTATCCCAGGCATTCACATCTCTCCTTACCCTGCCATTTGTGGCAAGGTGGAAGCAAATGTCTAGCATACACATTCTTTCCCCAGCTGGATTCAGGTATAAAACTTTCTGACAAGAAATAGTAGTAAAGGGACCAAACCTAGCTCTGAAGATGAACTTAAGGCCCTTGAAATCTGTAGCATGCCAAGACAGCTTTATAATTTTTTTTTGGTTTTAATTTAAACTAAAAAAAAAAACATAGAAGGATGGGCTGCTGAGATCATCTGTCACACCATCTGTGGTTGCCTAGCAGAATTACTCCAGCCTTGAGCTGGAGGAGCTCCCATTTGCAGCACAACTGCAGTTGGGGATTTTATTAATACATCTCTCATTTATATAGCACCTTTCACTCTCAAGGATCCCAAAGTACTTGTTAAAGGATAAAGTTGAGGACTGAAGACGGCTAAAGGAGGAGAAGTTAGAAAATTTCCTCCCTCCTGACCAGTGGCTTCAAAACTTTTTACTAAAGAAAGCATTTATTGCTGAATTTGTAATTCTCTTTCATTCCTCTGAGTGTGGCTCAATGGGAGGTTGTGACCTTCGGGATGTTGTGCAGCCTTGAGCTGATTTGTCCCTGCAGAGACAATTGCAGATATGCCTGGATTTTTCTATTGTGCGTATATGACTGACATGATTTGTAAGCTTTGGTTATACAGCTTTTTATACATACACACATGCATATATATATATATGTATAAACACATGTATTTGTATATATCTAAATACATTTATTTATACATATTTAGAGTACAGAAAATAGCAAGTGGAAGAAACAACTGTGATCAGCTGGCATTCAGGAAAATTAAAAATAAAACATGTGGTGTAACTGGTAGTTTTCAGTCAAGTGGCATTTAAATCCTGCACTGATGCATAACCTGCCCTACTGCTCTGCGAGGTGGGAGGACAGGTGATACGTCAGCTGTGCTGTGCCATGTAACTACAGTAGAAGGGCTGCATTAATGACAGACACAAGAGTTTGGATGAATGTTAACATGCTGCTATTTCCATGCTGAGATGAAGTAGCAGGGCCTGGATTTATCATTAAAAGAGACCCAAGAGGCTCTCACTGAGCCAGCTGCTAAGGCCCTAAAACATATGTCGCACCCTTCAGCTGTTCATCAGTACAAAAGGCTTCCATCTCAAAGCACTTGACCTTGTTAGCCTCAGCGGTGTCAGTGATATTTTCAACAGGAAGACAGCAGATCAAGTATGAGGAAGAGATTCTCTTAAGGGAAGTGTGTGCAGTCCCTGGCAAAATGAATGCAGAATTGTAGCCTGTGGATAATGGCTCCTATTTCTGATGTTTGTGGTTTGTAAAGGAGGCAAACTGCTACTCTTTTTCAAAACAGCGGTAGACAACTGAAAAAGACATATCAATAAAATAAGAAATATGGCAGTCTCAAATAAATTAGCTCACCAGATTCTGAAATTTCCTAGCCTTCATTCACACCCCCCCACACTGGTTTTTGTGTTCTCACTAACTTCAAAGGAAGTGCTGCTTGAGTAAGGGCTGAGTGGGGAGTTCTGAAACCATAGAGAATAACTGTAAGAATTACAGCAGCAGTATCACCCTGACATTTGCAGGTAGCATTAAACGATGGTGCTAGGGTGAGAGTGCTTTAGCAGATGTGATACTGATGCACAGCTCTTAGGAAGGATACTGCATCCTCTCAGGTGCACATGGTTAGTTCTGGTAGTCCCTTCATTCTCTGCATTTCCCAAAAGCACAGTAAAGCATAGCTAATAAGATTTTCCACAATGGAAAGAGTCGCCATTTTTCTGCAAGTCTATCCATTAAGGGCCTCCCCCCACTATAATTTTGTGAGAGTGGTTTGTATATATGAAATTTGTGTGTAAACATATATATTCCTATTTTTCCCTATAACATAGAGAAAAGCCATATAACATAGCTTTTATTACATATTCAAACACACAGCCGCATAACACTAACCTTTAAAATATCCCAAATGAACCATTCCATATTTTAAATATCTGCCTTGGAAGGAGGGAGGTAGACAAAGGATACAAAGCATGAGAAGAAAAAAAAAAGCCATGACAGATGTTAGGTTGCTTAATGCTGTGCCAGAAGGCACTTGGATACTGTGATGCTGAGCACAGTCTGAAACTTCCACATGATATAACTGAGCTAGACCTTCAAAATGATGTATTTCTATTAAAAAATTTAAAAATTGTTAGAATTGGGTTTGTTTTGGTGGGGTTTTTTTTGGGTGGGGGGAGGGTGTTGTTTTAACTTCTTTTCTTGTTGTGGTCTTTTGGGATTGTGTTCTTGTTCAGTGAAATGATGGGAAGTCAGGTGTTTTCCCCAGTGCCTGAAAAGTAAATGTGTGCCCTTTAAGGACTATGGGGCACACACAGCTGCCCTCTTCAGCTCTGAAATAGGGCCTGATTATGGAAAAACATCTTTTTCATGGAAAAACATCTTTTTCACCTGTCACCATCATGTAGCAAATCCATCCAGGAGAGTGCCAGCTAAGTTGATGCATGGGGCATCCCATCACTGGGACAGCTTCTGGGATGATGCTGTGGCTGGGACTTTGGAAGAGGGGGGGTGCTCTTCTCTCCCTGGTTCCTGGAGTTCCAGTGTGGAGCTGCTGGGAAGAGGGAGGCTTGACCAGGACATTTCTGAGTCACAAAAAAACCAAGCTGCAGTGGTTGTTGTTCTGAGTTACATCTTTAAAGGATGTGGGGAGCCCAGGGATGAATTGTCACCAGAACCTGCAGAGTTTCCAGGCTGGATTTTTAGGGCTCCCTAAAAGGCTCTAGGATGGGACTCTCGAAAGAAGCATCGCCAGTGCCCTTTGCTCTTGTCTGCTCTGGCATGTATGCTGCAAACACCCTTGGTCTGGATGCAGGCCAGGGCCAGGTAGAGCAGCACAACCCAAAGAGGAGAGGGATTGCTGCAATGATGTGTCAAACTGCCTGAGTGGCAGGATGACACTGACTCAGCCTCCAACTTTTCCTGGCTCTTGTGCATTTCTTGTGCACGTCTCTCTTCTTGTGAACAAATAGGGAAAGCTACAGGTCTACTCAGTTACACATGCATCCAGCGTGAGAAAGCAGTTTGTCTGATTAGGAGCAAAAGGATTAGACATGAGGCAGCCGTTTCTAACCGGGCACAGCAGATTAAGTATGTAATCCTCTGGCTGCTGAAAACTTCTTTCAACTTCTTCAGCAGAACTCTAGTTCAGCAGCTTTGAGGATGGGGGTGAAGTTATTCGAGAAGCAGTGTTGCAGTTTTCATTGTTTTCTAATGCAAAATCATGCTATAATGGATACTTGAAAAGAATGTGAACATATACTTTGATAGTTAATACAGAAAGCAGATACAATTTTTGGCGGGATAATTTAATGTATCTTCTACCTTTTTCTTTCATAGAAAAGTGATTTAATGATGTGTGAAGTCTGACAAGTAAATCTCTTTAATGGTTCTCACCACAATGAACATTGAAAATAGCTCTTTTTCATACAATACAATTATGTATTAGATAACAGCTGGGAACTGATAACGTGGAAGAGATCAATTCTGCAAGCCGCAGAGCACCTGCATTTCTCATTGAAGTTGATAGAAGTTGGAAGCACTCAGTGCTTCAGAAGATGTTTCCAGTACCCTCCAGGATTGATTTTACAAAAGAATTTGTTTCTTGAGCTGCAATTTAGTTATTGTTATGTTAACGCCTCAATCTTTTGACGCAAAGTAGCTGCAAAAGGAAGAAAAGTAACTTGAGCAAAGATCACTCTGCCAGTGATTAAAATATGTTATGGTATCAATGTGAGTATTGTTCAAGAAAGAATATATTCCATAAAAATATGGCTTAATAAATAATAATAAATTCAAATAATACATCAGATATGCATGTAGCAGGCAGCAGTAGTGTTCTTAAACATAACATGAAGTTTCTAAAAGAAATAATTTATAGTATTAGAAAATTCAGGCCACTAAAGCCAAATACAATTATTGCTTCTAGTAGGTAAAGTTTATCCTATTTAGGTGATAGACTGTGAAATGAGAGTAATTATAATCACAAATATATTTTAAGTAGTTGTAGAAATTTAGACATATGGTATGTGTATGAAAAAAGTCTCCTACCTCAGATCAAATAAGGTTTTTTTATACTGAAAAGCAAACATTTAACCAGAGAAAGGAGAAAAAAAAACGTAAGAACATGTAACTGTACACAGAAACAAATGTCTGCCTTGAAGCACAGCTAGACATATTTGAAGTAGAAGGTATTATTTACATAGTAGCACTACCTAGGACAAGGAGAACTAATGTCAAAAATTATGAGGTACTGACAACCTTCTTCGACTCCTGTCAGTGTCTGAAGTCCAGAGTCATCACACTTCAGTGTGCAACTTCAGGGCTGTCCCAGCTCAGCTGCCTGGGGAATGAAATTAAAACTGCATTCTGTGTTTAGTGGCTATGTAAGTACTTTTTTAAGGATTTCAAGTCAGAATAAAATTATTTTTGCTACCTGAACCTGTCAATAGAGCTTGCAAACTTTTTTCGTGCTTCATTTCTATTGAAATGAGAACAAACTGAGGAACACAAAACAGGAGGATGAGAGTAGTGATGGCACTGGATGCTTGCTTTTGTTTCATTTGGCTGTGGACAGTGAGCAGGTAGCACTGTCCCCCTGGGCTCCTGTGCCTGCCTCCCTCCTGGGGATCTCACACTGGAAAAAGAAGAAGGAAGGCCAGGGGAGGCTGCATCCTCACTGTGGATAGAGGTCCAGCTTGGGAGCATAAACATACCCTCTATCAGACTTAGCTCTCCCCTTTCTGCAGAGTTGCTTTCTTTCAGCTTTGCTGCAGCCCTGGGGTCTTGAACCAGCCCCAGCTGGATTTTCAGGTCCTAGAAGTAGAGAATAGATTGAATTTTGCTGCAACACGCCAAAACATTCCTCCACTAGCTCTTCTCCTTGGTTGGGTAAGAGCATCTACCCTATCATGCCATGCCATGCCACGCCATGCCACGCCATGCCACGCCATGCTATGCCATGCCACGCCACGCCATGCCATGCTGTCAGTCCCTCAGGTGGCTCAGAAAGAGAGAAACTGCTCTTCAAGAGGGATGAGAAGTGCATACTTCAGGTTGGTAGGAAAATAGACAAAAATATCCTTCACGAGCATGTACTATCCCAGGAAAAACTCTGTTGGCTATGCTGTACCCTTTGTTTTCTTTTGGGTGCTGCATTGAATGGGAAGAGGTAGGGGAAGGCTTCTGGGATTTAGAAATCTTCCAGTGATTGCTTTGAAAGGGAGACATGGATGGGTTCCTGTCTCCCTGTTTCTTGCAGTGTACCCAGCTGAAGAATAAAATGTTAACTTGACTGTGGAGAGAAGTGTCTGTCTAGAGTTCCTCTAGGAGACATTAAATATTAGACAGTAAACCTACATCCACTATTTTTGTCCTATTTGGTCTTCAATAGAGGGATATAAGTGATGGAAAAAATAGAAATATTTGTCATTTTGTTTGAATAAACTCTCAGTATATCTAATTTCTACTCATTGCAGGATCTGGAAATCCTTACAGATAGTAACGACACAATCTTAACGTGCTATAAGTTTAAAAAGCAAATCCCTAATTAGATGCTTTTTTCTTCTTTAGAAGAAAGAGTGGGTAAATAGACCAAGGCAATACTTTGCAGTGCTTGAAAGTGATTGACGCTCTATATTCATTGCTTCTTGTTACTACAGATTCTTCTGTGTCCTTACTTTCCATTGCAGGAATAACTTCCTTACTCCTACCATCTGCCTGACATCATATGCATATTTAAGGTGTTTTAGTTTTGCATCAGTTGTACTGCTTGCTTGTATTAATTGTGGTCCTTACTTTCAGTAAGCGGGACAGCAGAACTACTGCAATTCCTTCCCAGTGGCAGATGACCCACCAGGACAATATTTACACTTGTGAGCCCTCTAGGACCACTGACCTTCAGCTTTGGCCTCATTTCTGATAGAAAAAAAGGAGTTTTTCTGGTGTGTTTTGCCAGCTCTGGTGTGTCTGTGTGCTGAGGCGGCATTGCACCTCAACACACATGCTATTTCTTCACCTGTATAGCATGTTATGGAAGCAGTAAGTGAATTTATATATGTTGCAGTTGTCTTTACTTTTTGACACACACTTGCTTTTCTAGTGGTACAAAACCTGAAGAGCTAAAACTTTTCTTTTATTTTCTGACTTCTTAATTCTTGTGTGCATTTTGTCAAGCGCCCTATCTTTTACTTGGCTCCTACATGCTGACACAGCACCGGTTTTCTTGTCTAATTTTATAAACTGTTCAGCCGTGCCATTATTCACTGTTTTCTTTTAATGATGTATTCTTGTTAACCTCTTTATCCTTTCAAAGTTGCAGATTGTGATTGACATGCAGTATTAATTAAGGCATATAATTTATGACATTGGAGCTTGAAATTAATAAGTGACAATACAATTACATGGTTTGCCTAATTGTCCCTCAGTAATATAAAGATTGACACTTACCACAGCATTCAAAGTTAAAAGCTCTCAAACAGATAGTACAGCTGAATGTAATCACCAGCAAATCTAAAGTAAAAAGATCCATTGTAAGGGGTAGGCTGTTGGGAAAAAAATTCATCTGTGGCCTTGTTTTATTAAATAAATGAATTTATGTGTATGTGTCAATCTCAGAATTAAATTCAAAGTGTAATTTTTTCCATGACTTTTAATTGCAAATAACTTTTTTCTTAACATTTTTAATTTTTCATTAATTGAAAATGAACTTTTCTTCTTCATTGAGATTTCCCTTTCAAATTTCTACTCTCAAAGTCCCAATATGTTCAACAGTAACTCTTGTTATTGTTGGTCCTATCCACATCACTGCAGTTTTCTTCACACCTCCGTACAGTCATTTAAATATTGGCAGCTTACTGTTTATGAGAACACCACTCTTTTTTTAATAGCCTACATTATGGTCCTTTAATTGCTGAAGAATATGAGATGTGCTATTTGGGTACTATTCTCAGTAGAATTGGGACTTT
The DNA here is from genome assembly GCA_024734555.1 of Trochalopteron elliotii. Taxonomy (NCBI): domain Eukaryota; kingdom Metazoa; phylum Chordata; class Aves; order Passeriformes; family Leiothrichidae; genus Trochalopteron; species Trochalopteron elliotii. The sequence goes on from JANPWX010000049.1 coordinate 8,755,161, forward strand.
GAAATGTAATTTCCAATGGCATCCTTTTCTTTAACAGCAAGCATTCCCTTGAGATCAAAATCTTTGTCATCTGATCACCTGACACTGTGATAGTGGCCATTAAATTTTGACTAATTTTCTGAAAAGTATAAGCACATGCCATGTGTAGATGAAACTTTCAGGTCATTTTACAGTTTTGTGTTAAGGATATCCCTAGCTTTGTGTTATGTCAAAGAAACTGGTGACCTGCAGTATATACTTCCATTTTTGACTTTTCAACATTAACTCCTAGAGATAAGAATATTAAGAATATAAGAACTATTTTAGTCAGAATGCTTTTAGACAAAATTATTCATGTAAACAAAATACTGTTATTGGAATTTTATTTTACTGCCAAATATCAGAAAAAGTACCTCAAATGAGGAAAGAGCCAAAGTGACTTCCCATTTTTTTTTAGATGAACTTTAAACACACTTTGAAATAGACTGCTTAGAGCAAGATCCACCAAGATCCATTACCTTGATGAATTTGGACATAAAAATCATGAAAAGAGAAAAGCAGATTGAAAAATCTTACACTGTAGATCTGCCTATTTTGCTATAAGCTTTTACTCTGAAGTGGTAGAGCACAAATTATAGATACCTCACATATGAATCTGTGCAAGCCCTGGGGAATTAAGGTAGTGAGTGAAAGAAAGCAGTGATGATGGCTGAGCTGTGCTCCCCACACTTTTAGTGCAGGTGGATAACACGAAGGTACAAAGTGATAGGTGATTCCATGACCTTGTAAAATGCTGCACTGCAACACAATGAGCACAGGGACATGCATGGCTCTGGTGTCCTGTGGGAAGGTCCATGCTGCCACATCACTGCCAGGCTAGCGGTCTTCTTGCAAAACAGAAAATTGGGTCATTATGCCCCAGCCCCTCGAAAATGATGCTATTCCCCTGGAACTGTGATTCTCTGAAATAAGTTGGAAGTGTGGAAAGGCTTGCTGTCCACTAGTTTTGCTTTTTTGAAATTACCCTTTAGCTGTATTCCTTGCAGATAAGCTAAGGAAAAATACCTCCTTAAGAAAAGCTGGTCTTCCTCGATGACATATCTTGATATCTAAGGAAAACACTGAACATTATATTTGATTTGAAAGCAAATAACATTTGTGAGATGTAATGAAAGAGTAATATGAAACAGAAGAATATCATTCCCTGTGATGATATTCTTCTTATTCCCTAAAATACTTTAGAATGAATTTTAAGAACTTGATTTTCAGTAGTCCCTTTAATGCATTAATGGTTTGAAGCAGCACTCAGTGAGAGATTTAACTAACAGTCATTTGGAAAATCAGAGTCTAAATTACCAGGTAAAACTGGTGTACAGAAAGCTGGATCTTTTGTTAAATTTACTGAAATCTTTCTTTTTATAGCATATTTGTAACCATGTTGGTGTTTGTTTTTGAAATCTGTCAGGAGCAACCAAAGGTAAAATGGGAGGTAAAATTGCCAAACAAGTAATCTAGAAACTTAGAAGTCCTAGGAATAAAAGCCAACATAGAGTTATAGAATTATAGAATATGCTAGGGTGGGAGGGACCCGCAAGGAATACTCAAGTCCAGCTCCAGGACCTACAGTGTACCTGAGTACATTGTCCAAAGGCTTCTTGAGCCCTGGCAGGCTTGATGCTTGATGCTCTGAGAAGCCTGATCCAGTGTCCTCTGGGTAAACAAGCTTTTCTTAAAATCCAGCATAAACCTCACCTGACACAGCTTCATGCCATAATGACGTAGCTTGAACCAAATATCTCAATAATTTTTGTACTTTTTTGGGGGGGTGATGTGTGGAATGTCAGAAAAGTGAGCCAAATTTAAGTTGCAGAAGAATTTTTGAAGAATTCAGCATGCCCATATCTTTATGCACTGTATCATTCTGCTCCAGACTGACAGCCCAGCAGAAGGTAATTGCAGGGCTCAGAGTTTGGACTGGAGACAAGGCACAGTTGAGCTGCCTGTGAATAGCACTACACATCTCAATAAATAATTCTTGATTTCATTGTCATTTCACTGCAGTAGTTAAGGAAGGGTGACTCGGTTAAAACAAATGCAGATTGATTTGTCAAGCAACATGCTTCAACCTTGGGTGCCTATGCATTATGATCAATAATGTTTTGCTTTCTCTGTCCCCTCAAAGAGAATGTGCCTCCAGTTGAAGGGAATACGATTCTCTTCTGCCAGTGACATTTTATAACTGTGGAAGCCCATTTCTGGGAAGCCTTTTTGTTTGATGTTGGCACAGAAATAAAATTCATCAGACATGCAAGATGTGAATGGTCATGTGCATAGACCCGTTCTTTTATAATAGAAAGAGCAGAGATCGATAAAGCTCAGAAGAAGGAAACAGCTGTAAGCAGCCTTGTACTGGGGGTGTAATCCTGATGAATAATGTTGCTGTCATAACAGCAGGGATAATTTAATGCTGACACTTAGCAGCATGATAAATAGCTTGTCAGACATAGGCAGTGACAGAGTCAAGTGAAACTGCCCATGACAAGTTCTGAAATATTAATCTTCTACTAGACTGTGACTGTGCTGAAGGGGCAGCAGCCTACAGAAGACATGGAGGGGAGACACTTTGTAATATAAACAAATGTACTTTAGGACAAAATGCTTTTATTGTGCAGAGAAATTTTCCTTTACAAGGACTATTATTTATACTATTTTTGTACAGGGCTCTGAACATTTATGCTTCACAACAGTGTGTTTTATTTTTCCAGCACATACTCTGATAGAATTCCTCTGAAATATTTTTCTTCTTATTGGTAAGAGGAATTTGTGTTGTTTTTGGGAGAAATATTAAATGAAAATTTATTCTCTTTTTCTATTTTTTTCCCACTATCCCATACACCCGTCTTCTGAGGATTTTTCCAATTTATGTAGGATCATTCTTTATGTGAATGTCACATAAGCAACGTGGCAGGGTTCCCTGTGCCAAACACCAATTGATTTATGAACTGCTTCTCCATTAGAGATGACCTAGAATGATGGTGGATGTAACAGGCACTTGATATTCAAACCAGATGATTTTTTAGGTGTGATTTGCTTAATAAAGTACTCTGCTATTTTGATCTTCAGGGAGATAGAGTTGTCAACATACCACTCTGAAAATTATGTATCAGAGACTTTTGCATCCCTTTTGAATACTATTTTGATTACCAAGGCTCCTCATGACAGACAAATGTTCTGCCTTCATTCAAGATCAGGGCTGAAATCGATAAAATCTGAGAGGCTATGATGGACATGCACTTCCTGAAAACAATGGCAGAACACAGCACGCCAAGTAATAATGTTCGAGATATTGTGCATCATCTTAGAGAGGTGCAAGAGGTGCCACTTCAATGCTAGCTAGCAAAGGTGCAGTGGTAACAGTAGTGAGAAATATTTTCTAATGTTCACCAGTTTGCCATAATAGTTATCATATGTCCATGGTTACAATCTAAAAGGTGATTTACCCCATTATAAAGATACAGGGCTTAATTGTGGCAAATGTGTATTTTTGTCTTTAAGTTAATAGTACTCTAGTTTCTGTCTTGAAGAGACTGTAAATTGAGCTGCCAGTGGAACATTGGCTCAAGGTCTTATTTATTCATTGATACAGTGTAGATGGAGTGAGAATGCTGCATGTTTGGCTCCACAGCCAGCACAGTACCTAAAAGTCTCTGTGTGCACCCTGACAACTTATTGCCTTATCAACATTGAAGAAAAGTGTTTGAACAAGGTCTGAAGTGGCTGAAGGAATGCCAATGTTTTCTGTGGTTTCATTCTCCAACATGTGCATTGGTCAAAGTGCCAAGTCATGCTGTGCCGAAATCCCAAAGGGAACGAGTACAGTTACGTGAAAGACCATGGGCAGTTGTTTGTTAGAGGCAAGGTGAAGTCTGCAAAGAGTTGAATTACAGTTCTTAGTGTAAGAACCACTTCTTTCAGTTCAAGGAAGTATGATGAATACAGATTACAGCAGAGCAGATTTCAGAGCAAGTCAAATGAAATGGGATTCTACCTTGGACCAGAGGGGCCCCAGGCTATTTTGATGCTCTGTGGGGAAAGCAGGGATTGTGTTCTGGTTCTGAAAGCACCACAGTATGTTTGAGAAATACAGATCTCCTGGTACCTATATTTTTTGAACTTGGTTTGTATATTAAGTATGTATAATATCCTAATAATTCTATGCTTTAGGGTCTAACTCAGCCCGTTGGTACTGATAGGCAATTAATGTACCCAGGTGAAACATATTCTGAAATTATCATAGCAGGATACGTGTGCTTGCCTTTTATGCAGCTGCTTTTGTCTCCAGTGGTGGAAAGGTGACCTGTTTTGGGGTCAGCTCCAGTATTAGGAGGAAGTTAGTTATACTCAGCAGTCACTGTTATAAGCACAGTATGATGTGACTTACTTCTTCTTCTTGACTTTAAGCAGTGTTTTTTCTGTAAATGCACACAAACTTAAAAAAGAGGTTCAGTAGAAAAATTCATCTAATGATTCCAAGAGAAGTTTAAAATTTTGCTAAAAAGAATGATAAATATAGCTTTGTACTCTTCTGAGGTATCAAGTTTTCTACATGTAATACAAATGTACCATATTAATTCAATTAACATTTTCTGTCATTTTTTATATAATACTTTAATCTAAATCTTACTGTGTTGAGTTTGGGGATTTTCAGTCATTTTCCATGTATTTTGTTTTGGTTATAATTTTGGTGTTAGTGTTTCATTAATACTTTTGAAGTGCACAACAAAAAGAAATGTTTGGTAAACAAATTTTCAGCAGATAGATCCAGGAATCTTATTCATTCTCAAGGAGCAGAAGCCAGCTGAAACCAGCTGAATTTTCATGGAGTTTTTAGTGCTGTCTATTACAGGGTCATGAAAAAAATATTTGCCAAAGCTTAGGGCTAATGAGAATTAATAGTGTTTGTCTCTGGTTTGATAGTTTCTCTGTACATCTGAATTATTCCTTTTGTGATAATAAAGATTTAGCATAATTGGTGATAAGACTGATATTCAGTTTGCTTTCTTTTAAAATATTAAATGCATTTGAAGTAAAAAAAAAATAAAAATGTTCAAATTAGTTATTTTTTTCTGAAGGAAGAACCCAGCTATTTTCAAGAACCCCTCTTTAGTTTCTTACAACGTAGTAGTAACACTTTGAAATTTGGTGTAACAGAAACCACTTGAAGTTATTTTGGGGTTTTTTTCTGAAAGTAAAAGGAGGGAAAAATTAGTAAGTAAGATTCTGAGTGACATGAACCTGATGAATCTTCATGTATCAAACCTAAGACAATTTTTGTGTTGTATTACCAGCTTAGAGGGATTTATTTGTCATCTCAGATTCAAACAACCATTGAAGTCCCTCTGCTCTCCTCCTCTAAGTAGTAAGAGATATAAAATAGTAGAAAAATGAATGGAACTTCTTCTATTTTGGGAATGACATTTCCCATTCACTTTGCATGGTAAACCAGGTAGAGGTAAAATGAATTGTTTTGCCAGAAACATCAAAATGTGGATGTGGAGTTCAAAAGGCCACATTAACGTATTCATGTGGGATGTGAGTCAATGAAATCTGAATTTCTTCCTTGCTTTAATTAGCAGAATATAAGGAAGATTTGTCTCTTTTTGACCAGTAATGGATGAATAATTTGTGTTTCCTTTTGATCAATAATTCCATCTTTTACACAAGAAACCTCCCAAACTGAAGTTTTTCAAAGCCAATGCCTTTCTGTGAAGGGATGTGACTTTGAGGAAGAGTTTTTCACCAGATCAGTTAAGCAGGAAATAAGTAATTACATGTAATGCATATTTAATAAAGCAATTTTTCAGCTTCTTTGTGTCTACTAAGCTCTTCCTCTCATGAAGTTAAAAACTGAGTTGTTGAGACTAACTGGAACTAAAGGAAAGAGGAATTGATATAATAAAATTATAATTTTAATGATGCATGGCAGATGCATAGCAGGGAGGATTTTTCAAAAGGTACAAAAACTGAACTTGCTTCAAACCTGGAGAATAAAAATAATTGGGTCCATGTTAGGGGTGAATACTCTTTCATCTGAACTCTGCTTAGTTTGATATAGCTGCCTGTGGGACAGAAATCGTGCATAGACAAAAATCTCTGTGAGATTATATGTGTACTATATTTTCCTCTTGATTTTTTTTACATACTTCTTAAATTCACAAAAGAATTGATGTTGGCCAGTGACAACTCTTACTGGGAAATCTGCCTTATCCTTGAGGGGTCCTAACATTGTGGGGCTCTTATTAAAGGAATTCTCACTATTAATATCGAACTATATTTTTGCATTGTTTTACCAAACTCTGATTCACCTACTCTGTGATGGCTCCATTAGTTTATCTAATAGCTGTCACATACTACCAAAAGTAGCAATAGAATGTCTTTAAACAAAGCGAAACAAATTGTTATTTTTACATTCATTCTTTGTTGCGTTGACTCCTTGGAAAGTTAAAAAAAATCAAAATAATTTATCTTATCAGAAATATTAAAGCCCCGCCAAATTTTTGAATTATAAAAACTACTTGAATAAATTATTTATTAGTTTAGAAGAATTGTCATGTTTTACATTTGAATATCGTGAAAATCCTGTTCCATGAATGCTGGGATAAATGCCATCTGGTCTCTTGGATCATCCCAGCTGAAAATAATGTGTACTTCTTGCCATCAGTCAAAACTTCACATTCATTAACTAATTAAAAAGAAAAAAAGAAACAAACTCCATTTTGCCAACATCATGGTTTTTTCCAGTGAATGAAAGCCAGCAGTGTATCCCTTTTAGCATTAGTTTATGGCTATTCTAATGATAGTGGTTGTTTTGCTTAGTGGAGCTCATTTATCTTTGTGTTCTGTGCCACGTTATGGGGAAGAGATGTGTAATATTCTGGAACTATACAGCTGTCAACTTTCTGGGCTTTTCTTTGTAAACAACTTGATTAAATGAAATGTCATTAGGAACACTTTTGCTAGGCTTTTGCTTTCCTGTAAGGCTTGATACGTTTGTTGGCAATTTCTCATCTGGGCCTCTCCCCCAAATGATAGCTTTGGAAAAATAGGTACTATGGCATTTTGTATAACAGGAAATAAATAATAAAGTTGAGAAGAGCTATTTAATTAGGGTGAGCCACACCTGTTACCTATCTGCATCTCCTCAGCTTTGCATTAAAATGTTAATTGAGCACAGCTGCAGGATGGGCCCTATCCTCCTGGTTTGGAGTGTCCTTGACACTAATGTCAATTAGTACAGTTGAGCTAGGAGGCAGAACTGCTTTTCCCTCACACATCCCCTCCTTTTTCCACCACTGATGTGGAAGCAGGACTTTAATCATAATGTCAGCTGTACAATTTTTAGAAATTTAATATTGTAATTTGTGTGTAGATCTTTATTTTGTGCCATTATATGAGCACGATAAAAATGTAAACAGCAGATTTCAGAGTTTAAAAAATTAGCATAAATGTACTAAGATACCTCCCACACATTCCATACCTATCAGTTCTTATTTTCCTTCCCTTTCTCCATACCACTCTTTGTAGGAGACTCCTGGGAACGAGTCAGAACACATAGCCAGCCACTGGGGAAAGGAAAGAGCCCCTCAGCAGTTGTTGTTTTGGTGGCCAGGACGTTTCATGCTGCCTGAAGCCTCCTCTTCATCTCAGCCACAGTTACCTCCTTCTCTGACAAGAAGTCCCTTGTGTCCCTCACTGCTTATCCCCCTCCAGCCCCTTGCCCCAAGTGCTGAACAATCTGCTCTCCCAGCAGGAGCGAGTCACACAGCAGCAGAATAGTCAATATTTATGTTGAGAGAACTGTACTTTTATAAAGCATTGTGGGAAAAAAGCTGTAATAAGGATGTTTAGACACAGCACATAAGGTACACAAATCTAACTTAATTTAGTTTTTGCAGGTATGATTTTACTGTTTAAATATAAGACTTACTGACATTTGTGACAGACCAACTTATAAAAGACTAACAGTGTATGCATCTGTTTCTCCGTCCCACCCCCACTTCTCTGAATGAAATTGCAGCTGGTGTGGACATCATCTCAGTGTAGTCTTTAAGGAATGCTGGGAAAAGGCATAGATGATCCTTTTAAGATAATAAATTTTCAGTTGGTTCACGTTGAAATGATTTGACAAGGACAGCATGCTTTGTCTCTGCTTAGAAAGATTGGAACCTGAGTACAGAAAGCTAAATTGATTTGATTTTGAACTTCCTTATCTGAAAATGTTTAGAAATAGGAAATTTTTTATTATTTATTACTTGAAAGCCATCAATTCTCCTGTTGACAAAAATGAAATAGCAGTACATAGCTGTTAACCCCATGTTCTGTCAACTTGTAAATACAAGCATTATAGAACTTCACATGCAGGAAATTTATTTTATCCATTTATACTGTGACATCTATGCAAGAAGAATAGATTTAAACAAAGGACCAATTTATTGTCTGATGCTCTTCAGTATGATGCTCATGCTTTTCTAGTGGCAGCAGATTTACAGGTTCATAAGGCCTTTCACAGAAAGTCCTCTCAACAGGTTTTCAGAGATACTGACTTTCTCAGATCTGTCTTTCAAGAGTACCACAAAAGTTTATCCAATGTACAGCAAG
>JANPWX010000049.1:8768797-8801297 GCA_024734555.1 Trochalopteron elliotii
CAGTTTCCCTTTTCAGAGTGATGAAAGAAAAATCTGAACCTTTTAATAAGAAAGATTTAGGGACCAGTAATAGAATGCATCAGAAAAGAGGTTATCATTTTGCAGTCATTATCCTGTGTGGATAAGTTAGGAAATTTTTAATTAGATTCTATTTTTTTTCTAGTCAAATTTCAGTAGTAAAATAGTCAAATCATTTTGGTTGTGCTTAGCCTTACCTGAGTTTCATTTACATCCTTCTAAAGCTGGAAAAAATCCCTTCTGTAATGAAGTATCCCAAAGACAATTATTTACTTTTTCCATGGGATGTTCCCCCACACTCCTCCCAGTCCTGTTCATTGCCTGGTCATGTTGATGTCTTGGTAAAACTTAAGGCATCAGCTGGGAACATCCTTGTCCATCTACATGGTGTTAGATAGGACTAAACCATTCTGGTCATCTCCTCACTGATGCTGGTACCGTGAGTCTGTCAAGTTAACATAGAAGATTAGTTCAAATAGGTTTGGGTTTGATTTTTTTTTTCTTTCTATTTTTTTCTTTTTTTTTTCTTTCTTTTCAAGCATGAGTAGGAATTCTAAGAAACATAATTTGGAGATTAGAAAAATGAATGGCTGAGGGTAATGTTATTAAAAATTCATGCAAAACTGCCCCAGTTTAGAATATAAATTAATAGTACCTTTGTAGATGACATTAAACTCCTTCAGTGCACCACCACCTATAAACAAACCATCCTGTATACATCCAATCTTTGGGAGACTTAGGTGGTTCACTAGGCTCTGCACAGGCTGTGATGATGTGTACGGTGAGATCTACAGAGCTGCATTTGATATACATTGTGAGAATATGTATGGCTTGCAACTACTAAACTTTATGGTGTGCCAAAAGGCAATTTTTATTTTTTTAAATTGAGACATCTGTAAAAAAAGGAAAGTTCTTCTATTTTTAGATTTTTTTGGAAAGGTTTTCTGTGTTTTTTTCTAAAAAGTGTTACCAAGATAAAAACATTAATAGTGGGCTTGATGACTAAATCAGAGGCTACAGATCCACCTATTTCAAACAAGTTTTCATGATTTTTCTTGAAAAAAATCTTATATTAAGACTTTTAAAATGTGAAGCATTACCTGCTCTTAACTATTTTTAAATATAGTAATAAAAAATAAAGTTTTTTAAAATTTTTCAACTTCATGTGTTTATTTCCATGGCCTTGTCAAGACTGAAGGAGTATATTTCTTCTATGAGAAGAAAGAAAAATGCTTATTAATACAAATCTTAGAGTCAAATGTTCAGAATGATTTCACTTTTTAAGAGAAACATTCTTTGTGATTACAATAATTCTGGAAAGGATTCTATGAACTGCTGCACTTATATCTGCTATTCTTCTCTGGCCTATTTACCTTCCTTGAAATCATTTTACATACCTAACTGACATCATAACCGGAGAAAAGTCTGTTGAAAAACTTTAACTTTTGCAACCTTTCTTGCCCCATGTCTGTGCTCTTATAATGTGTCCTCTCTGATATTATGCACACATACAAAATGTGGAAAAGCTGTGGGTCTTAACACTTATGTTTTTCAGTTAAGCCATACTTTATTATGACCAAGATTATGAAAAAATGAACAGAAGTATTTTGTTTGGGGTGGGGTTTTTTTGTTTGGTTTCGAGGGTTTTTTGTGTGTGTGTGGGTTTTTTTTTGCTTGGGGTTTTTATTTTATTTTTTATCCATTGATTCTGTAATCTCTAGTGAGCTGTACTGTGAACTGTAATGTTTTTTGTTACTTTTTAATGCAAACTCTTTGGATATATTTGTGTCTCCTAGTTATGGCTTGTAATAGCTAAATACAAATCTTGATTTTTACATTCTTTGTATATGTCTGGTAGAAAGACATCTTCTCTTGGGTTGATATAAAGATCTTAATACTCTGGGGTCAATAATAAGATTTTTATTCTCAAATGTCTCCCTTGAATGGAGGCTTGTGAAAATGTCTGGCTGAAATGGCTTTATGGTGCAAGATTGTGATGTCTATTTAACAGGGCTTTCTTCCTAAAATCTGCCTTCACCTTTAAGCCAAGTAACCACAATTTAGTGTAAGCTTCATATAGAAAACTGCAATATATCAGTCTAGGGGCCTAAATGCAACTATTAATATTGCTGGTGTGAAATATGCCAACAATTCTGAGAAGAAGGTAATGTTTATCATTTTCATTTTCAATACATCCATTTGCTTGCTTTTCACTCTTATACCCTGATTTGTCTCAGAGTTCCTTGGACTGGCTCCTGGGGGATCTGTCTAGCTCAAGTAAAATTCTGCTGAAAGCACAGCGTGGTTAGGACTAATGGGTCTGTTCCTGATGGGATAGCACTACCTTGCACTCATGCCAAACTCTTTTTTATCCAGTTGTTCCTGCACTTCCCTTCCACACCTGATGAGAGGACCATCGAGTCAAAATAAGGAGTTTGTCTGAAGAGCCATGGGCTTGCTGTGTGCAAGGGGAATGCTTTATCTGGTACTGAAACAGGATTATTGCATTTGAGGGTCTCTGAGAATACCTGCTTAATGGTAGTGATCTCGAAACCTTGCCAGTTAGTCCTGTGTCAGGTTAATATGCAGGCCCATAGGAGGTTCTTCAAGATTTCCGAAGGGACATCTGTCTGACATTCTTTGATCTCTGATCTCTTATATCCCCTCTTTATAGTTATCTGGGTCAGTCATTACTTTCTCCAAGCCACACACTGAGAACATGACACTTCCACATTTCCCAGCCTCTAGATACAAGGAAGAGAATTTGTACTACTCTGAGCTCCAGTCTACCTGACTTTTCTTGGAGGCCACCATGGATTGCAGGGATGATACAATGGAACGTTGATTTTTGGCAAAAGAAATATGTAACAATTTCCCTTACAACATTTGTAAATGGTGTGATGTAGGATCAAGTTCTCCTGACTGTCAGTTATTTTAAACTATTTATTCTGCAGTAATCCTGGTGGATTCCCTTGGGGACTTCAGAATTCATGGCATGGTATAGTGGGTGCATGGTGATAGAAAGGTGACAAATACATACAGGATATCCTTCGTATTTTAAAGACTTGAACTTCACAAAAATTGATACTTTTTTCCCAGCCAGTTTATGCAGTTCCTCATGATCAAAACCCAGTAAAAAGAAAATGCACGTATGCTTTATACTACCCATCCAATTACTCTGGGTGGAGTTCTCTCTCTGTGTATGTTCTGAAGAGTCCTAAAACAAATTACCCTGTGATATTGTTTCACATGCAATAGTTTTGTACCATTGAAGCAAAGCAAACTGTAAATTGCAAAACAAAGAATAAAACCATAATTACTGCTTTCATTTATTCATACCATATTAATGTAATATAATTATCTGGCAGGCAGGATTTTATGAATACTCAACAGAAAACCACCAAATGGTTGTTCTAATGAACACATAAAAACGAACACTTTAAAGCAGTAAATCACATTCTGTTACTTTTACAGTGACAAATGCCTTTGAACTTTATAATTGGAAATAATGTATTTTGGCACCCTGTAAAAGGCTCTTCAGAGTACTATTGTGCTTGGAAGTATTTCAAAATGGACAGAAGTGGCAATGGGATACCTTAGGAATTCTTATGGAGATTTTTGCAATGCGCCTGTACAGGGCAATATATTTTTTCATATGCATTCTGGCCTCCTAAAGGGTTCTTAAGGAACTGGGATCTTAAATAAGGCTTTAGGCTTGGATTATATACAAATCATAGTAAATGGAGCTGTTTGAAAGCACAGTGAAACCACAAAACCACAAATTTTTTTGAAAGTTATCCAGGATTAAAATTTTCCATAGGGACTTAAAGAGCACAGTTACCCATCTCAAACATTGTTAAGGCCACAGAAGGACTTTGCCATGAAATAAGCGCATAGTGGAGCGACATGGTGATGCTAATTCCAGGCCTGGTGGAGGAAAGACCTGGGTAGCACATCCTGAGTAAGGAGCACATCCAGACAAAAAATCCCCACGGTGGCAAACTGTGTGAAGCAGTGACTGACACATATCACTGGTCAAACAAAGACCACTGCAGGTTCTAGGGCAGATGACATCTGTGACCACCAACAACCACTCCCCTAAATAGGCCTCTGTGGATACCTGGAACCCGGACTGTAAGTTAGGCCTCTATAACAGGCATTTTTGTCTGGGTGTTATCTCCGACATCGAGAGACGCTAACAAAGCTGGTGGAGAAGAATGTATCACTAAAAATGGGCACAAAGAACGCAGGAGAAGGAAAGCCAACTCAGCAACTGTACTGAAATCAGTTTGGACTGAGCAAAATGTGATTTTGACAGGGGCCCACAGACCCAAGGAACTCAGCAACTCAAAAGACAGAGCACGGGACTAATTAGAGAGGGACTCATTTCACCAATAAGAATGAGAGAATTGTGTAGTGAATGAGCATTAATTCCTCTGTTTGCTAAAATGTGTAAATAGTGAAAAGTTCTGGATGACCTCAGAAACTCCACCATTGAGAAGCCCAAGATGAAAAAGGACCAATAGGACACTGCTGGATCTGTGGGTGATGACTATCTTTGACTATCTTCTGCTGTATTTCTGTCCCTCTGTCTCTGTCTTCCTCTCTTGGAGAGGCCTGACCACCCCCATAAAAAAAAAAAAAAGGAGAAAAAGGCTATCTTGAGCTTCCTGATATCATGTATTATTTAATATTATTTACATAAACACTTTACTAATTGTCACCATCTTTACATAGCCCTAAAAGCCTTTTAAAGTACACAATATGAAATAAAGTCACAATCCTTACTGGCAGAGTTGATTTTAAAGAGCACACATAGTGAGAAAGAAAGAAATCAATCAAAACAAATTTGTGAAGTTCAAGGCATAACTTATCTTCCTTCTCTGGAAGTTCCTTTTTTTGTCCCATCAAAATGATGAGCAGACTGTTGGTACAGGATATACTAGAGCAGTGGCCTGATCTAAGGTAGGGAAACTACATCATATTTAACCTATTTCTTCTCCAGAACTGATGGTTAGAAGACAACCTATTGATCTAAAAATTTTTGTATTTTGTTCTAAATGTCCTTTATCCTCCATCTTTAGGGAAAATTCTGTATTAAAAACCACCTTGATTCTGAATTGTTTCTGTGTTACACAGGGACTTTCTGGAATAAAAAAATGACATAAAAACATGCAATGCTTGTGCACTGAGTTGCTGGTGACCAGACTGTGACATCCTGTACTGTGTCTCTGTATAGATGTTGTATCAAACATGGAGGGGAATCTCTTATGCTAAGGAAATAATGTTCTAAAGCTGCCTTCAAAGTTTTCAATCTAAACTACAGGGGAAAAAAATACTGACACTCAAGCTTTTATTGGCAAAAAAGATCTCGTTTTTTTCTGTAATCAAATATGCTAACCAATGCTAATCTTGTAGCCCCTTAGGAAAAAGAAACCCAAACCCCTGAGTGTATAGTGGAATCTATCCTTTAAATAAAGATCACATGTCAAAAGTGCACAACTAGATGCAAAACAATGTGGTTAGGTGTCTCTGTAAAAAACAGAAATTATCTTCTCTCAAACAGCTTTAATATAAGCCAAAGCCATTTTCTGTTAGAGTGCTGCCATGCGCTTGAAGGGTCAGGAAGCTCATTTTCCTCAAGTCTCAGCCTATAACACTGGTGCAGGTGTAACATACCTAAATAAACATCCACAATAATTTTTGCATAAATGTAGAGCGACACAAGAATTGAGATGCAATTATTTAGCATTTGTGGGGAATGGAGATGGTTTATTTGGTATGTCAAGTACTGACTCCCCTGAGAGAGAGAAACCACTCACTGAAATGTCTAAACTTTTACAATGTGTTGGTACGATGGCGGCATTAAATAGATAGCTTTTATAGCCATCGTGTGCAATTTTTACAAAATCTTATGCTATTTCTGATCAACACTTTTAGGAGCCTTTGGATTAAGACAATGGCAAACAGATTCATAATTAGCAAAAAAACCCCTAAAAAACAACAAACCCCAAATCATTTAATTAAGGAAATAGATTAGGCAGTGCTGTATATTTAGTATGCTCAGACTTAAGGAATTAATTGAACATGAAAATATATTTTTAAAAGGCCTAGGGTGTTAATGTTTATAAGTAGAGCACTTTTTTTACTTTATACTATACTTATATACTATAGTCCTAGTGAGTCCAGAAAAACAAGTTTGTTTTTTCTTAATATTAGCCTCTCTTGAGTCCCCCCTGTGTTATGTTAAATGCTCTCTTCAAATGCTAGAAACTGCTGAAAACCATTTAGCTCTATGCAGTGGCTGTTTGAATCATACCTTTCAAAAGAGCAAAGATTTCCAAAACAGTGTTCTGTATTCCCCAGGTCAGTGGGGAAGACATTTGGATAAAATTATTATGCTTCAGGCTGAGGTCAAAATAGATTTTTTGCTCTATTACCAATAGATTTGTTTGAAAGTATGCTTATATCTGTACTCCAAATCTATCTGTTTATCATTAGTCAGAACCTCTGCAGCGTCAGTCTGGTTGGAAGAAGGCAGAATCCCAAGTCTGGTTGTGAGGCTGTGGAAGGCAGGAGTGAGGATACTGAATAATTGGTGTTTTTAACAGAGCACAAGGGACCTGTGTGTGCTCCAGTGGTGCTGTGACCCTGTGTGCCACACCTTGTCCTATCTCAAGAGCAAGTGGAAGGATCCTGCCCTTATTCCCAGGCACTCTCTTAACCTAAAAAGTGCACCTGGGTCATCACTGGGGTACTGGAGTTTAGGCTCATGCTCATTTGGTACTCACACCTGATCCAGGGCCTCTCCTAAGCATCACAGGGTACTGTTTTGTTTAAAAATTGGGAGTTTGAAACCTTGTGGCCAACAGACAGTGGGTAGGATAGGGCACACTGTGGCTGTGGTTTGTCTTCTTTTCTTGCTATGTTTTGACTGGAGATTTGATGTGACTTGTTAAATTATGCACATCAGTATAAGAGAGTTCCTTCTTCCCAGATAGTGCTGGCTACACTTGGCTGTCTTGATCCTGGAGGTGAGATTATAAAAGGCATTAGAATGAGACCAAGCTCTTGTGCCAGCTTTTGGTTGGAATAGAGACCTATCACTATTAATGAATACAGAATACACTCTATTCTGCATTCTATCACTATTAAAGCTCTCTAGCCCTTCTTAGGCTGGTCCTCAGACCAGTGGAGTAAGGCTGCATGATTATGTCAGCAGGTACTTTAGGAGGATGAGCCCCAAACCCTGAACTCCTTATCTATCAACTAGGAAATATGTATGAAAATCTAGAATAGAAATTGTTATAAAGTAATAAATACACCTGATTTCTCTGAACGAGTAACAGGGCTCTTAGCTATTTTTTGTCTCTGTAAATACATCTTGCTGGAGAACAATAAGTGTAGCAACAAGGCAAGAATGTTTGGTGACTTATTGCAGCTTCTTTTATTGCACCTTGAATTTGACCCGTTTACGAGAAGTTCATGTTTCTCTGTATGCAGCATTAATTAACAACAACAGTCTACAAAATTTATGTATATTTTGAAGTTCTTATGTACTTATGTGGAGTTCCTACCCCATGTGAAATTTTGGGGATTTTTTAATTTGCTGCTGAGCCACTAAACACTGTATTATAGCTGTTTGGTTGGAAAGGTTTGAGAAGAGCATGTCTTCTGAAAGGCATAAGATCACTTGAAATAGCTTAACCTTAGCCCTGCTGCTTTCTTCCACTTGGGCCAATGTCTTTACTGTTTAAAACAGTATTTCCTTGGGCACAGTTCATCTGGGCACAATTTTTGATGCTATTTACTACTTTGAACCCTGCTGCAGCATCTCTTGTCTTTCTGATCCTGTAGTTTATGTCAAAAACTATCTGCTTTACAATCCAGTAAATTTAGTAAGTATCCCAAGAAAAGATATTTGTTACACAGAAATTTTTTTATTTTCTATATTTCTTAACAATGTTTGCAATATAACTTCTGATTCTCTCACCTGTCAGTTGGTAAAAGAAAAGATATTTTTTCTAAATTATGTTTTCCTGTGGATTGCACTGTTCACTATTCAAAATGACTTTTTTTAGTAGTTTGAGATCTTTATTTTGTTCTTTCTGTAATATATGCCTAGGACGTTGTTTCCTTGCTTCCAAGAGAAATTGCATAAATTTTAAATACATCAATTTTTTTTCTCCCATCCATGCTATTTTTATTTCTTGAACTTTCTCAGGACTTTTTTTTCTCGTCTGTGATTTTAAAGATTACACCATGCTGAAATGTTGCTGTGCTGTCTCAGTGCACTTCCTTTCTAACCTTTCTGCTTTATCCAAGATTTAAAAGTTTAGGTTTTCTTCCACCTTCATCTGCTGAAACCAGAAGCGTCTCCATTAATGACAGCTAAGATACAACCCTCGCTGCACTGATTGATGGTATAATAACTGTATCAGACTTGTGTTTTTTAATTCAAATGAAATGATATACTGTTTGGTTTTTAATACTGAATTAGTTGATGTTTCTCACAGGCTTCATGTTGTCACAAGCACTTGCAGAACAGAACTCATTTTTAATTGGCTCAAGAGCTTAGGCATGGTTAGGAAGGAATAAAACTTTATTTCTAACACTAAAAAGTTAATGTTCTTAAAAATCTCTTTACTACAAAATTTAAAGTTCTCCTACTGACAGATTATTATATTGAATGGGCAAAAAAAGATCAAATCATATTTGACTTTTTAAAAAAAATAAAGATTGTACAGGCAGCTCCTTGGCTATCTCATTTAAGTCCCACCCACACCACTCCCATTTTATTATCTTTTTAATTCTCTGTGGAACAATGTCTGTAACCACAGATGAAGTGTGAAAGCTAAACTTTCATTAATGCCTTTTTCTTCTTGGAAACAAGTTATTGGATTTCAGTAACTTGTAAGCTGTGATAATATACATATGGCATTCCTGCTTCTGTTGGTATATTTCTTGTTCAGAGATTGGCACTGGCACTAGATACATTACCCTGTACACAAATATGGTTCTGAATCTTTTTCTGCAAGTTTAGGAATCCTGTCACTTGAGGTGTCCTGGAAGCTGGTTTCTAACCATCTGAATAAATCTTTGACCTGTGGCTAACCTCACCTTCTGCCCTCACCCTTCTTTTTCAAGAGTTTTAGAACTTGTATCTCAAAATTTTCTTCAAACTGTTTTGCAAGTTTAAGTCATATTCCAGAGGAACAAATATTATCTTTAAAAAGATAAGCAAACACCAAGTTCTAGTTTGCACCTGTTTCAAGGCCACATGAAAGTTCTTATAGTTTATTGACCTGTGAAATCTTCTTCAGCCATTTAACTTAAGTACATCCAATAGAATGTTATGTGTTTGCTTTGCCCAGTTATTCAAATAGCTGTGCTATGGAAACATCTCATTCTGAGTATAGTTCCTCTGTATATTATCATCTCCCTCCAGGGAAGGGGTAGCGGTAGCAATGACTACTTTGACTACACTGAAGGGTGTTTCTGACCTAATCTGTCATTCCCTTTCCCATGTTGCTTACGGTACAGGAAAACAGGCAACACAGGGAATATCAGGTTCCTGATGCCTCCTGCTGTACAGGTGGGAGGAATTTGGATGATGTGCCATCATGTCTTAAAATATTTTCCCATATGCTAATTGCTTACACAAACACTTGTGCAATTTTTCCTTGACTATTCATGTGCTCTTAATTATGGGTTCCTTTTCTTTTTCTTTTTTTTTTTTTTTTGGTGGCTCTGATGATTTTGTGACCTGAAGAGTTGAATGGGTTGAAGCTGGAAATAACCAGTGTCCTCTTTGCTGCACAGTATTGTGTATTCCAGAGTGTGCATGGAACTGGAAGACAGTAATCTGCATAGTAAAGGAAGGCACCATTAATTAGGCAGCTATTACACTGTGAGGAGTGGATAATTCTAGGTTTCAATGGCCTTGAATCATTATAAGGGTTATGTTTTCCAATGTAATAACTTTTTTTCACTGATCTTGAGAGACACAAGCAAGCACCTGAAGCTGACAGAATTAACCACAAGGATCCTATTGCTTTGCCGATTTCCTTTAATTCTTATGCATATGCTTACCATTCTCTTTGCTTGGAGGTTGCTGTTGCCTAAGATTTTGTCTCTTCCTCCCTCTCATCATGACTTAGTAAATAGTAGCATTCAGGATTCTGTTCCGTGACAGGTTTCAGTGGTGTTAACCTTCCAATGCTAGAAGTGGTAACGTCAGAAAAAATAAACCAGACTGAGTCAGTTCTGCAGTGCAATGTAGAAGAATATACTTTCTGGTATTTTCTAGGTAAATGTCTTACACTTCTTTTTTTTCTGACAAAACTAATTTTTTTCTTCAGTGATTTTTTTTTTTTTTTCAGTTATTATTAAGCAAGAAGGGACGTGCTGTCTCCTTATTTGAAATCGACTCCTGAAGTAGGCTGTAGGCAATAGTCCCACCCTTCTGCAGTGGATCTGAAAGCCCTGTAGCAGGGGCATCGCTCCCACCTTGGCCGAGAGAGCCGACAGGATCAGGGTGCGAAGCAGCTCCCGGGGCTCTCCGGGCGCGGATCCATTCCTGCCGGAGAGCGTCCCTGCGGTCACTAGATGGCAGTCTGTGCTCCGGGATGCACAGAGCCGCCGGACCTGCCGCCCGAGCCCAAGATTAATATGATTTGGATCGGCTCAGTCAGTATTAAATCACTTAGATTGTTGATGAAACAAAAATTTACATCACAGATGAAAGGCGTTGTTCATACTGACGCGTGAGTTTTGCTGCCATGGAGCACTTGGATTCGGGCAGCGCTGCTATTTCTCTCTTCTCCCCTGTCCCCATCCTAAATTTTCAGTTTATGTGAGGTGGTTTTCTTTTTCTTTTTTTTTTTTTTTTCTTTTTTTTTGGTGAGGGAATGCAAATAGAGTAGGGAAGGAGGTTGAATGAAAAGTCGTGAATAAGTCTGAAATTTTATTTGCGTCTTCACAGCTTACTAAACCGAAAAGGGTAGGGAATATGCAGCTTACTACCAGAAGTGTTGTACTTCTCTTGCGATGATAATTTCCAGGGAAACTTATAAGTGTTCCACTGCAATACTTAGGCAGCACTTAATGTATTTTTTAATAGGAAAACAATAATTTAAAAATTCCAAATGTTCTTGCAAAAAGATCACATTTGCAGTTCTGCATTTATCATTTTATTAATAGCTTTCAAATTTCAGTGAACATTCTATTTTTCTATTTAACAAAAGGACTTTTTTAAAAATAACACATCTTAGTTTTGAATTTATTTCTTTTCTGAAAAAACTGATTTCAAAACTATTAAAACACTAATTTAATACTACTCTTTAAACACCATGCTACCAAAAAGAGCTTGAAATGTGTTTAATTATATAAATAATGTTTTCAGAACAAACACCAAAAATGTGCATATATTGCTTGAAGGGTACTAAACTGTATAATATTTAGAATAGCATGTGTTGCATGCTTTGTTTTTATTATTTTCCTGAAAAATGCTTAAGAGTAATTTTTAGAAATTTACTATCAAACAGAAATCTGGTGTTTCCTACCTCATTTAACCATCCACTGCATTCTGCACTTTTTTTCTCAACAACCTGTCAATATTGCATCAATATAATCATTAGGAATTTTAACAATCAAATGGATTTGCAGTGCATGCTTATCACGATTAGCAAGCATATGCTGCATATTTCTATTAACAGCACATCAATATCATCATTAGAAAATCAGCAATCAAATGGATCTGTAAAGCAAGCATATGCTGAGCATCATAATATTTAGAATCCAAAAAGGCTTTGCTTAGCATAAGTCTGTTTCTGCTAGTTTATTTTTTCTTCTTTTAGAATGGCTCTGTAGATGCCATATTTTAATATAAAACCTTTAAAATGGTGTTTTTGTAAATATAGTATGATGTAAGCCTCTGCTGCAAACTCCAGTAATAGGGAATTAGGATTCACAAAGGTATCATAAAAGTGTTTATGAAAGACTTATCGTATATTATGCCTTTCACTTTGCAACAAAAGCTTTGATTTTCAAGGGTAACTTTAGTACTGCATAGATGCAGCTATTTATCACTTTTTCCTGCTTGCCTTTAACTGTGTAAATGATTTAATGTTTTCTCTGTACATATTATTAACTTGTGGTTTATAGTCTACTATTTAGGAAAAAAAAATCCAAACAGAAAACAACTCAGAATTTACCAAGACCCAAAACTTATTTCTCATGTATTTTATTAGATTTATATAAAGAGTGCTACCCAGTATTAGCATTCTAACATGATGAAAATGTAGTAGCAATAGGCTCTAATTTTGTGCCATATGCTGCAGAATTAATGGCATGCCCCTATCGTTGTAAGATAGGAAACAATTAACTGTTCTCCCACATGCATATATGTGTTCCCTCTTTTGATGCTGATCAAGTGCAGTGATACATTGATAAAGGAGAAATATTCTAATTGGTAAATTCACTTTTGGAGGTCCAAGGAGTGTGGAGATTTTTTCTGAAGAACCAATTTAACCAGTTACGTCCAGAAAGAAGTTTTTTCTATTCGTATCTAAAGATATTAATTGTAAATGTAATGGAGAGATGTGATGCAAGTTGCTTTTGTGACTTTTGTAAACAATAGTTATTGCTGAGCAGAATTTTGGCCTTCTATCTTTACTACCTTTGAAACACCCATTTAGTTTTAGGCTTGCTTTAAATACAGTAATATAATAAGGAATGGCAGAGTCCTGCTTTAAAGAACCATTTGTTTGGGCAGTAAAAATATAGCCTCTCAACATCCTTAACCAATTACCCGTCTTTGTTTATGCTGTTTATGGCTTGTAGGGTAATGGCTCCAGCAGAGCTAATAGCCAGCTCTAGTCTGGACATCATTGCAAGAGAAAGATTCACTTCTCCTGGAGATGAGCACTGCAGTGTCCCCAGCCTGCGTGAGGTCCCCGCCGGGGTCACGCTCCTGACATCCTGCACTAGGTGAGGACAAGGACACAGCACACATGGCTCAAAGACAGATAGTTTAACCTTGCCTAACATTTCACCCTAGCTACTGCTGTTTTTCATAGCCCCCTTTTCAGAGCTGATATGGTAGCTTTATGGGTGTGGAAGCATGATTTTTATCTTGGCATTGGTTTAAGGATAATCAGGTCATCTGTAGAAAAAAACCTGAACTCTGACTCTCCTAATTTAGAACCAATGATCTCCCCAGCGTATCTGCCTTGACAGTGTACTTCAGCAATTTGATGATGTCAATTTATAGGAAAATTAGTATTATACTTTTCCTTTATTTTGTATCCACTGTTTGCTGCATTAAATAAGTTGCTCTGTTGTAGTCATGGTAATTGTATGTTCTGGACTTGCTTCAGATACATCCGTGCCTCATGGGAGCCAGCCACATGGCAGTTTTACAGAAATCTTATATTTTTATATGTTTTATGTCATCAAATTGTGTCCCCTCTGCCTCTGTTCCATGCAGGGGTCATGAACTTTAGGTTCACTAAGAGCATAAAACAGGGCTAGATAAGGAAAAGCTTTCTGGAAGCTTGCATGGATAGTACAAGCGCAAACAGAAACTGCTGACAACTAAGCTTTCCTGTCAGGTAGTTATGCTCAGCTAATGCAACAATAATTTGCACAGAACAATAAGCTGTATTGCTGTATATAATATTCTTTTTTCTAATGACTCATTATCCTAGGATGATGAGGAGATGAGTAGAATGTAAGTGTATTAAAACATAATTGCTTTTCTATTCAAACAAAAGCATGCAGCGTACACATTGTGACAAATGCCTAATGAATAGGAGTGGAGCTTTTTGTTCTGTGTCAGTTTATGGCAATGCCTGCCATAACTGCCTGTTTAAGATCTTAATTGCTTTTAATTTTAACAGTTACCTGATAGTTGCTTTTGGTTGAAGAATCATGCAAAAGACTATGCTGCTTCACTGCAAATCGGCGGTTGTTGGCAAAAGAATGCTAACTTCTATGTTTCAAGTTGAAACATTATAAGACTAATTTTGTATAGCTCCTGCTACTGTACCATAACTATTGTATAAATATTGCCCCAAAGAGGTTTCTTTCAATCCATGGTAGACAAAATGCTCTAAAAAAACTTTGAAAATATTCAAGAGACAAAATACTAAACATATAAATGTTAAACATATAAACAGTTTGTCTCCCATAAATGTATTAGCACCAGACTTGAATAAGAAACTAAAGTCAGTCTTATGCAAGCACTTATGTTCAGTTCCCATAATCATTGGTAAAATCCTAAACTTATTACTGCCTAATTTTTCTCTTCAGGTGACACTAGTCCTGGGTAGCCACTTCCATAAATACATTTGAATTTGGAAGATGCCAAGACAAAATTTCCTTCCAATTACAGGATCATTATGTCCCTTTTCCATTGATGACCGATGCCTGGGCTGCCATTTTTGAGTCTTCATTTATCATCTCAGCCAGAACCACCATTCTATGTGATATCTTTACATAATTAAACTTTGCATCTATCCTTACTCAAACCACTGGAGTCCCTCCCAAATGGGTCAGTGTGTACCAAAACAGTGCCTGTGCATTATAGCAAGAAGTGAACCAAGTATGAATCATCCCCTGTATATTTTTTTACGGGGAAAGTTCAGTCTTTGGTAGCTCTGTGTCATGACCAGTTTTTTCAAGGGCCATCATCATGGCCATGACATGGACATCCGTGACAGAGAGTGTGGTTAAACTGCCTTGGGAACCAGATCAAGAGAACTCACCTTTTTACTCCTCTCAAGAGACCAGAAGACCATGCTGAAGGCAGAAGGACAAACATGTACATATTCAACTGGACCAAGGTGGGGTGCTGTCCAGGCATCAGGCAACAGGGGCTTGTGCCTCAGCATCCGCTGTGTATGGGGAGTTTCTATGCTTGCAATGCTCAGACTGAATATGGCACCTCTGAAAAAGTGTTATCATGAGATGTTTGAATACACTTTCTGCTTAAACCAAGTGGAAAATGAGATCTGTTTTACTAAAACTACATGTAATGACATATGACTTGTGTAGAGCAGTCAAAAACTGGCACTTTATTTTTTTCATGTTGCTTTAAATGTTTGCAAAATTGCATTTTTTTGCTGCTTAATTAAAGCTTAACTTTATGAAAGCCATGATATACTTCTTGAAGAGAGTAACATGCTCTTTCCAAATGCTGTCTCTTTACCAGTTTCCTTGCAAGCACGAGTAAACCAATACTCAGTGTATGTGATGGCCAGATATGCTCCTTGGCATGTTGTGGTACTACAGGACAGAAGCATAAGATGCTCATGTGTATTGTCCTTCATTCTGGCTTCTCTGGGATAGTGCTCAGACTTCTACTTTCTTCTTTTTGCTTGCCATCTTGATATCAAATCAAGATCTGGGGAAAAATGTTGTTCAGACACAGTTTACATATCACCATCATGCCTCTTTCCCTGCTGGATGATGTGCTCCTGGAATGCAGTTCCAGCTCTGCAGGCCTTCTGCTTTCACAGATTCTCCAGCCAAGAGCTACAGGGCAGTCTCAAAGCATCACTTTTTGTGGTTATAGAAGTGCTCCTACTCCGCACAGACTTGGCTTTTCATGTTGTGATGTTGCTGGCTTCCCTGCCATGGTGATAAGGGATAGGTTACACAAACACATGGGAACCTCACCTGACAAACACTTGGGAGATCTCTGCTGTCCAGTCCAGTGCCCATGCCCAAGTTGGCAGTGTGGCTGGAAAGTAACTGTGGCTGGAAAGGTACTGTTGGGTTGAAAAAGGAGTCATGATTATCAGATAGGAAAAAAGAGTATGTTGGAGCTTGGATCAAGGGTGTGCTGGATCAAAGGTCGTGCAATTACCAGAAACTCTTACAAAGATATCTCAGTGCTTAGAGCAGCAAAACAGAGCATGAGACTTGAAAAATTTGTCTCCTGCTATTAAACAAGATTCCCTCTAAATGCCCAGTGATCTGAAATCTGTTCTTGGGACTTCTGCATCTTCACAACTGAGATGAGCTATTCTCAAAGTGTTGCCATTTCAGCTTAGCTTTTGGGTTTTGTTGTTAGATGGGTTTTTATTTTTTATCTTATTTTATTGGGGGGAAGGGTTTTTTTTATTATTATTTGATGGTGTGGGGGCTTTGGGTGGGTTTGTTGTTTGGATTTTTTTTTTCCTCTAACCACTGACATTTTCTCCTTCATGGAATTTGTTTTTAAAAGTTTTACACTCCTGCAAAATGTCAGAATGTCTACTTATAGACACAACCCTGATGGACATTAGCTTCTTGAGGTATATGGAAGTTAGTCAGGTGGTTCCTGGTTGTGACTTAAAAAAACGCATAGGCCTCTCTGTAATGCAAGGCCTCCTATTGTCCTGTTGTTAGGGAAGATTCTGCAAGTTGCAGTGTATTTTCTGGTAGCAAGTTAACTCTACTAGATAGAATTCTCTGATTTTATGACAATAAATCTGCCTCTATCCTGCTACACTTTATGTCTGATGAACTATGAAGAAACACACTACTGTTGCTGGAATATGAAGTACTTTTTCAAGAGTGACTTGGAACAGTTATGTTATTTGTGTTCCTCAAATGTGAAGGAATTTCTTACTCTGTGTGAGACTGGACAGAAATAATGGGTAGTTGTTTATAAACAGTGAGGTAAATGATAACACACATGATGCTTTTATAGATGTCAAAATTCCAAGAGATCAACTTTTTTTTTTTAATTGCTTAGTATATGTAGTAAAATATTTTTGGTCCTGTATACATTGCCAAAGTTTTGGTAAAATTTGACCCGGATAATTTTTTGACATTATTTTGTGATGTGTTTGGTTTGCTTGATTTATATAGATCTCTGTTGTGCAATGAGGTCTCATATGTCACAGAACACAGTATTAGTTCATTTTGTTTTGTTTGAATAACATCTACCTAAAATAAAAGAAATTAAAGTACATTCTAATTTATGTCTATATTTATATGCAGTATTCAGGGATGAAATCCCCCAGAACTAATCTATTTTTCTTCCTACTGCTTCTAAAAAAACGTGCTACTCTTCCTTTTAATTAATACATTTAAGTAGATACCTACTTTATTATCAAAGTGCTAGAAAATGTGTTGCAGTCTGAGATTATGGACTACTCAATCTGAAGGAAATAGTTTTCTGTAAAATCTTAATGTAACTGCACTAATTTTTCTCATTGCTATATTCTATGTCCATACTGGTAGTCATTGGAGAAGTATTCCTCAAGTGTAGAGAGCATGGAGAGAGGGAAAACAAACACCCTAAATAATTCAAACTCATTCATAGCTTGTAGTCTTTTATTCTCCTTTCTCCTTTTATAAAGGCTTTGCTAAGATCATTTGTTCACACACTGAAGAAGAATGGGGATGTGAACAGATATTATCAAAACATAATACCTGGCTCAACAGGCAGCAGAGAATGGATTGCAATTATGTAGAGAAGTGTTCCTATTTTTTATGTATAGTTCTGTTTGTAAATTTTGTTTTCACATCTGGCTCTATACTTGGAGAAGGTTTTGTTCTTTTAGTACATTTAGTAAATTATTCTATTTATTTTGATGGATTATTTTTTTTTTCTTCTGTTCCATCTTTGCAGACTTTTCCTTTTTAGTTATTGCTGTAGGTCAGTCAGTGGGAAGAGTGAACTTCATATTGTGCAGTAGGTCTTTGAGTTTGTATTTGGGACCTTTTGAACTCCATATTTCAGGCTCCAAGGCCCTCTTTTCAGTGTTTATGGGTTCATTTAATTTGAAGCTTACCTCTCAGGTTTCTGTTCTGTTGAAGCATTCCCCACTCACAGAGTTTTTTTCCTGCTTTTCAGAATAATTTTCTCACATGAGTGTTGCATTCCTCAAAGGCAAAGCAACTTGTCTGCTGATTTTGTTCACGGGTTTTCCACAGATCCACAAATGCTGCATATTATAGGATTTTCACATCACCTCTCCTCCATATAAATGGCTGAGCATTGCTTGTATCTGGAAAGTGAATTCAGTGAAAGCATAGTAAAGAGCAGTCCAACCTATGCAAAGTATATTCTGAATCTACAGCTGCTGACCTGTTTGTGTCCTGTCTGTCTTCTCCATGGATGCTGGTTCAGTTGTGATTCACAAGCACTGGTTCTGCTTTCGTGCTGGATGGTATCACTTCATAAATATTTCTGTGTCTTGCCTATGGTCCCAGCACCCTCCATTTCCAATGTTTGGAAAGCGCTTGCTGAGAAGTCATTTGGCATATTATCAAATGGCCACAGCCCAGCAATAGAGTATAGGTGGAATTTTTAATATGAAGTTGGCAGGCCTCATGTCTCAACACGGGCATTTGTTTCTTTTTCCCTAGTTAGATTATTTCTTTTAAAGAAAAAAAAAAAAAAAAAAAAAAAAAAAGAAAAACCAAGAAAGTATTTGCAGAATTGAATTAGTAATTTATATGGAGGAGCAATAATTGTTCCTTTTGAAATTCTGAAAGAGAGTTTCCTTTTAGCCTAGAAGTCATAGCTCTGTGAGGCAGACTACACTGAAGACAATGTCTTGGGTCAAAGAACTCTGATTTTCCAGGAGTAGACTTCGCTTCCTCTGGCCAAGAATTAATCTGGTTCTACTCATCCTGGTACTTCAGAGATGCCCCAAGATAATAACCTCTTAGTTCCTCTATCTGAAGCACTTAATTTTACATAAATGCTCCTGTAACCTTTGGCAATGGCAGAGTAACTGAGTGAAGGTGACTGTGAAGCCTGGTAGTGAGTGTGCTCACTTGCCAGGAAAGTCACTTTGTTTCCAGTCCTGTTTCTAGACAGGTTTAGTTTATTTAGACTAGCAACATGTTAGCACTGCCTAGTTGCATAGTTGTGTTATATCAGGCCAAAAAGGCTTTTACAAGCCAAACCTCGAGTAACATAAAAACAATTTTCAAAATAAAAGGCTGCCTAAAATGTGTAAACCTTCCATAGTGGAAGACTGTGTTAGCAGCATTTATTTCTTGCTGTCTGGAAGGCCATCTTCTATAAAAGCACGAGTATGGTTTTGAGACACACACAACTAATTTATGACAGACATCAAGAGCTTGCTAAGGCAAGATAGAAATGCAGAAGGAGGCAAAGTAGAAAATGTAGTCATCCTTGTCACTAAATTGCATACTGTTAAGAAAGACAGTAGTATGCTGCATGTAAATAAATGTTGGTCTTCAAGGAGATGTGAAGCAGTCTCCTGTTGTATGCTTGACAGGCTGTGTACCCAAGCTGACTGAAACTGATTCTGAAACATATTCACATCAAATGGGTGTTTAAAAAGTGTTTTAGTCCTTTCCGGAGGTGAATATATAACCTCTGATCTACTGTAAATTGAACTGAATTGTCATATCTGCATGAGGAGGTATTTTTTAGCTATTTGTGTTTATAAAAAAGTTTATTATTTCAGCTGTAATAACAGCTAGGGAAAAAAGCCTGCAAACA
This sequence comes from Trochalopteron elliotii, assembly GCA_024734555.1. Taxonomy (NCBI): domain Eukaryota; kingdom Metazoa; phylum Chordata; class Aves; order Passeriformes; family Leiothrichidae; genus Trochalopteron; species Trochalopteron elliotii. The sequence continues at coordinate 8,788,293 of JANPWX010000049.1, forward strand.
CCTCACATCCCCTCCTCAAAAAAGAATAAAACCAAAACCAATCTTCTAAACTTTTCTCATTCTCTTTGAGACTTAAGAACTTACACAGATAAGTGACTCAAAACAAGTTTGAAATAAAATCTTCATATAATTATTTTGTTTTGAAATCAAAACAAACCAATAAGCTTTTCTTCTTTCTTTCTACACACATATGGACACACAGATCATGCAACACTGCTGAGCCCATTGCTCCAGAATAAGGCAACAAATACTCCTGATATCATGGCAGTACTTAGGAAATACTGGCCTTCCATTTGGTCCTGCCTAGTGTTGGGACTGCCTTTGAATGCATTTTGTTTCCTTGTGCCAATTCACCTCCTCTCTGTTTATAACGGTAGAGAAGTTACGTGATGAGCACCTACCTTACACACCACCACCACGGCTTGTTTTTCCTGTACACATGAAAATGCAAGTGAGCATTTCAATGAGGCAACCATGTGTTACTAAAATCAACATTTTTTCTTCTTGTTATCTTGTTACCTTGACCACCTGTGCTTCTGTTTTTGAAGAATTTTGGATCAGAATTGGTTTTACTGTATGAAGCTCATGAAGTTCCTTTTGGGAAGAGCAGTTAGTGTAGCTCTTTTATAGCTTTTAGACTTAGAAGCAAAAATTATCTTAGCTATTAGTTTGAAGGTAGGATAGAAAGGCCACTGGATGAGGAAAGAAGTAATTTTGGCAAGCTACAGAATAGCTGAGGTGGGAAGAGACCTCTGGAGACCATCTAATGGAACATTTCCTGCTGATAGTAGGCCCAACTACAGTAGATTGCTCAAGGTTGTGTTCAACTGACTTTTGACTATATCCAAGGATGGAGGGTCCACAATTTCTCTGGGAGATGTGTTCTAGTGCTTGATAACTCTCAGTAAGGTTAGTGCAGGGTTTTTTCCCCCTTATCTGTTCACTGGAAATCACTGAGGTCAGTCTGTTTCTGTCTTTATCCAACAAGGCAGGAGCCTAAGATATTTCATGTGTATATCTGCTGAGCAAATTGGTAGGCAAGAAGATACTTTGGACTGAGTTTAGTAGGGAATCTAGTAAAACTTGGATTTAGTCAGTTCAAGAGTGGTCATGAGAACTGAGATGTTTCTGTCTCTCTGTTGCTCTGCTGATGGTGGTCTTCAAGGTGCAAAGATATTACATTAAAGCCATGACAAGGTTAATGAGATCTGATCGTTACTGATTTCTGAATGTATTGGTGCTGTTGGGAAGATTTGACAAACAGTGAGATGGCAGCCTTCTGCTTAATGAAAATGGTTGAAAAGTAAAATTCCCAGCAAGGCTGGCAGTGAGGGATTTCTTAGAGAAATTGCCATAAGGAATTGTAAAAAGCATTCAAGCTGTGGTTGCCTTTCTAGAAAAAAAAAAAAAATAGAATTATTTGCAGTACTTCACAATTCAGTTTTGTTTAGTATCAAAAAACCTCATTGTCACCTTAGGATTTACATGGTTTCTTAATTGTCTTAAACTTTCTGGTTTATTCCCAGTAACAGCATCTATTGGGTGCATAAAGAACAGACCACATTAAATCTTGTTCTCAGAAATATACTTTTCTTCCTTTTTTTCCACTACAGTGTCTGGTAACAGGGTTCTCTTAGGACTAGACTGTTTTGCAATACATCTGATTTTATGATATTCACGTGATTTATACACTTCCAATACCTGATACGAAGAGAAATCTTAATCAGCTGAACAAGGCTTCTTTATATAGATATAATTTTACTGTTTTATTGATGTAGTAAACATCAACCTTCTTCCATTTAGGAAAAAGAAAATAGCTGAGTTCAATGTGAAAACTGCTGTATGTGACATGTTAAGGCCTCATATCCTACCCCTGTGTGGATTATTAGTGGTAACAGGACTAAAACATTGCACTGGAAATAAGTAAATATGTTTCAAGAAAGTTGTCAAACGAATGGAGTTGTCAGGTAAGATTCTCAATTGCTGTACGTAGGTTTGGATAACAATATAGAGAAGACTGAAAATCGGACTAAGAATTGAGGTTTTTATATTTATCTATCTATCTGACAATACTGTAAGTAAAGAAAGTAAACTTGTGCAACTTATATTGGTTTCAAATGCTTACCATCTTTTTTTTTAACATGGAGAAGACTGAAACCATCCTCCCTTATGCAGGGTTAGAATGCATTTTAGATAACCCATGTTTAAGTGAGGATGTCTGTATATATATATATATATATATTTAGATTTATTTCAAAGTCTGCCAGAGTTTCTATTTTGTTTCTGTTTCTATTTGGAGGCACTCTTGATCTCTTCGTTTGGAGCCTCCAAATATTTGTTTAATGCAACTACTGGCATATGGTTTAGTCACTGTGGTAAAAAGACAGAAATCAGTGGTGAACTCCACTCTCCTTGTCTTTCCTTCATGAAAGCATGAGGACCAGAACTGAAGTAGGGTGCTTTGCACTATTTGTGTGCTGGTGTTACATGATGCAGACAGACACAGGAGTGCATAGACAGTATTAGACATTGTCAAAAAAATCTCCAAAATGTTTAGCATCTATACAAGATGCAACACTTTATATTTACCTCTTGTTAGGCCAAGAAAAGCAGATGAGAAATAGAGCTCAAAAAGTGGGAAGAAACAGGGAAGTGACAGAAACAGGTCAATGAGAGGATGAAAGAATGTGCATGGGAAGTTTTCTTCTCCAATTAAGAGAAAACAGATACTTCCATAGAAGCTTCTGTTTTCCAGAAGCTCCTTCATATGTGCCTGCAAGCATAAGTTGCAGTAGTCATGCATGCTTTCCTCTTCCCCCTGCTATTCCCTTTTCCCACCCTCTAACAAAGAGATGTAGAGAATGCAAATAAATTGCCTGTCTGAAATGGAGGGAGCTGTGGGCTTTAGTTGACATTAGTGTATTGTGGAGGGATCCAGATGCACGATACCCATCAAATTTCTATCAATACTAATTTACTAATATCAATAATAATCTGTTTCCCAGTGGATCAGCTTTCTCAAGCAGGGTCTGTGCACTACTTACAGCTCTCTGAGCCCTTCAACTAAGGTGTCAATAAAGCTGACCGCTGTTCTGGGGCTATTGACAGTTATTAAAAATGACCTTGATGTAATTTCATGCCTATCAAAACAAAGGCCATATGTTAAGGATTATGAAAAGCTACAGTGAATGAAAGCAATGACAGGCTTCTGCTGGGTGAGGGTCAGCACATGTGATGATTATTGGCTCCCCTCCTCTCCTTCTTTTCCTAAGGTACTGAGCGATGGTGCCCCTTGGTAGGCAACTGTTATGCTAAAGGCATAATTGGAACAATTTAGAGCTCAGGGGTACACTTTTTTAAAGATCTGTCATAGCATATCATCTCAACAGTTAATGTGGCGTAAAATATCATAAACACTGCTGAGGACCCTGGAGTCCCCATGGCAGGGACTGATCGATAAGACGCAGTGGATGATCTGTCTTCCCTCACAAATATAGGGCAGTCGAGGAGCACTCTCACTTGCTTTCTCATTCTGCCACTTTATTAGAACAGCGGGCTGTTATCTGGGTGTCTCTCACGTGAAGGCAAGAAACAATCCTTTGGGTGTTCCTCACGCACAGTGATCAATGAGATTTTGCAAACTGTGTGCACATCAAATCCAAAACCCAAAATAAATTGGTTCCTATTAACAATCCAAATGTGCCACATTTACATGCACAAATGATGTTACAGGTGGAAATCCAGAAAAATTAGAGACATCCCAGCATATTATGCCCTCATCTCTTTGCTCCTAAAAATCAGTTTGCAAGAATTTCCTTATCAACTTATTAAAAAAAGGAAAAGGTTTTTTATTTTTCTTCTTTTTGGATTAAGAAAATGCCTTCCTAATTTGGTAAGCATGCCTGAAGCCCTCAGGCTAGGCAGATCTGTGCGTGAAGCTGACTCTATAACCCTAACTTACCCCCAGTGACACTAAAGGCACTTAATGTGGTGACAAAACCAGGCAAAGGGTTTATGGTTTCCTCATGCTCTCACCAGTCCCACCCCCACAGCCTCTGGACTGCTTTTAGAAGTGGTAAATGTTATCTCTAGATTCTCTTCTGTGAAATTATCCCTCTCATGATGCTAGAGGACCAAGCAGGGAGTGGCACTGGGTATCCTTGGTCACAGCCTGGGCCCTGGGGACAGGAGCAGAGTGATTCTTCTCTCATACTCAGACACTAAATCAATGGCAAGACCTCCATGGAAGCCTCCTCAGTGTGAGAGGATAGGCTTTAAATTACAAATCTCTAGGCAGGAAAGAAATTGTAAATTTAATTGGTCTGAAATAAATCATTTTAGATCATATCAAACTAAAATATTTTTTTTCCTGTCAAGAAAATGAAGCAAATATAGCTTTAGAAAATCTACAATTTTGTACAGGAAATTAGCACACAGGTTTTTCTACAAAACCCAGAACCTTCTCTTAGCTACTTCAATCAGGATTTTATTCCTGCTTTCTTTTTTGTATGGCACAAGGCAAGCAGCTTAATGTCTCCATCACTGTGGATACAGTGTGGGTCTTTCAAGATTGTTGTGAGTGAAAACATTAATATTCATTCTTTTTGTATTTATGAAATCTGCAGGCCATGTTGAGTTATATGTAAAAGTCTATAAACACAATTTAAAAGAAAGCCAGTGAAAATACTAGTGATTTGGCTTGAATGTAAAATATGGCCTGTTAGAACTATTTTGTTCTGATTTGGTTTCTCTCCTTTTTTTCTTTTTTTTTTTTTAATAATGATTCTGTGACAGCCAAAAATCTAAAGCCTCAATTTGAAGAGTTTTCTCTCTGTCTTTTGTGTTACTCCAAAAATTCAGCCGGTTGGGCAGTGGACAGACACACTTGAAAATTGACTTAGGAGAAAAAAAGAGTGCAGCAAATGTAGATGTTTCTTAATCACATGAGTCTCTCCATCCAGTGTTCCATGACATCATGTGCCTTTTTTCCTGATTCAGTACTGTGAGCAATGCGTAAAGGTGGAAAGAAGCCACCAGATAAATGAACAGGTCATGATGGTTGTATTTTTAATTGACTTAAATACATCATGTAGAACCTGACGCTGTGATTGAGTTATTGGCATAATGGGATGATTAACATTAATGGCCATTACTCTCTTTCCAAAGGTTTTCCTTGATGTCTAAACAAGATGTACGTGGAAACTTAGGTGTGGAGGCATGTCCAGAGAAAATCTTGTTTTCTTTCCAAGATGGTATTTTGTGGAAACAAAAAACATGACATGTGGTTTAGTTTATTGAAAAAACAAGTTCTTCTTCTCCTCTGAATGACTGCTTAGAGTAGGCGCATTAATGGTAACTAAAACTTGTAATCAAACATTACCTAGGAATTGCTATGGATGTACAAATATGCTTTTTTTAGTTGAAAGTTTGAACTTGAAAACCTTGAAAATTTAATTAAAAGAATCTTAAGATGTTATGAATATGCTTATAGTTCCAATGGAATTCTGAATCTCTCGGTTTTCTTTTTTTTATTTTCCTGATAACTTGAACCAGTATGCACATTCCCTATACCATAACACTTGTATATCCTTTCATCTGTAATGTACCTATTTGTGCAACATCTCTGTGAGGGAAGGAAGTGTTGTCATAGTCAAATTTACAAATAAACTAGGAAGTATAGGTATTAAAAATATTCATATAAGCAACTGTTGAAATTTTAGGGGGCCATTAAAAATGTTTGTACAAAGAATGTAATTTATCCATTTTTTTCAGGGAGACAGAACAGTCCTCTTTACTAAGAAATCTTTGAAAATGTTAAAAAAAAAGAAAAAATATTACTTGAAGGGATGAACTATCACTACCCAAGTCACTTCTCTGCACTAGGACTTATTTGTACTGACTTTGGGAGAAGTAGCATTTTTTAGTTCTTGATTTTTTTGCCGTTTTCTGGCAAATTAATTTTCTTTTGTGTTTTTTCTTTGGGAGTATTCACCAGGATATATTTTAATGTGTTTGCACAAAAGAATCTCTCTGAGTGTTGGCAAGGTCTCAGGTTTCATGCTGTGAGTTACTTTTTCACTAACGCCACTACCTACTATTATAATTGTGTGTAAAAGAGAAAGGGAGGAAAAAAGCCTCACATACAACTAAAATGAGTGTAAAGTTGCTTAGACAGGGCCTCAGTTGGTGATGTGTCTGGTAATTATAATGCAGTTGACTTCCATAAATAATGAAGATAATTTGATTAAAGGAAATTATAGAATAAATAAGCAGAAATGCAAATAAGAGAAAAGTATGATTAAAAAATCACATGGAAACATAATATTTAGAAGATCTGGTTGATGATGTGATATAAAGGATTAATATAAGATGGCAAAGACTGAGACTTCTTCAACAATCTTTTTTTTTAACCTAACCATTTTAAAATTAAAAGGATTTTATATTTCTGTAATTCATTATGTGAAAGTAGCTTTAGTGGGCATGGTAAAGTTTGCTCTCTATTTCATAGAAAAAGGCAGTGTCATTCAAGATTATATTCTGGCATTTTATTACATGTCAAATGTGTCATTGCTATATTACCAGATCAAAGAGTTCTAAGTGACACTTTCTAATCAAGACTGTCAAGAGGTTTCATTAGTAAACAGAAGCAGGAAACACTTGGGATAATGGTTCAATACATATTTTACAGTTCTGAAGGAAGGATAAATCAGGGTTTGGTTTTTTTAAGTAGCAAGTCACTTTAAAGCTGTGAAAATTAATATTTAGTGAGATCCTAAGAGAATTTTTAAAATTAAAAATGCAATAATTTATCTGAATGTTGTATTTTATTAGACCTCTGTCCTCTTGCTAAATGTGTTTAGGCTGAATCTGTTCACAAGAACAACTTAAAAGTAATCATTTGCACTCAGCACTTCAGCTAATAGAAGAGTCCTCCCATCCAGAGCTGGCTGCCAGAAAAGTAATTTTAACATAGCACTTAATCTTCATCAAAGTTTTAGTGCTTGTGAGAGATCCCTTGCTGAGAGAACTGAAGCTATGAATGAGGAGGAGGAGCAAAATGTGGGCCTGTGGCATACAAATGTCTCCTAACAGCCTGCAGAGTTTTTCCTGTGCTACTTTTGAGAAGTGTCTCCAGGGACCAGAAGAAGTGCATATGTCTCTGTGTTGTCAGTTGCACTGTTTTCTGGCACTGCCATCTGGCCTTTGAGAGACACTGTGAAGCTGTTTTCAACCTCTTTTTAGGGACAGAGGGTGGGCCTTGGAAGAGCCTGTGGAAACATACCACGGTAAGTGATATTTATTATCTCTTTGGGACAAATTGGATCTGCTGTGTTAGGATTCGTCAAATAGGTGGTCTTGAGATGAGTTTAAGAGAGGTCTGTACTTGCCAAGTATGGATGGTATGTAAAACAGGCTTTTTTCTGCTCAGACTTGGGCCATCTGTCCAGCATTTCTGGATGTTTGACAACCCAGAGAGAGTGTGAGTTCCACATGGGCTTGTAGATGTCTAACAGAATCATTGTTAGGTTACTTTATGCAGTTCATGGAAGCTGTGAATGAGCAATAGACATATCAAAACTGAAGACTGAATACGGCCTCTTGGTCTTACATTTTGGGGTGAAAACCTATTAGGTAAATTTTCCTTAAAAAAAAAATTAAAATAATAATAATTTATTCCACCAAAATCATCTTCAATATAAACATCCCTTAATCTTTGCATGCTCTCATGAAACCCTTACAACTGTGAAGATTAGCACTAGTACAAAAACTAAAATAGATATCCTAAAAGGGAAGAGTATAATTAGTGGTGCTGACTGAGAACAATCCTAATACAGGAAGGAAAATGATGTTTTTATATTAATGAGAGATATTATCCAACAGTTACTAGAGAGTTTCCTCAAGGTTCAGTCATTGAATGCAGATTAGTTCATGTTTTTCCTAATATTCAGGATAAAAGGTAAGGATGCTCTAAGATGATGTCTTGGCTGCACAAATCTGGAAGGCGTTGTAATGTAAAAGTTTGGAAAAATCTGCAGGAAAAATTGGATTATTTCAAAACTGCAGGGAAATCAAGTCCTCCTCAGGCTTAGCTTTGTCTCCTCTTTCAGGCACATCTATTATAGGATTAAATCAGATATATTTTATATTGGCTTCCTTGTATTTAAGTATTTCTGCAAATTAATTAGGATTCCAAACAAGCAGTTGCCCAGCATGGATGTTGATAGGAGGTACACCTGGAATATATTATAAATCTTTTTGTCTCCTTGCACAAAATGAAGTCTTTCATTTTGTGCATATTAAGTGTTTGTATAGAAATCTATTAGGAATATCTACTTTTTTTCCCAGTTTTGTCCTAAAACCCAACGTATCTTCACTAATATGGTTTTTTTTAAAATATGTAGGGACTGGCCTCAATGTTGGTAACCTGTGTTGTCTTCTTTTACAAAACTAAGTATTTAATTTCCCTTTAATTGCCTTTAATAGACAAAGAAAAGAATAGACTTCTTCCTTTAGAAACATTTATGCTTCTCTTACTTTTAGATCTGTTGTTATCTGAATCAGTCTCTTAAATGATTGTAATACTTTATGATCCAGAGCTCTGTCTCCCTCTCTGGCCTCTTTCATCTGTAAAACATATTTTCAGATCAGTTTGATGCTATGGAAGTACATTTTGACATCCTTGGATCATCTGACCTGCTTCACTGCTCATAGTTCTATCCTAGAGCTTGATCCTACTGAATCATATGAAATATTATTCCAGCCTGTGTTCCTCTGTACTAATTTTCAATGCTAATATTCTGTCTGGTAAATGTACCACACAGTCTTTTGTAGTTAGTCTAAAGCCATCATACCAGGTTAGGTTAACACAAGGGCCTGCACACTTTAATGATCTCTGCAATGGAGAAGTTCCCTTACAAATGTTGTATCCTATATTATTCACAATATTAACTTCCCGAATGTTGGCTAACAGTATGTGGAACATGGCAATCAGATTTTGGCCCTCCGTTATTATAAATATCTTACAAAGGGGCCTAAAGGTCGATGTGATGTCAGCAAATATGACAATAATGTGAGGAGATTCTTAGCTGTAAATACTCTTACTTGTAGTTTCCATGCGATACACTGCCTTGTGTTCCAGGAAAGCCAGTTGTATGGTATATATAAAGCCAAGAAAAACAACTTGCCTTGAGAAACACTAAATCTGTCAATTTTGTATTAAGGAAAAATAAGGTTAAGACCATGATCTCTGACAGCAGGGAACAAGAATTACTCCTACATACCCCTGGCTACTGTGTTTACCAGCTCACTGCTTTCAGAAGAAATAATGCACCAATTATAATAACACAAATTCAACCACATCATCATAAACCAAACTCTTAACTTCTTAATTTTAGCCCCTAGGTGCCTGCTCTTAATATTATAATGATGAGATTACAGTACAATGGTTTAGAAAGTACAAGGGGTATCGAAGTGTAACATTTACCCAATTAGGCGCAGTCAGATCTTGCCCACAGCCTGACCTTTTTCTTCCACCATGCTTTGTTTCTGTGTGTACATTTGTGAAAGCCATGGAGTATCCCTACCAGTTTTTCTGTTCTGTGGAATGGATTCCTTAGCACAGACCTGAGGGCTAGTAGATCTGCCAGTCATGAGAATGGATATTTATACTTAATCTTAATGAAATTCCCAAATTTTGAACTAATTTTGTCACGTGTGACATTGTCAGACTGGTTCTGTTCTAATCCCATCACGATTTATGTTTCAGTGGCACAAGAAATGACTGCTTTGGCAATGGAGCTGCACTTATGACTTGGAAATCACAGTGTCTGCTGGTATCTTATAGATGTTCTCTGAGAGATAAAAGGTATTATTTAGCCCTGTCACCTTTAGCTGTAAAAAACCTGAGTGACCCTCCAACATGTTTCCTGGTCATAGGGAAGACCTACAGAAAGACATTTTAGATATAATTTTTCTATTAATGGGCTTACTGACTTAAGTAAAGATGGCAGCAAAATCTGACAATTCTGATGTTGAGGTGGGGGACTGTAGTGGTAAAGGAGCCCTTCCCATTCCATTCAGGAATCTCTAAAACATGCACTATATCCATGCATTTTTCCTCCCATCCATACTTCAGTTGAAGCTGCCATAAAACCTGCAACAACTCCCTTGGTTTAGCTGCCTGTGTTGGGAAATACATCTCTTCACATCATATGTGGTTACTGTACATGTACACATGTACAGTACTGGACTTTTCCTGTATGGCACCTCCTTCAGAAATCTCTCCAGGATAGTCCAAGATGATTCACTCTACTGTGAGGATTTTTTGTGGCATGGTGTCTACATACACTGCAAGAAAAAGAATTTGTTATATTAGATTTGGAAGATCTCTCACCATTTTAAATGGTTGGGAGTTTGAGATCAGTGTTTTCTGTCTCTGATGACTTCTGAGAGAAGGACTTTGCTGCTGGTCCTGGACTTGCATAATAGCATGGAAGCAAAAGAAAGAAAGAAAAATTGTTAACAGAATCAAAAACTCATGCAAACTCTCCCTCTCCAAACCCCATAATCCCCAAACCAAATGAAAAACACCCCAAAACAAACAAACACCAAAAATCCAACTGACCACCACCACCCACACACCAGATAAAATTCCAAAGAATGAATTCCTAGGAATGAGACTTTTAATTTCTTGGCCTACATCCAGTTGGATATTGGTGCACACGAGGTGGGCTGACTGCTCAGGTTTTAACAGGGGGGTTCTGCGCATTCCCTTGTACAAAAGCACACTAGTGCAATTCACCTTCTCACATTGTGCATGAAGATGGGCTGTACGTGCCAGAACATGCATGTGAATCTGTGACAGAAAGCAAGTTGGAGTGTAAGGGAAATGTGTTTGCTACCATCTTCCTCCTCACTGTTCATGTGGCCACTCTTGTCTCTGATAATTGTTCACCTGTGGCATGCACACGGAGTGCCTGGAAACCTATGGGCTCGTGTACTAGATATCTTTCCTAGCTGTGCATTCATCTGGATGTGTCTTCAGGATATTTTTTTAAAACAGATGAAGTGCATTATACTCCAATTCCCTGGTAAAATAGCAGATAAATTCTACCTAATGCTAGCATTAGTCATTTCTATATTAATAGATCCTTCAATCTAATATTTGTGCTCTCCTAGATATTCAGGGTTTGGCATCACTTCAGCTTTCATGCTGAGGACCTTCCTGGACTACAGCCAAGCTACTGAGTATGAAGGATTAAATTTGCCCTTGTTTCATAGCAAGGTTGTATGGGAGCATTCCAAGACTGATTTTCATAATTTGACAGTCAGGAAGAGAGTTGATGTATTTATTTCCTTTCTTTGTGCTCTCCTGGAAAGGACAGACTGACTCTGCTGCATCTTGAACACTAATCACCACAAAGCTTCTCGTCTGTCTTGCTGCAGGTGTGTGACAGTTTAGATTAGTTGTATATGGTTAGAATAGCACTATGTAGTTGTCCTGTAGGGGAGTTGAATATGGTTTCTTGGCATCTTACAATTCCATATTTGGGCAGGAAAATTCCAAATATTTTGCACCCTACTTTATTTTATTTACATAGGTAGGGTGCAGGGATAGTGCTTTTCTGAATATTGGAAACACTTCAGATAAGCCCTTTTACTCCTGTGCACTCTGCTATAACAGCAGAATGCACTCCTTTCTAAATTATGAGATCTGTAGTGAGAAGCATTAAGGAATCTTTCCTAATTTTTTAAGAATTAAAATTTGCGGCATGTGAAATATATGCTGATTTATTTGCTGTCTATTTATACTCAAGTTTAAAAGCTAGCCTGATCCTAGTTTTGATTCTTTATGTGCTATGTAGGAGTTACTCGTCATTTATGAGGGAATATTCTTTGCACATTTTATGTATGTTTTTCATCCAACAGTCTGTAATAGATTTTTAAATTTTTTTAAAGACCTCTAAAGGTTAAATTCAATAATCACTTTAAACTGGCAGAAATAAAGGCTGATGCTGCTTACTTGCTGGTTCTGCTTTACCCCTCAGCCTGTATTCCTCTTCAAACTCTCTCCTTTGGCTGCCTCTAGTCATGTTTTTCTGACTGTGTCTATTGCCTGACTGGTTGCTTATACAATTGCATGGGATCCAATAATTTAAAAATAAAAATTGGGTTGTGGCTGGAGCACACCTTTATTTTCTGTTCAGGTACTGAGGAGCATGAGTTGTTACATGACCACTGAAAGTATCTTGCTTCATAATTAGACAGTGCTGTCCCATATGATACACAGTGGAATGGACATTAAATGAAATGGACTTCCTCTTAAATGTTTTCTGGATAAGCTGGAAACTGTCCTGGAAAGGATAATGTTTATTTATTAGCATTTTTAATTCAAACTGTATCAGATACAGTAGGTATTTAGAAATTCAAAATGTGAGCAGCACGGGGAAGTGCTGCCCTAATTACATGTACCCTGTAGGGTACCATGTAGGGAAGTAACCTAATTACATGCTTAAGTTAAGCATCTATGCCTACTCTATAATTAATAAAGCTTCTGTTAGGGCTCTGCTTCATAGGGAGCCGTATTCCTAAATTAGGTGCTTTGGACGAGGTTACTCTTCCTTCCTGGGTATGTCAAAAACCCAGTAAAACGCCTAAAGATTGTATTTGGCTATTTAAGAGCAGAATTAAATGAGAATGAACGGAGTATATTGTCTTAAATGGTTTTACCCAGATAGTCATCTAAGGTACTTAGGTACCTGATTACTGCCTAATGCTTTTTCCATATAGAAATCTTAGGAGTGAAGGAAGTACTTTAACCTGCCTCTTACAAATGGAAGATTTGAGGCACAATGATAACAAATGATCAAACTGAGCAAGAAGCCTCTGAGTAGAGAAAATTATCCCAGTTTTAATTCCCCCAAGTGTGAGACTGAGACTTCTAAATAGAAGATCTGTAAATATAAGAGTGGCCTTCCCACAGCAGAATATTTGAAGAACAGGGGA